>JARHVA010002337.1:1250000-1567500 GCA_037957365.1 Torreya grandis
TGTGTTTCTTGAAAAGGATATTCAATGTGAAGTAATATAATAATTATCACATGAGTTTACATTGAAGTCTCTATAATATACATTGTATTTAAGTATCTAAATATTTTTAACCTTAGAAATAAGATATTTAATCATTTTCCAATAATGAAAAGTGTCACAAGTGGATTTATCACAACATTTGAATGGATGAAATTTCCAACAATTATATATATGATACTCATTTTTGCCACAATTTTCATAAGTTTTATCATTTATAATAACTAAATGAACATTAGAAGCATTTTAATTAAAATAAGTTACATTATAATTCCTATGGTGAGGAGGACAATATGATTCTAAATTTTCATTATAAATAGTTGAACAATTAAAACCAATACCTTTGATTTGCATTAGATTTAAACAAAAGAGGCTTAATAACATTATATTTACACTTACCAATACCACCACCTACATACCCCATGGAGTGATTTATTTTTAAGATGGGGTTAGTATAATGAGTACTAGTTGTCAAAGGAGTGCAAGTGTGTTTAGATTCATAATTAATATAGTACATAGATAAATACTATTCAAAATAAATAATTTCATTAGTATCCACATTTACACATGTAAAAGATGCAAAATTTTCATTTAAAACATCAATATAAGATTGCATTTTCTCTGCATGTACATCAAAAGATTTTTGCAAAGTAATAATTGTAACATTTTGACATTGTATTTCATGTTTAAGAGTAACTATCTCATCATTTTTGGAAGAAGAATTTTGTGAAAACTTATTAAAATGAAAAACAAAAGTTAGCTTAAAATCCATTTCAAAAACTACAAATTTAATTAAATAAGATTGAGTTTAATTTTTTTTAATTTCTTATAAATAAATAGCAAAAATGGATCATTAATTAAACTCATGAACTTTTATAAAACCATGAAAAAATGCATCTTATTAAAAATACCCAATCATATGCATAGAAAAGGATAAATAGAAAAATAAGAAAATATGAAACTTGAATTACATTTTTGATATCTATAAAAAGGCATAAAATAAAAACATGTTAATGAATCTCTTAATAAAAAGATAAATTTTAATTGTTAAAAACTAATTGTCTAACCATATGAAGGTAGAATATATGAAACATAAATATAAAGAATGCTTAAACATAAAACAAAATAAAAAGGGTTTGAGTAAAAATAAAGGTGCTTAGAAACATTTAAGTAATAAATGAAAAAAAATATAACAAAAGGATAACAACCATGTAAGTAATAAACTATCTATGTTAAGGCTCCATATAGAAACATGTAAGTAATTAACTAAAAAAATATAACAAAAGGATAAAAACAATTGTGTAACCTATTACATAGTCTACCCTCAAAGGAAAGCAATTAGAATAGTCATAGATGTTGGAGGTGAAAAGAAGATAGAGCAAAATATAAGAGTACAGAGCAAAGATTAAAAAAAAGGAGGAAGAATGTTCTTAGTAAAAGAGGCAAAGTACTACACAAAGATGCATATAACTCAAGGGTTTCACTTAGGAAAAATTCTAAGAGACTTAAATTATGATAAATGGGTCTATAAAATTAAAAATAATGAACCTAAGAATTAAAAAACTAGACCTATGAAAAAATAGAATGCTTAAAAACCTTATTTTTGAAACCTACAAAAAGAGGTTATAAGGTAGAATATTATGTCGCATGTAAAATAAACTTACTATAAAGTAACTAATAAGAAATTAATTATTTTCCACCTAAAAATTAATAAAATTCTCAAGAATCAATATTAAAATTCCATAACTCTAGTAATGTAATAAAATTATTACCAACTATAAAAAGATTAGCATTGAAAATAAGTAATGAAAATCATTAAAGGAACATTGTTATCTTGAAAAGTGATCATACCATAAAATATGAGATAAGAGATTTGAAATGTGGCAAAATAATTAAATGGATAAAAAACCCACAATATTATTATAATCCTTGTAACAATGAACCTATAAATATATAACAAGTAAGTTATAGGAGAGAATGATAAGCATGGCCTTAAACCAAGAGAGAATAACAATAATGAAATAGCAAGTCAAAAAGACACTAGATTGTATTTTAAAAATGAGAGAGGATGGCTCAATAAATAGAGTTAGGAAAGAAAAAGGAGATACATGAGCAAGCTTCATGTGTGTTCCAAGTGTCCTAATCATCTTACAAGTGAGGATGATGTGTATGGCCTATGGGAGGATAAATTAATTTTGAAAGTAACTCATGAATCCTATAAGTGTACAAGAGTGGTGAGAAACAACTCATAAATATAGGATAAATTGTATTTATAATTATAATAAATATACAAATAAACAAGATTTAGGATAAAATTATAATAGATTAAAGGACATAAATAGGATTAATTATTTAACACTTCCCCTTAAAATTAAATTTGGGTTATAAAATTGGAGAAAAAAATTAACAAACAAGGAAGGGAGTTGAAATTACATAATGCTTCCCCTTAATAGAAACTTCCTTCAAGAGAAATTATAATAGTTTGAGAAATATAGAAGAAGAGAAAGTGTTGTTAAAAGTTTAAATGATGAAGTGTGATCATTAATAATCTCTAAGAAGCCTCTTTAAACATGATGTTCAATCCAAAATAGAAAAAATACTAATATGGAGAAATAATCCACAAACTTATAAAACAAACAAGTTAACACCAATCTTTCAAGTTAAGCATCCAATATGCCATAAAATATGATCTACATATATAATATAATAAAATTAAATATAAATCAAGGAAAATTGATTAAAAAAAATATAACTTACATTATAAAGTGTGAAAAATTACATGAAATATAAGGTAGTCACAGATAATAAGCTCGAATAAAGCATATTTCCTTTGCAAGAAGAAGCAAGGAATACATAATAATACAAGTCTATCAAAATGAAGAAAAAAATGTGTCACTTGAAAAATATATAGAACATGAATCGATAGATTAATTATCACATGAAAACATATTAAAGTCTCTAGAAGATACATTATATTTAGGTATCCAAATAGTTTTAACCTTAAAGGTAGGATATTTACTAATTTTTCAATATTGCAAAGTGTCATGAGTAGATATACCAAAAGACTTCAATATATGTAATTTCCAATATTTAGAGATATGATGCTCATGTTTTCTATAATATACACAAGGTTTATCCTTTTTAACCAAAGTATGAGCATTGCAAGCATTATAATCAACATAAGTTACATTATAAGTCCTTTGGTGAGGAGGACAATATGATTTCATTTTTGTATTAGAATTAGTTGAATAATTAAAATTGAGATCTTTATAATTTGTATTATATTCAAGTAATAGAGGATCAATAATAATGTTATTATACTTACCAAGATCACCACCCACATACCCCATGGAGTGCATTATTTTTAAGTTTTGGTTAGTAAAAGGATTATTGGCTATCAAAGGAGTGTAAGTGTGTATAGAAGCATAATTAATATCATCATTATAGACCTTTCCACATGCACAATTAGCAATTTTTTCAAGTTAAAGCATAAATATAATATTGCATTTTGTCAACATGTACATTCAAAGTGTTTTGTAAAGTAATAATTGTAATATTGTTGCATTGTATTTCATGTTTAATAGCATTTATATCATCATTCTTAGAAAAAAAAATTTGTGTACACTTTTTAAAAGATAAAAAATAGATAATTTGAAAGCCATTTCAAAAAAATACAAGTCTAATTTAATGATCTTGATTTTTTTTTTTAAAAAAAATTTGAATAAAGCTATAACAACAATGTTTCTTTGTAAAAACAAGGGACACTTGGATTAGGTGATATACATCCTTGTAAAAGGAAATACAATTCACTAAAATTAACTTGTAAATGTAATTCCACTACAAACTCAAAAAACAAATTTGAGTAAAATTAATATGTTGATATATGACAAGATGAATTATCTTTATAAAAACTAAATGAATTTAAAAACCACATGAATGGTCTCCCTTTTATTTTGATTTAGAGAATTTCAATGATTATGAATTAAATAAACATTAAACTCATGGATCATTAATTAAACTAGTAAAATTTTATGATAGAATGAAAAATACATTTTATTAAAAATAACACCAATCATATTTTTAAAGAAAGGATAAGTAAAAAAATAAGTGAATATGAAACTTGAATTACCTTTTTTTTTGTCTATAAAAGGCATAAAATCAATACATGTTCATGAATCTCTTAATAAAAAGTGAAAGGTTAATGGTTACAAATAAATATTGTAACCATATTAAGATAGAATATACATAATTTGAAAATAAGGAATTCTTAAACATCAAATTCAATAAAGAAGGTGTGATAAAAAATAAAGGTATTAAGAATCAGACTAGCTCTATTAAGGTTTCAAATAGAAACATGTAAGCAATAAACTAATAAATGAAAACTAAAAAATATAACAGAAGGATAAACATCAATGTGCAAACTATTGCATAGTCCACCCTCAAAGGAAAACAACTAGAATATTCATTGATGTTGGATGTGAAAATAAGATGAAACAAGTAAACAAGAGTAAAGAGTAAATATATCACAAACATGAGGAAGAATGTGCTCAAGAAAAGAGGAAAAAGACTATACAAAGATGCATATAAATCAAGGGTTGCACTTAGGTAAAAATATAAGTGACTTAAATTATGATAAATACATCTATAAAATTAAGAATAATCAACCTAATAATAAAAAACTATAACTACCAAAAAAAAAATGCTTGAAAACATTCTTTTAAAAACTTGAAAAAGAGGCTAAAAGGTAGAATATTATGCCATAGGTAAAATAAACCTACTCAAAATTAATTAATGAAAAAAAAATTCATTTCCACCTCCAAATATATAAAATTATTAATAATCCATGTTAAAATTCCATGGACATAATACCATACGATAATTATTTCCAAAGATATAAATATTAATGTTGAAAACAAGAAATGAAAATGCTTACAGGAAAAATGTTACCTAAAAAAGTGAAAATTCTATAAAATGTTAGACAAGAGATTTAAAAAGTGAAAAACCATCAAATAGATAAAAATACGATAATATTATTATAAGTATTACAATAATCAACCTCTAAATATATAGTAAGTAGAATCTAGGAGAGAGAAAAGAATCATATTAAACTAATAAAGTAATACAAGAATGCAAGATCAAGTTAAGAAGATACTGGATTGTATGTTAAGAATGAGAGAGGAGGGATCAATAAATATATCTATGAGATAAAAAGGAGATCCATGATTAATCTTCATGTATTTTCCAAGTGTCCTAATCCTCTTACAAGTGAAGAGGATGTGTGTGTTTTGTGGGGGAAGGAGTTGTTAAAGTAACAACCAAATAATACAAGTGTAAAAAATATGTGAGAGATACCTCATAAATATGGGATAAATTTCATTTATAATTAAAGTAAATTCACACATAAACAAGACTTAGGATAAACCTAAACTATATTAAAGGATCTAAAAAGAATTTATTCTCAAACACTCCCCATTAAACATAAAATTGGGTTACAAAAGTAGATGAAACATTTTAAAACAAAGGAAGGGAGTTAAAATTACATAATAATCCCATTAATAGAAACTTACATCAAGAGGAATTACAATAGTTTGAGAAATAGATAATAATAGAAAGTGTTTCCAAAATTTAAAAGGATGAAGTGTGATCATAAATAATCTCCAAGAAGACTCTTTGAAAATGATGGTCAATCCATAATGTAACAAAGACCAACAAAAAGGAGAAATGATATGTTAAAACATAGAAAACAAAACAAACTAACACCAATATTTAAATATAAGTAGAAAATATGACATAAAAATATGATCTACATATATAATGTAATAAAAGTAGATGTATAACAAAGAAAATGGAGAAAATACAACTTTCATCACAAAGTGTGAACACCTACATGAAAAATAAGCTAGTCACAAATAATGAGCTTCAATAGATCATATTTATTTTGAAATAAGAAGTATGGAATGCATAATAATACAAGTTATTCAAAATAGAGACAAAGAATATTTACCACTTGCAAAAGATATTTGATGTCAATAAATAGTATAATTATCACATGAAAATACATCAAAGTCTCTATAAGATACATTGTATTTAGGTAATAGTTTTAACCTTAGAGATAGGATATTTAGTTATTTTATAAAAATGGAAAGTGTCATGAGTGGATATACCAGATGATTTGAATCGATGTCATTTTCAACATTTAGAGATACAACACTCATGTTTGCCAAAATGTGCACAAGGTTTATCATTTTTAACCAAAGGATGAGTATGATAATCATTATAATAAAAATAATTTGTAGTATAAGTCCTTTGATGAGGAAGACAATATGATTATAAATTTACATTTGAAAATTATAAATACTTAAAATTTAGATATTTACAATTTTCATTAGATTAAAACAAAATAGTTTCAATAACATTATTTTTTCAATTACCAAGACCACCACCACATACCCCATGGAGTCCAATATTCTTAATTTGGGGTTAGTATAATGAGTACCAAATGTCAAAGGAGTGAAAGTGTGTTTAGAATAATAATTTTTATTTTCAGTAGAGACATCTACACATGAAAAATATGTAAGTTTTTCATTTAAATCATCAATACAAGATTGTATTTTCTGCACATGTACATCAAAAGAGTTTTACAAAGTAATAATTGTAAAATTTTTACATTGTATTTATTATTTAAGATTAACTATATCATTTTTTAATAAATAGTTACATACACTTCTTAAAATATAAAAAAATAGATAATTTATAATCCATTAAAAAAATACAAGTCTAGTTTCATGACATTGAGTTAAAAACAAATTAATTTTGTATAAAGCTATAGATAAAAAATTCTTTGTAAAAATGATGAACACATGGGTTAGGTGATGTGAATAATTTTAAAAGGAAATATAGTTCACTAAAATTAACTTTTAAATGTAAGTTCACACCAAAATAAAAAATAAATTTGAGTAAAATTAATATTTTAATATACAACAAGGTGAATTGAATTTATAAAAACTAAATGAATTTAAAAATCATGAAAATGGTCTCCTTTTTATTTTTATTTGGATAACTTAGATGATTATGAAGTGAATAAACATGAAACTCGTGGACTATTAATTAAACGGATGAAATTTAATGAAATCATGAAAAATGTATTTTATTAAGAATAACACCAAACCCACAAAATTTTCACAAGGAGTTATTAGAGGCATCAAGGTGGCCTAAAATACCAATCACATTAATCATGATCAATTCACTGATTATATTATTATCTTTAGGGAATCCTTGGTATAAGAATCTTGACATCTCAAGTTCATCCTCTAAAATTATGAGAAAGTGTCTAATCAATGAATTAACTTTTGAAAGAGATCTATCTTCTTGATCAAAACTCGAGTTTTGTTGTAAAAGATACTTAAAACCATTTTGGAGTGTTAGGTGAGATGAAGTACATAAACCCATCTAGGGATACCCCTCTTTGATGGAATAATCGAACCTATATTCTAGAAACCACTCATTAACAAAATATGTAACATCTCCACTAGGATTTACTAGAATAACATATTTTTTTTAAATTTAATTCCACATATTATTTCTTATGATTTCACCATGAGAATATAATTAATGACCCTAGTATAACATATTAAATATGTTAACCATAAAATTAACATGTAACATCTATTAGTTATCAATCACTATCATCATACAAGAAAATATAACTGCATATAGAAAGTAATTACATATTTCCATCCATGGCTAGTATAATAATATGACCACTAATATCAATGTACAAATGAGTAAATAATTACATTTTCATCAAAAATAATGTTTTAATAATAAATACAATACAATTTTACATGGAGCATGAGTATCATAAACACCAATATCTATGGTAATGTCAAGTGTAGAATCTAAATAAGTACTATTGTGGAGAGGGAGAGCATCATTTGAGAACTTTTACACACCAACCACAAACCATATATCCACCACAAAATCACCCAATTACGTAATGATTCTTACTTCATGGATGGGTATATAGTGATGATGCAAGAATCTAGAGAGATAAGCTAGTCCTTGAGTACCATAAGAATTCTAAAACATGATGTGTAACATAAAAATATATATGTTATAACATGATATATCACAAACACATAAATTATACATATGAA
This sequence comes from Torreya grandis, assembly GCA_037957365.1. NCBI lineage: Eukaryota > Viridiplantae > Streptophyta > Pinopsida > Cupressales > Taxaceae > Torreya > Torreya grandis. Next base: position 1,258,193 of record JARHVA010002337.1, read on the forward strand.
ATTATAATTTTTGATAGAAAATTACTTTGGCCAAAGTTTTCAAATAGTAGTGATCTCTAGGATTAGTCAAATTCATATACACCACTTGATCGAATCACCCTCATCTAGCATTGGTGATGCTAAATAAGTTAGTGAAGTCTGTCTCATTATTTATTTAGTACCAACAATGAGAGATTTGGTTAATATAAAATATAACCAACAAATTCAAACATATTACTTCTAATTATTATGCATAAAACATGTTAGGTCTATGAATAATAAAAAATAAATACATTTAGTCCATCAAACATATGCAATGAATCTCAACTATTTATTTATCACATAAATAATAAACATAAACAAGTACAATCTCTACCAATCAGGTATAATTTATAATTATACTAAATATTTCTAATTTCTATTAGTAACTCAAATGTATCACATCTATGACAAACAATAGAATAATAGTTTATTTCATGTAAACATTTCTCACACTAATAACAATCCAGTATAAATAATTTCAAGGATTAATTACCTCTTAAAAAATATCTTATTTCACATAAAAAATAAATCATTTATTGATATAAATTATTTTACTTTTAGGAGGATGCATTCATATAATCATAGTGTCATATCCCTTAAGATTTTATGACTTAATTTAGCAATCAACAAAAACATTATTATAATTATTCATCTCCTATGTTCAAATATATGTTATATATGTGTATGGGTAAATAAGTTCTTCATAAAAAATATATTTCATATATCTATTTAATTTTGAATAATAAATACATGCATAATATGTATTGAATAAATGTATTTTTTTAGACTTAAAAATAATTTTATGTACTAAACTAACAATCATTTTTATTTCAATCAGAGTGAAGAGGTAGAAGACAGTAGGGAACTCAAGTAAGAGAAGGAAGGATCCAAGGTTTCAAACTTGAAACATAAGAGGAAGGGTGATAAAAGGGAATATCACATGAGTAACTACACTATATGGAAAGTTAATATCAAATGTAAAAGCTTGGTGGCCAAGAAACTGGTCATTTACTCTGAATCTGACTAGCTAGTTATCTCTCTACCTTCTTTTATTTTACTAGGACTTTGGCTGAAGTTTAGTGTCTTTTTGGTGGGGGTGTGTTTTCCTATTAGATTTATTTCTTTCCCCTCTCTATTTTTATGATTATTCACATATATATTTAAGTATCTTTTGTATGGGAATGGATCCCCTTAACCTAGTTTTAACCAATCCATAAAAAATAGTCATTTTTATTTCCATTATGAACTATGACTGATTGAGACAAAACATTAAATATTTATCTATTTATAGAATATCATTCAAGTTAAACATTTGATTTCAACATCCTCAAACCATTGTTATTAGTTCTCTTATTTTATATGCAAAAATTCACAATTTAGTTATGATGGAAAACTGATTCAAGTATATTACCCTGTTATCATCTAATTTGGGATTAAAATATAAATACCATCCTAAATTATTGATAAATAGTTTATTAATCAATTGGAAAATTATAGCTAATATTCTACCCCTTACACTTAATGTAGGATTATTTTCAATAGTATCATTTAAAGATCAAGTCCACATCTAACTTAAAAATCACTATGAACTATATAACCATTGTACAGTCAATCATTAGTATTTAAACTAATTATGGTGTATGTTCTATTCATAATATTATAATATGCATTATTCCAATTTAAAATCTATTGACTTATAACCTCTTTTATAAAAAAACTCAAACTTCTATGGATTTTAAAACATTCTATATGTTCTTTAATAGGTTTCAAAATAGATATCCATCCACATAAATAATATACAAATTATATGATTTGTATATACATGTATGTGATATCCCAGTGACACTAATATCTAATTTGACACCAATATCCACTATGGAATATACTATCAAATATCAAACTGGTTATAATAGTCACCTCTTAGTTTTTTATAATTTTAAACTATATGTTGAGATAGGATTTAAGGGCTCTGTATACCCATTATAAGATAGATAAAATTAATTAATACAAACTTATATTTTCATACTAGGATTTATAAGTATATTCACATATTCTTTCTTATATAAGATCATGGTCTTGAAAATAATCATACATAGTACTTGTGTGTTTGTGTGTGTGTGTGTGTGTGTGTGTGTGTGTGTGTGTGTGTCCGCTAAAACCCTAAATGAACTTTATAACAAGCAATACATAGAATTTATATATCGATTTATTCATTAAAATAACTAACTCAAACTTAGTATTATTATCCTTGGTAAATAAAAACATAAACTCATTATTTTGAGTGATATATATATATATATATATATATATATATATATATATATCCAAAATTTTGATAGTTTATTTATTGTTTATGTATAATATGGGTTCTTAAACATAGTTAGCCTTTTTTATTTAAAACTTGAATGTGGAATCATATAGTATATTAGCTTGGTCACATAGTAACCACAACAAAACCTAATATCCAATAAATAGTAACAATCTAGTTTACACATATAGTCTACGTATTTATTCCATAAGGTTTTAGGGGATATAGGTTTAGTTATATGGATGGTTGATCCATCCATAGGGATAAACTTGTATCAGTAATATAATGAAAATCATTTCCCAAAAAAAGTAAGAGACATTTATATACATAGATTTTCTTATTTTGAAATAATAATTGAATAACATTACCAACCTTATAATGGCTTCTACATGAAAACTTATTGAACGAGAATAGTCTTGTTGTCCTTCCATCACTTCTTTTCTTCTCTTAATTGTGCCATGTCATGACCTTCTCTTTCTATTCCCTCTTCTTATCCTTTCTCTATTGACCTTCTTCCTTCATTCAATGCATGTAACTATTTCATTGAACTCATATTTTTTCCATTATTATACCATGCATATTCCTCATTATTCATCAAAACTATAAATATTCCAAGTTAAATCCATTTTGACATAACTAAGAATGTCCTAATTCTCTAAAACTTTCCCCAAAGTTATTTAATAATTATTTTAATCATCTTTTTCCTACATGGTGTATTGGCATTACATGCTCGTGTATCAACTTCACAAAATTAAACTATTAATATCATTTCTAATTATAACTGACACTTCACAAATTAACATTATTTATGAATTCATATATTTACTAGGTCTAGTTAATATGATAGCTTTGGATCATAATGAAATTTTTGTGATAATATAGAAAAGATAAATAAAATTATGACTTTAGATAAAAATGCGACTAATTTAAAGTTAATGATATTATTTAACTATATTGGTAAATAAAATAAATGCTATACCAAAACATAATATTATTATATCAATGTAGTCATTGTTATTAATACTCTATAAGGAATATCTAATGTCCTTAGTTATGTTTTATATATTATGGCAATAAACCAAATAATGATATTTACTCTCTCTTTTAATTGGCTAACATGATGGAGGCCACATGCCCAAAAGCATACAATTAGATATATAGAATGAAATTATAGTGGGATAGTATGGATTTCAAGTTGACACATGCATGAACATCACCCATCAAGAGATGGGATTTAAAAATTATGAATTTCCATTATGAAAAAGTGAGGTGGATTTATTTCCTAAGGATGAAGGCAACATGCTTCCCAAGTCTATTTCCAACCATTCATACCAATTTGTTCCATAACATCCTAAAAATCTATCTTAGGTCCATTGGTATATAGATAATGGTGGGTTATAGAGAGAAATTATAGCCTACTTCCTATTCCAAGGTGAATGGATTAAATAAATTATGTCAAAAGTTACAATGGGGGGACTCATAAAACTAATGTTGTAGATTAATACGCATGATGTTAATGTTGTAAGGGATTTTGTTGATGGTTGGAGTAAGCATATGGTGGTGATGAAATAAATTAATATTAAATTCATGGAGGAATTTATAGGTAAATCCATAGTCATGACATGTAAAGGGACAAAGTATTACAAAGATAAGACTGAAAACCAAGAACTTTAATGACATTTACTATGCATAAATGAGTTCATAAAGATGGATAAGAAAGGTTTCCCCATGATAATCTCCCATGGAAATGGCTATGGTTTTTCCTATAGGTGATGAGATACTTGAATCTCAAGTATAATTATAATTTAATTTTCTCCCACCAATTCTATTGTTAAACCATTTCTATCGATGTAAGAGTAGTCTCGCATTTTACCTCTTAAAGTCTCTAGAACGCATAGCTCTAGCCCACAAGGTCTAACCTTTCAAGGTAATGCTATGGGTTCCTCAACTGAGGAGGAATCCCTAGAGGAGGACCCTAACTTAGGATCCTACCACCCTTATACTATTACCCCCCCCCCACCAAAAAAAAAAAAAAAACTAGCCTGTCTAAAATCCCCATTAATGACCTCCTACTGAAACTATTTATCCCTAAGCCCAAAATGGTCATTATAGATGAGGGAACCTTTGTAAAGGTTTATGAAAAGGTTAATTTCCTCCTAAATAAATAAATGAAAAATAATAAAGATAAATAGGATATGTTAAAAAATAGTTTACAAGAACCTAGATTGAGCTTGGCTAGTCTTATTCAAGAATGGATTTCCTTGCATAAGAATGTGGACATGACCATCCATTATTTTTTCCATTCCAACAAGGTGAACCATACTATTATTAATAATCCACTAAAGGTGATAGAGACCTCCCATATGATATCCATAACATTTCCCCAATCAATAAAACCCCTATGCAAGTATAGAGATATAAAAAGCCACATATGATCCTCCCTCAAGATGATGTTGAAGGACCCAAAAATATGACAAGGGAAAAATTTTCCATTAATAAGATGGGTGTACCTAAGAATATATATAAATATGAAAAGAAACTAATATATGATCCCCCCTCCTAATTTCTTTTTGTATCACTACCTAAGGGATTATTCTAGGTTATTTTTTGTTTTTATATTTTTCTATTTTAGCCTTTGAGGCTTGCTACTATATTGTATAACACTTTTATGGTTCATGAATCCTTGTAAAACTTGGTTGTTTACCCAATCAAATAAAAATGATATTTCCTAAATATCACAATAATAAGTAACTAATGTTTCAAAACATTTCAAAGATATTTTAGGTTAGTCTATAGACAATAGTAATAAATACCAAACAAATATATTTAACAACTCATTAAAATATTATTACCCACAATCATGGATTCATTAACACAACATGGTAAAAATAATTAAATTTAACTAAATCACAACTAACACATAATTAATTATATAAATTTAGATAACATCATAGATGTACTAAATCTATTGATTTTAAATAATGCATATAAGAGTGTTATCTATCATGTTGTGTGCATTGGCTCTAGTTTTTCCTTTGTCATCCCCAAACACCTCCATCTAGTCATCCTCTTTGATGATACTCTCACTCTATCATGACTTTAGGGATGAATTTATCCTACATCAAACTCATGACAAGAATGTAGTTAGACCATAACATCATGATATATATCCATACAATACTGCTAATAGCTAATCAACATGATCATAATGTAAAGAATATGCAAATACATATAACTCATAGAAATACAACCATGTAATGTAATAAACATACAACTTTACCATAAAAACATATGACTTATAGCCTAATAAATAGTAATTAATTAATTTATTAACCATAATAATCCATGGATAATCAATTAACTTATCTTAGTGGGAAATTAGGATGTGACAAAATACGGAGGAATTTAGTAGGTTAAAAATCCATTTACTCACCCAAGATAGCAAATTATAACTTATTAAAAGTTTAATTCAAAGTATTAATATTTACTTCATGTCATTATTTCATGTGCCTATCAAAGTGGTGTATAAGATTGAACAAATTCAAAAAAAAAATCTATGGAGAGGTGTTAAGGACCATTTTAGATATCATCTAGTTTCATGGGAAAAAAATTGCCTCCTAAAGGCTAAAGGGGAATTGGAATTAGATGGATAAAAAACATTAATAATATTATCCTTGCCAAAATGGGATGGAAAATTTTAAAGGAATAGAAATAGTGGACCAAGATTGTCAAATCTAAATATCTAGAAGGAAAAGATGAATATAGATTTCTATGGGAGGAAGGCCCCATTCATGGGTCTGCCTTCTAAAAGGCCATTAATAGCCATAATAATTTATTAATTAAAGACACTAGATGGATAATTGGAAATGTAAAAAAATGAATTTTGGGATGACTCTTATATTTCCATCTCCCCTTTTATCTCCTAAGGCAAATGGTTTATTCTTTGCTAGACTTTTAAGGACAAATGGGTTAATAAGGTGAAAGATTATTGGGAATGGATAAATGGTTCAAAAACATGGAAAGTATTATCCATAAAAATAAACAATGATGAATTATTTTAATCTATCCAAGATCTCAAATCCTTAGTCAAATCCATATTCCTATCTTCCCTAAGGATGACTATCTCTTTTGGTCAACCAAACATAAAGGGAACTATATGTTAACTTATAAGCACCTTATTGATTTGGGTTTGGAAAATAGATGGGATCATTAGAATATATTTTGAATCAATCACCTCACACCTAAGATAAATTTATTTTTATGTCTCACAGCGTAAGGTAAAATACTCATTGTGGAAAACCTTGGCAAATGAAGTCTCACCCTACCTAATAGGTGCCCCCTTTGTAGAATTATGGAGGATTCATTCTACCACCTTTTATTGATCTATAATTTAAATTGGTGTATCTTATATTTTATTTTGGATAAGTTTAGCCTATCTTAGGTCAAACCAAATTCCATTTTGGATCTCATTATCTAATGAAAGCCCCCTTAAAAATTTTCCTCTCTTTTTCTTTGTCACATGCCTTCCCTCACTAGTTCTAAACTATCTAGAAGGCCTTCAATAATGACATCTTCTCCAATAAAAATCATAAAAAAAAAAAATTATTTCCCAATCTCTATCAAGCTATTATCAATAATTAGAGGGAAATTCCACATAAAGACAAAACTCTAGTCTTTGTAGATGAACATATTATCTTTATAAGGTGGAAATTAGAGTAAATCATTATCTATTAAATTAAAATAAATTTAAAAAAACAAGTTAAGTGGAACCCCTGATTGGATACTATATAAAACTAAACTTTGATGATGCATTAAAAGGCAATTCAAGACCAATTGGTTGAAGAGGGTGATCAAAAACTCTTTTGGGGAGGTGGTTGCTACTTATGCTAGTCACATAAGAATTTAGATCAATCATGTGGAATAATTAAAAGCAATATTTTATGACATTTAGATATTATATTAGATCAAAATAAATATACTAATCATAAAATTTGATTCCCTAAACATTCTCAATGCTCTATATAAGAAGATCATCCCCTCACATACTATAAAACACTTCATTGATGAATCTAGGGGACTACTTAGTAACTTAAGGGACTCTTCTATAACCCATACATACTAAGATGGAAACATGGTGGTAAACTTATTATATAATTGATGGGTTCATCTCCCTTCTTTATCCATCTAGAACAAAACTAGCCACATCCCTTTCCACATCAAAATATATATTCAATATGAAGCAATCATGTCTAAGTAAGTGGTGGAGTTATACACACTTGTGAAACATACATCCCATTCTTAAATCCTTAACACTCATGTTGAGTCATCATAGACACACATGGGACATTAATTCCATGATACAAGAAAGGGAATTTCAATTATACTTCAAAACCACTGAGAATAATGGAAAAATGAGAAGATGGTAGAATTATCTCTCCACTTAAACAATCAAAACATTGGTTTTTATAATATGGAAGGAGATAAATATAGGTTAGAATTGATATATTACATAGATTATTAGGACAAAAAATGTGTTTAGGAATACATGTAAGGGGGTCTTACCAATTACATGCAGCATATCACTAGACATGATGCAGACCTTGCCAAAGATTTATTCTCATCCTAGAACAAATAAACCATGGAAATAAAAGGCATGAATTTTTTTTGTTACATAGGAGCTCATTGGGGAGGTTACAATTATGTATTATAAGGGATATAAATTCTTTAAGGATAAATCCAAAAATCTTGAAATGATGTAAAAGTTCTTACAAATGAATAAGGTTATGAAAATAGACAAGAAAGGGTTCCTAAGGATGGATTTACCAAGGTATTGGAAAAACATATGCCTCTGGATTATTAAGTACATAAATTTGGAAGGAAAATTCATGCTCATATTTTCACATCATTTCCTTTTATTAAATCATTTCCAAGTTTATAGAATCAAATTGCCATTTTTATAGTAAAATCCTTTGAGAGCACTACCCTTGCCTTTCAAATTAGTGAATCTAATGCCAAAATTAATCAAGGGATTATGTTTATATTAGTAAATCATATGGAGACCATGAGAGGGAATTAATCTCTAATGAGGGTGTCTTATGTGGAGGAAGACACCATTGATGAAGACCTAACATTGATTTTTCCCTAGCCTCCTCCCAGCCCCTACCTAATAAGTTCTAATATTAAAAGCTTCATTTAGGACATTCCACTTTAGCTCATTATTAAAAAATCTAAACCCATTTTACTATAATATGAGGATGGGGTAGAGTTTTTAGGGAAGTGAATGATATTTTGACATATTCAGTATAAAAAATTAAAAGGTAGCTAGAGGGATTTTGTGACAAAACTTCATAGAGTGGTTAATGGTCTGGGTACCCTAATTAGGGAATTGAAATTGATCAACAAATAAGATGGTAAGGTGATACATGATTTTTCATAGATGAATGATGTAGATTATACCCCAACAAGCAAATAGAGTAAAATATGTTGACTTAGCACACTTTCAAACCCTCCCCTACACCCATTTCTCTAAATAACTCTCCTAATAAGACCTAGGAAAAGGAGGCCTAGAAGAAACTAAGGATGATCTTCTTAAATAACACTATTGAGGGCTTGAGAAAAATGACCTAGGCAATAATCACAAAGGAAAATATAAAGGACAAGGTGGAGTAGAAAGGATCTCATAGAGGACACTAAGCCCCTTAAGTAATATCATCATACTATTATTTATTTTTCACCTTCTAATTTTGGTTTTGTTTGTTCTTCCTATAGTTTTGGTTGTATTTTGTATTTTACCACTTGAGGCTTAGTCTTATATTTTTTGCTACTTATTTAATTAGTAGGTTACATGATCCTTGTAAAACCTACTCATTTAACTAATCATATAAAAATAACACCAAACATATTCATAGAAAAAGGATAATTAAGAAAATAAGCAAATACAAAACTTGAATTGCCTTTTTGATGTTTAGAAGAAGGTATAAAATCAATACATGTTCATGAATATCTTAATAAAAAATGAAATTTTAATGGTTATAAACAAATCATATAACCATATGAAGTAAAAATATATGCAACTCAAAAATAAGGAATGCTTAAACACCAAATTAAATAAGAAGGTTTGAGAAAAAAAGAAAGGCACTAAGCCTCCACCTATCTCTATTAAGGTTGCAGACATAAATGTGTAAGTAATAAACTAATAAAAGGAAACTAAAAATATATATTAAAAGGATAAAAACCACTATAAATGTTATTAAATAGTTTGTACTCAAAGGAAAACACCTAAAATAGTAATATATGTTGGAGGTAAAAAGAAAATTAAAAAAACAAGAATAAAGAGAAAAGATAGCACAAAGAGGAAGAATAATGTGCTCAGTAACATAGGTAAAGGACTATGCAAATATGCATATAACTCAAGGGTTGCACTTAGGAAAAAACCTACGAAACTTAAATTCTAATAAATAGGTCTATAAGATTAATAAAAATCAACTTGAGAATAAATATACTAGATCTATGAGAAACCAAAATGTATGAAAACCTTCATTTATAAACATTAAAAAGTAGTTAGAAATTAGAATATTATGAAATAGGTAAAATAAATATGTTTAAAATCAATTATTGAGGAAAACAATCTTCTTTTCCACCTCCATATATTCAAAATTCTCAAAAATCAACATTAAAATTCCATGTCCCTGATACCATAATATAATTATTACCAAAGATAAAAATATTAATGTTGAAAACAAGAAATGAAAATGTTTAAAGTAATAATATTACCTTAAAAAGTGAGCAAACCATAAAATGTGAGATGATATTTTACAAGTGAATAAATCATCAAATGGAGAAAAACCCCACAATATCATTATAAGCATAAAAAAAATGAACTTCTAAGTATATATTAAGTAGAATCTAGGAAAGAAAGAGAAGAATAAACTTAAACCCAAAGAGTATCACAAAAATGCAAGATAAAGTCAAGAAGAGACTAGATTTTATTTTAAGAATGAGAGAGAAGGGCTCAATAAATAGAGATATGAGATAAAAAGAGATACATGAGAAAAATTCATGTGTGTGACAAGTGTCCTAATCCTCTTACAAGTAAGTAGGATGTTTGAGGCATGTGGGGAGAGGAGTTACTTGTGTAAGTAACTCCTAAATCCTAAAAGTGTAAAAGAGAGGTGACATGAACCTTATAAATCTATAATATATTGCATTTATAATTATAATAATGATACATAAACAAAAATTATAATAAACATAGACTAACCTAAAGGACCCAAAAAAGATTAATTCTCCAACACTTCCCATAAAGCTTAAATTTAGATTATAAAATTGGAGAAAACATTTTAAAAATAAAAAAGGAAGTTTAAATTACATAATAATCCCGTTTAATATAAAATTCCTTCAATAGGAATTACAATAGTTTGGAAAATAAATAAGAAGATAAAGTGTTGCCAAAAGTTGAAAGGATGAACTGTGATCATAAATAATCTCAAAGAAGCTGCTTCATACATGATGGTCAATCCAAAATGGAAAAAATACTAATAGTAAGGAGAAATGATCCACTAAAACCTCAAATATATATATATATATATATATATATATATATATATATATATATATATATATATATATATATATTAACACCAATATTTTAAGTTAATTATCCAATATTCCATAAAAATACAATCAACATACATAATGTAATAAAAGTAGATTACAACAAGGCAAATGGAGAAAAAAGACAACTTTCATCACAAAATGTGAAAACCTCCATGAAAAATAAGGTAGTAACAAATATTGAGGTTCAATAAATCTTATTTCCTTTTCAACAAGAATTAATTAGTGCATAATAATATGAGTTTATGAAAATAAATACAAATAATATGTGTAGCTTGAAAAATATATTCAACTTGAAGCAATAAAAAAATTATCACATGAAAACAAATCAAAGTCTCTAGAAGATACATTGTATTTAGGTATCCAAATATTTATAACCTTAGAGGTGGGATTATTAGTCATTTTGTAATAATGCAAAGTTTCATGAGTGGATTTATAACAAGATTTGAGTGGATGCATTTTATAATATTTAGAGATATAATCTTTGGATTTTTGACAATTCCCAAAAGGTTTATCATTTTTAACCAAAGCATGAGAATTATAATCATTAATAAAAATAAGTTTCATTATAAATCCTTTGGTGAAGAGGAAAATACAATTATAAATTTTCATTATAAGCATTTGAATAACTAAAATCTATACCTTTACAATTTGCATTAATTTCAGCAAAAGATTTTTTAATATTGTTTTTACACTTATAAATATCACCACTTGAATACCCCATGGAGTGCATTATTTTTAAGTTGGGGTTAGTAAGAGTACCCATTGTTAAAGGAGTACAAGTGTGTTAAGAATCAAAATTAATATTTCAATCATAGAGATTTACACATGCAAAAGATGAAATTTTTTAATTTAAATCATCAATAAAAGATTGCATTTTCTCCACATGTATAGTAAATGAATTTTTCAAAGTAATAATTTTAACATTTAAAAAATTTATTTCATGTTTAAGAGAAAAAATATCATCATTTTTTTAAGAAAGAGTTTGTTTACACTTATTAACATCTAAAAAATAGATAATTTAAAATCCATTTCAAAAAAATACAAGTTTAATTTAATGAGATTGAGTTTTTTTTTAGAAAGCTATATAAAATGATTTGCTTTGTAAGAACAAGGAACACTTGGATTAGGTGATATAAGTCCTTGTAAAAGGATTATAGATCATTGAAATTAACTTGTAAATGTAAGTCCACACCAAAAATTCAAAATAAACTTGATTAACATTAATATGTTAATATATGACAAGTTGAATGGATTTTATAAAAACTAAATAAATTTAAAAACCACATGAATGGTTTACCATTTGTTTGGATTTGGATAATTTACATTAATATGAATTGAATAAACATGAAAGTCATGGATCATTAACTAAAAGAAATAATGAAAAATGCATTTTATTTAAAATTAATACCAAAAATTTGTATAAAGAAAGGATATTTTTAAAAAATAAGAAAATATGAAACAAGAAATGAATTTTTGTTGTCTAGAAAAAAGTCAGCTAATCAATACATGTTCATGAATCTCTGAATACAAATAGAAAGATTTATGGTTAAAAAAAAATCATATCATGATATGAAGGGAAAATATTCAAAATTTTAAAATAAGGAATGCTTAAACAAAAAATTATATTAATAAGGTTGTATAAAATAAATAAAGATGTTAAGCCTCCAATATTATTTGTTAAGTTTGCAGATAAAAATGTGTAAGAAATAAACTAACAACATGAAACTAAAAAAATATAACAAAAGGATAAAAACCATTATGAAAGTTTTTATACAATCTTCCCATAAAGGAAAACACCTAGAACAATCGTAGATGTTGAAGGTGGAAAGAAGACAAAACAAAAAACAAGAGTAAAGAGCAAAGATAACACAAAGAGGAGGAATAATGTGATCAAGAAAAGAGGAAAATGAATGCACAAAGATTCATATAACTCAATGTTTGTGCTTAGGAAAAAACCTAAGGGACATAAATTTTGATAATTAGGTATATAATATTAAGAATAATCAACCTAAGAATAAAAAGGCATGAACTATGAAAAGCCATAATACTTGAAAACTTTCTTTTAGAAACATACAAAAATAGGTAAGAATGTAGAACATTATGCCATGAGATAATAAACCTCCTCAAAATCAATTAATGAGAAAAAAACATATTTTCCACCTAAAAATCTCTAAAATTTAAAAAAATTGATGTTAAAACTACATGAATATGTTACCATAATATAATAATTTCAAAATATAGAAAGATTAATGTTGAAAACAAGAAATGAAAATGCTTAAAGGAACAATGTTACCTTGAAAGTGATCAAACCACAAAATGTGAGACAATATTTGACAAGTGTGGAAACCATAAAACGGAGAAAACTCCACAATATTTTTATAAAACTTGAAATAATGAATCTCCAAGTACATAACAAGTAGAATCTAGGATAGAAGGAGAAAAATAGACTTAAACAAAGAGAGCATCAAAAGAATGAAAGATCACATCAAGAAGATACCGTATTATTATTTAAGAATGAGAAAGGGGGACTAAACAAATAGAGATAAGAGAGAGAAAATAGATATATGAATAAGATTCATGTGTGTTCCAAGTGTCTTAATCATATTACAAGTGAGGAGGATGTGCATATCATGTGGAGGTAGAAGTTACTTGTGAAATTAACTCCCAAATCCTACAAGTGTACAAGAGAGGTGAGAGACACCTCATAAATATGGGATGAATTGTATTTATAATCATAATGAATGCACACTATAAACACCCTAATTTGGTCAAACAACCACAAACATTATGTCTTTTTTTCTCTATTTCACATAAAGGGTATTAGTTATGTTTATATTCCTTGTTCACATGGTCACCTTGAGTCTTATAATATTTATTCTACCTTTTTCTTACTATTTTGTCACCCCCATTAGTCACTAATCACCTTTTCCAATCCCAAGGGCCCCTATCTTACATACCTTGATTTTTACCTATCTCTAAGACTTTGGAAATTAGTACCATTTTTAGGATAGTATCTCGACCCATTCATGACCCTTATTTTATGTTTTTTATATCTTTTTCATAACATGTCAACTAGTGAAGAAGGTATTCTATTCATAACAAAGATATTCCTATATAAATAACTTGAAAATGAAATTTACATATAAAAATTACTATTTTTCCACTTATTACATAAAATCAATCAATAGTACAACTAAAATACTCTACATACTACCCAATATTCACACTTAGACAATTGCATACTTGATTAAAGAAGGGCCAAGGCAAAATTCATCGTATCATATCATGATAGTTTCTGGTGCACATTGCCTAAGGGAGAACTAAATGTGATCTGAGACCCCTATATTTTGGGTTAATATAGGCAATAATTAAGACAATAGGGATTCTACTATATGCAATTATAATATCCCATAACCTAGTTATTCCTTTCCTTTTACATTTGATTATTTCATGGTTTCATGTGTATAGGTATTCATTATGGTTTTTAAGAATAATAAACCTAATAAATGATGTAGATGATCCTTCACATGATAGTAAATCATACAAAGGACCTTTAATAACTCTTGCATCTCTTTTAAAAGTTACAAATGGTCACTATAAGAGGGACATTAACACCATATGGCAGTACTGTCCTAAGGGGGTGCTAATATCCTAAGATATATCATAGAAAATAGTCTACAAACAAAATATTCCTCTCTATTTGCTCAGTCATCTCTAGTATTTATATCTATGAAAAAGTTTGTTCATTTCTAGATAAGTCCATCTTTTCCCAATATTTATTATTTTTAGAAAGATACATATAATCAATTAATTTTTATTTATTTCCATATATAATATAGACCTATACCTTTAATATAGCTTAGGATATACATATTAAAACAAAAACTTTGAACATAGGTTTAAAAACCTTAATTTTTCATTAGTGTTTGCCTTCTAAATTTTGCACATTAAATTAAGGTTACAAAATTCTGATTTTCCATTTTTTTGGATTAACCTAGGTAATTTTATTCATTAAAATACTATGGTTTTATTTATTTAATTCATTTTAAATACTTAGAACACAACCCTTGCTTAAAACCCCAGAACCACATACTAGGTGCCTTTACACACAAACATTAGAAACTAGGGTTCCCAAAACAACCCTATTTTTTGTTACAATCTTTTTCAAAAAATTCACACATTGCACACTTATTTATGTTAGATTATATTCTAACTCTTATCAGTTTATTATGCATTCTTTACATTATCTCCTTTGGCAAGTTTAAAATGATATCTACAAATTCTTCTATCCCTCATCCATTGGATGCAATCCTAAATTTTTCTCATGATTATAAGAATGAATGGGCTCATTTTCAAGATTAACTTTAGAGGATGATAATGATTTCATTTACAATGATGATTATGACTATTTATATAATGATGGGTATCAGGATTATTATGTACATGATAATAAAAATTAACATGAGGATATATTATATAAATCATCTTATATTTCCTCTTCCTCTTCTATTATTCATAAAAATAAAATTAATAACATAATGCCAAAATAACCTTTTGTTGGTAATGTTTTATTACAAGGTGATCCTTGTTTTTCAACTACTTTTACTAGTTCATTGTTCAAAATAAATCAATATAAGTGCACTACATGGAAATGTTTTTTTCATTCTTCAAATAAAGTAGATAAAAATAATGCATCTTATTTAACTTTATCAATTATATTTAAAAATAAAAATACAAATAATGTTACACATTTTCACAATGTACAAACTAAGGTAGATTAAATTCCTTTATCACCTTAATTCACATTTCAAGCTAAATGTACTGATTCTTTGGTACAAACTGATAATTCACACATTTATTTCCTATATGTCATAATGTACAAAAAGAAAAAATTATTGTTATTCCTTCCCTTGATACTAAAATAAAAAATGATAATCATTATTGTATTTCAAAAATGACTAGTACATAAATACCTTATATTACACAAGATGATATATATCATAGTAGTGAAAATTTAAAATATTTTCCTTATCTTAATGAAAATTTGAATGATACTTCTACTCTTACCTCTTAAAATCAAGTAAATTATGATTTGGAGGAACAATAAAATAAAAACTATTATTATGATTATGATGATGATGACATAGAATCTACAAATTCTACTTCGTGTTTTAGTTCACATATTTATCTTGTTCAACCAAACATTATATCATATTTTAAAATACAAACACACATTTATTATTATGTGCACAATTTTCATTCACTAGAAAACAAGGTACCTTCTATTCAAACTAACAATATAGAGGATATCAATGAATCCCCTTTAACCCTCCTTACTATAGAAATACCTAGTTACCAAACAAACCTAAATAAGGGTGATAGATTATTTCCCTCTACCCAGGTCCAAGCTATAAGACCTCCAAAGGTTATTTAGATCACACCAATCCTTCCTAAACAAGGTTTCCAATATTACATAACAATTTCTAAGAGAAGTAATAAAATTCAAACATTAAATTAACCCCTTGATAATAATAATATACCTTCACAAGTGTTATATGTATTTAATGCATGTTGTTATTACTTTGAAAAAAAAGTACATCATCTCACTTTGGAGAACAAATAATAGCAATATTAGGGTGATGAGAATGTAATACGTGACAACCCTATTCCCTATAGATTCTCAACTATAAGGTTTCCATGCAATTTTTAGATACCAATATTACCTATAATTTATGGGCACAGAGACCCATACTTGCACATTCAATCTTATGATAAATCCATGGTCCATATAACAAATAAGTTGACTGTACTATAAATTTTTCCAATGTCCTTACAAGGGCAAGAACTAAATTGGTTCTAGCATATATTCCATAGTGGATCTCTACACACATATGTGAAGTTAGAGATAATTTTTCTTAGGCATTAAATATAGATTAAGGGACCTCTAGTCACACATGTGATGTGACCTTCACTATGTAAGGGTAGACATAGCCTACCTTAGAGCACATTATATGGTTAAATAATTGTTTACAATAGTCAATTTAGAAACCAATGGATTTAGAAGTGAAATACATCTTTTCTAGAGGTTTAATTTAAAACAAATTATATCAAACATCTAAATCATTTGGACATCTATACAATGAAGCTATCTCATTAGAGGAAACATTGGGATTAGGTATTAAATAGTTAGAAGTAGTTTTGGCTTTAGATCCTTCATAACCTTAGTTATCCAATTTGGTTAAATAGCCTACTCCTCTTTTAAATAAAAAATCAATGGAAATTGAACAACCAATAAAGATAATTAGTAAATAAAAAGAGCCACTTCATACATCACAACTTATAGTGAGTAGAACACATGATATATACCGAGGGGTTGTAAATTTTCTAGACAAGGTTGGGCCTCATGACATTTTGATTACACTATTAGATAAGAGATGATTACACTTCCTTTGACTACTCATCATCAACCTCACTATTTACACTAGGTACTACATAAGCATTATTGTCATTTTCATTAGATTAATGGACATTAAGATGAACATTGATATGCACTCAAAAAAAGCATTGACTACTATGTTAGAATAGAAATCATAGAGTTCACATAAGGTGCATTAGAACCTCATTCAACATACTCCCCTACATCACATTCCTCTATGAAAAAGTTATCCTAGGGTGTTTTATTTAAGGAACCATTAGTTACTCATCATACAAACCCTGTGACTTGTAGGATGACTATTTATCAACAATATCATACATCATAGCCTCATCAATGATATTAACTAGTTTATAGTGTTCAGAATGCACCACTAGTGCATATATTGATTAATATATTTGGGAATAATTACATACTTAAAGGCACAATCTAGGTACATATACCAATCAAAATATTTGGAAATAATCACAGAGCTCAGAATGAACCTATAGTGCATACATCGATTAAAATATTTGGGAAAAACTATTAACCAAAGGCTAAATTTTCATTTCAATAACTGATAAAGATTTATTTGAATTAATGCATAGATCATAATCCAACTTTAGTTCCAACGCTGATTAAAGAATTTGAAAGAAACCAAGAAACTCAAAGTCTAATTTTAGAGTAACAATTAATCAATATTTTTGCATCAAACTCTAATAAATTTCCATTAGTAGTGCATCACAAGTAGCTCCATTTTCATAGTATACATCTACACCAACACAATGTGAGTAGTATGGTCACTAGTTCTCCATGACATTAGGGTTCAGAAAAAGCATCTCACCATCATTGGGTATACACATAGACATATTATGAGATATAAAAAATTAGGAAACAAACACCATATACCAATACAAAAACATAAATCTCCTTCGCATATGCCTATAACATTCATAATACATATAAAAATCAAATTAACATTACTCTGATGAAAAAAATTACAAACAATAAACATTTAAAATAATTATTTAGAATTAAAGACATTATACAATATAACTAGATCCAAATACCAAAAAAAATCCAAATTACATAATAACTATCTCCATATATATAAGTCATAACATATATTCAAATACAAATGTAATGCATAACTCAATGATGCAAACATGACTTCTAGGACTTGCTCCCTCACTCTCACTCTCTGACACATCATCACTAGAACTAGAGGCTCCACTATCTTTAAGAGACCTTGATCTATGGATATGCCTATTCTCTCTCTTGGTATATATCTAAATCATCCCTACACTCAACATACTCTTATTGAACTCATATATAGTTATCTCCTATATGAATACTCACCCCACCTAAAGAATCAATAGAGGGAATAATCCACCTCTTTAACTCTACACATAGTTCATCTCTATCTACTACTTCTCAACTATAAACTTTAGTAACTATCATTACATGATCAAATAAATAAGCATGAACTCCAGTTATATTGGTGGAATATTTGACCAAACTATCATCCATGACATAATATGGAATATGTCATGTCAACTCACAAATCACTGACTTGATGATCGCCTCCTAATAGTCATCCTCTTCTATACCTACTAGTTTCCATATAATTAATAATAAATGTCTTAACTCAAAACACATGCTTAAAAATTAAACAAAACATATAAGCATACTATCCAACTTACCATCCACATCCGTCATGACCTCTTCATCTAGTACCTCCTATGTTACAATCCCATCTCTCAAGAATAGAGGTGCCCACCTATTCTCATTCCACTAGGATGAATAGGCTTTGGTTACCCCATTATCATCCACATCTAGTACCATGACCTATGGATATTTATCTATCATTGGCATATGAGCTAGCTCCAAAAGTATGGCCTGGGCCTAATCCTCAACCTCATAGGAGCCAAAAAACTACTCAAGCAAACTACCAGTGTTGGGGGAATATCCTATACAACACCAAAATGGTGAGTAACTATCTCATAATATAACTACTCATATGCATTATCCCACTAGTCATGTGTCCAATAAATCACTTAGGTCCACCTCAATTGAATGTTATCCTTAGGCCATCCTTAAAATCCTTTATAGGGTCTCCAAATAATATCCTCTACTCTCAAACTATCTAGTAACTACTGACATTAGTTAGAAATCCTCCTCAAAGTATGCCTTATCCCAATCCATCTAGCTTTAAATACCTATAGGGGAGACCATCCATCCCCTGGATTTGGCATTAGCCTACTTACTGATATATGCTCATATGCCCAATAATATAATAGTGCTGACACATTAATACTTCCACCTCTCATATCTTGAGTAAACTAATATAAGTCCATGTTTAGATGATTCAACATAGTCTGACCCTAACAATCTATTATACCATGATGCTCAATATCAAATAGTATTTTTTGCATCTTATATGAAATAGAGACACTACTCTTATACACTATAATAAATTATGAAAATATCACCACTATAAAGCTCCACAATCATGTAACATCATCCATAACAATTGGGTTTAATAGTATGTCACTATGACTACCTATATGATGAGTACCATAGCCATAGCATAAAAGTACCTACATGATCTATATATACCCCATGTACCAATTTAATCATATATAACAACTTATTTCATAGATATGGATAATTTTAAGATACTATACACATCCTCTAAAGTCATGCTCATCTCACCTGTGTGAAACCAACATGTACACATATCTACATTTCATTTGTCACATAGTGTAGTGATCATATGCTTATCCCATAGCATAGGCTCCAATAAAGTCACATGTGGAAACCCTACTCTATCAAGTGCATATATCTCTACCTTAGATAAGGGGAAACCATAGATAGTCTCCATCATGTAACCAACATGAAACTCCCTTATACGGGTATTAACCTATAAAAATTTCAACCAAATCTAACATCAATCAAACAATAATTAATATTGAAAACTAATAACTAATTTAGAAACTAGTCATCAACACTAAGAACCTTATCTTAGGATTAAAATACACTATCACTACCTAGAGGATAGTGGTATTAGACAATAAAGACACAATCTAGATAATAGTTCCATAAACTAGACACTAGCACCTATATCAAGATAGAAGTGCCACCTTTTGCAAAATTGACCAAAACTAGCCTTTTCCCAAAAAAATCAAGAATACAATAAACTAAAATGATTAAAAAAATAGAAAAATGTAGGGTCCCATACTAGGTGCACCTCCTCCCCATTCTAAATAAGTTCCTTGACCTCCTTATAACACAAAAACCTAGCATCCCATTTCCTGGGATGTTTTTCACTCTCAGACTCAAGTTTCTTCTCATTCTAATGATGAAAATGAATTAACAATGATTCAAAATGACCTATTTAATTCATCACTTACTCAATACCATCCTATTAAGGTTTCCCCTACACACCAATTTCACTAATTAATACAACTATCTTGTTATTGCCATATCAATATAACCATAACTCCGATTTGCAAACCATTTATTACACATGGGACTTGATGCTGATATACCATGTCACATATTTTTAAAACCAATCCTCTCATTATTTTAAAACTTAAAAACTGAAAAAAAATAATTAAATTTTATTAACCATACAAAAAATCAAGTACTTATAAAACTACACACTAAGTTATCAAACTTTGAAACAATCAATATATTATTTAAACCTAATACAACATCAAAATTAACAGGTAAACACTAGCATAATTGATACATACCAATTTTGGTCACATATCCTCATCATATTCTTGGTTCTATCACCAAAATAGGGTGAAATTTTGTATAGATTACTTTAGACACACAAAGTTATATTCAGATCTTTTAAACAGATGGGTATCTAAATTTATAATTTTTCAAATATATAGACATACAAGTCTATTCAAGTTTACATAGGCATTTAGTTGAAAAAATTATTTAGAGATATAGACATATAGGTCTACATAGGTTTACACTGGCATTTAGTTACACAACTTATTTAGAGATAGAGACATACAAGTCTACACATGTTTACATGGGCATTTAGTTTCATATACTATTTAGAGATACAAACATTTAGGTATATATAAGTTTACATAGGCATTCAAATACAAAAATTATTTATAGATATAGACATAAATCTATATTCAAGTTTACATAGGCATTTAGATGTATAAGGTATTAAGTTATTTAGACATGTAATTCTACATAGGTTTACCATATACACCTTAAATTGGTCAATCAATTACACATATCATGTATTTCATAGTCCTTTCAAAGGAGACTCTAATTGGAGAATAAGAATCTTATTCACATCTAGCCATTCCTTTTTGCATGATTTTCCTTGATCTTCTTTCATACCCTAGACACCTTTTTGACTTTTCGTAGTCATTTATAACCTTCTAGACTTAACCCTTAGTGACTTAGGTTACTCTTTCTATACTTATTCCATCCCATAAGTCCTAGAACCTCTAGAAAATAGTGCCCAAATAGGACTATAGCGTTGTAACCCAAGGTCTCTAGTTTTTGGATCTATTATCCAAGTGCAAATTTGATTCCAATGGTCACTTTCTCCCATAAGATGATTCTTACCCCTTTTCTTTGCTTCATTCCTAATTTTTCTAATGTTAGCCAAATGTTAATAAAACTTCCAAATTTGAAATAAGGAGTCTCCTATATAAATTACTACATAAAACATTTTATATCTAGCACTTACTACTTTGGCACATTAGACATAACAAAAATTAGTCAATAGTATAGCTCATCATTATGCATCACACATAGACTTGCATGCTTGATCAAGGAGGTTCCTAGCTGAAATTCATTCTTACATCTATTGTGCATATTGATTATGCATGTTCCTTGAGATAGAACTACATCATATTTGAGACCCCTACTTGAGGGTTAATATAGGTAGCAGTCAAAATAACAGGTGTTCTTGATTATGCAATCATTATTCCCCTAACCTATTTTTCCCTAGTTCACTTTTATGTATTCATTTTTTGTATGTGTATCAATAAATATAGGTATTGAAGACTAAAATGGATCTACATCGAGCTCTGATGACTTTTATCCCTCAAAATTTAGTATATAAGTTCATATTTACCAAGTGAACAAAACCTAGAAAGCTTAGATCTCGAGGATAACAATGCTAGGAGGAACTATAGAACTAGACACTAGGGTATCTTATTTATATCACTCCTATCTAATTAGAAAATGGAAACTAGATTCAGATTCTTGACAATGTCTTAGTCTTAGTCTTCCATTTCCAACCTTAAAATCCTCTATTTTAGTATGAATTTAGATAAGTTAATTTCTATTTCTCTTATCTAATTATCAGCTAAAGTCTATATTTTTCCCTATCAAAGTAGACTTTTTCTATCAATCTAGACCCTTATTATTTATGATCTAAACACTAGATTTCCAAATATAATAAAACATTTGGTGAACCCAACTTACTTCAAACAAATTTAAAATCTATGTACCCTTAGGGTTTTTCCTTCATATTTTATGCAAAAATTCAATTTTAGATTTTCGATTTTTGTATTAATTTTTGTGTAGTTACCTTGTTAAAATTAACTTAAGAATTAAAATTATATCCATAATTTTCAAAATTTCTAAAACCCTACTTCAAAACCCTATATTTCTAAACTAGGTCCTCAAACCCCAAGTTTCCCTCACAAATTTTAGAAATTAATTTAGATAATTTTGATAATTATTAAGTGTGCTAAAAATATTTTAAAATTTTCTAAATTAGTAGTTATTTTGTGTAAAAATTCAATTTCAAATTTTTGATTTTTTATATCAATTTTTGTGTAATTATCCTATTTAAATTAATTTTAGAATTTAAATTATAACCATAATTTCAAAAATTTATAAAAACCTAGCTCAAAACTTTAGATTCCTAAACTGGGTCCTCCACCTTCAAACCATTCATTCTTACAATTTTTAGAAATTAATTTCAATTTTTTTGCAAATTTTTTAGATAGCCACAAGTATTTTCAAAATTTCCATGTTAGTAGTTATTATTGCATTTATTTGCATAGTAGTACTTCTTCATATTATTTGTGGTGAAAGAAATAAAATGGTCACTAAGGCACTTCTTCCTTCTCATCCCATAGACAAATTTCTTAATTTTTCACATAATTATGATAAGTAGACAAATTTGCAAAATTTCACATTAGATAAAACTGTGGAAAATGATTTTATTTATAATGAAGATAACTACTATTATTTCAATGAGTAATATTATCATGCATATGAAAGTGATATTACAGAAAAAGTAGATGCATCTTTTCCTAATATCAAAATACAACAATATAAATGCAATAGAATCAAAATACCAAAGCATAGTTCAAATGATGAATCTCATGGATGTTCAAATGATAACTCTCTTACTCTTACTTCTCATACTACAAATGAAGAAAATGTATAAACTCTATCCATGGATAGTATATATACACATGATAATTTAAATTCCAATGATAATTTATTACATATTACAAAGGAATTAAATCCTTCTCTTACACATCTCCCTAACAATGATGGAAGTAATAATTAGTATGATAGTTAACATGCATATGAATATGAAAATGAAAGTGAATACAAAAGTGATACTTCAATTTCTACTATTTCAAATGAACAAAATTGATATTGTGATAATGTATGGAATAATGATGACTATTATGCTTATAGAAAAGAAGAAAATGTATCTCATGATCATACCTCTTCTCTCACCCTTTCTCTCAAATATAATACATGTCAAAATGTTTCTCATAATTTTATTTCAAATAATGCACATGATAATAATAATAATAATAATAATATTAATAATAATAATAATAATAATATCACATCCTCTACTAAATTAGCATGTGATTCACTAAAACACAAAGATACTAATGAATCTCCCAAGCCACCCCTCACTACAGAAGAACCTAGTTCTCACTCTTCACCTACAGAGAATGGTATCCCACATCCCTCCAGTAAGGTCCAAGTTATCATTACTCCCAAGGTTCAAGTGATCACACCCCATCTTTATGATCCAATTTCAAAATATAACATTCACATGGTTAAAATTAATAATGAAATTTAATGATTAAATGAAACACTTCAAGATACTAATGTACCATCCTAGGAGATCATCTCTTTGATGCATGTAATTGGTGAATTACAACACCAAGTACATCTCCTTACCTTGGAAAACAAATATTACAAGTCTTGGATGGATGCCAATGATCTACATGGCAACCATGTTTTAAAGACATTCATAAAGGCTTCATTACCTAAGCATTTCTAGATACCATCATTAACTCACTTTGATGGAACTTGAAATCCATTTGTACACCTTTAGGCCTTTCAAAAGGCTTTGCCATCTCATGTGACCTTGTTGATACTACTCAAGTTATTCAAGTAGACATTAGTGGGGGAAACATAAAATTAGTTCTTTCATCTACTCCTTATTGGTTCATTACACACATATGATGACTTAGAGGAGGCATTTCTCATATATTACATCATAAACATAGGCACTCATATTACATATGAAAAACTTGCCACACTACATTAGAATTATTCAAAGCCAATTAATGAGTATATCTTAAAATTCAAGGCTCACATGTTAATATTGATATACAAACCAATAGATCTAGAGATTCATCATATTTTTATTAAGGGGCTTTGTTAACCTCTACTCGAGCATCTGCTATATTAGATAGTCTTCTTTTAGACACTTGTATTATAAAATTTTGTCTTTGGAAAATAAATTGGGGTTGATTGAGGCATATTCAATTGATCATACCACTCTATATTTCATAGTAGCATTTTTAAAGATAGCTCCTAGAACTCAGCATCCACCATGTCCTAGACAAGATAGGATATCACAACCAAAAAAGTAACTAGTCAAGAACAAAGAGCTAGTTTTTAGAGCACAACCTATAGTCTACACTATAAAAATAATAGAAAAACACCAATACAATTTGATTTAGAGTGGAATATCCCATCTACCATATTATCATCACTACTAGATAAGATGTTAATCACATTACCTTATACACATCAATAAGATCCATGTATCTTACATAAATATCCACATTAGCCTTTTTATAACTATCATCATATCTAGGGACATAAAGATAATGATTGTTTTGGACTTATAGATTGCATTACTAGATGTGTTGATAATGGTATCATAGAATTCACATAGGGGACATAGATATCTCCTCCATTATGGAACCTTAGACCTCATTCTTTCATGACTAATTCATCCTATGACATTCCTTTATATGAATCATCAGTCACTCATCGTGAGTGCAATGCAGGTTTTAGGATAGAATATCATAGGAGATCTCTTATTCCACTACCTCAGAAGGTTTGGAAACTAGTATAGTAAGAATAACCCACATATAGCACTATAGTCCAAGGAATACATAGTGTAATTCCATATACATATATAGTAGAGTCACATGCAATGTAGCAGAGTCCTACTCATGAGAGATATTCACTACAACTAAGGTTTTAGGGTATCATCTCAAGTGGTAACCCACTATGGATAAGATTAGATGAACTTTCATCACATGTTACAATTCCATCTTGATCTATTGCTCAATCATATGCATTACTATAAAAGCCACAATGTGTTATTTCACATAGCAATCAACTACAATTATGAATTAATGAGCCTCCTCTATAACACATAGTTTTAGTTCAACATCCATTAAGGTTAAATTTTTTAGTCTCCATGTATAGATATAGTTAGTGTACAATAGACAGTATCAAATACATCATATATTCCTACATATAATGAGAATTATGGGCATTTATTCAATTGGCCATGAGGGTTTAGATAGTGATACAATATGTATATACCTCTACTTAATAGGGCAATGGCGGAGCTAAAGGTCTAGCTAATATTTTTATTCTTGAGCCACTCTTAGAGAAGTAATATGCACATAGTGCTATCTTACATCCCCCTAATAATAACTAACATTCCTAATTACCTCTAACTATCCATAGCCCAAAACCTACCTATCAAACTCTAGATCTTACCAAATTAATTGATCCAAACCCTTTACCAATCTCAAATTAACTCAACTTATCTAGACAAGTTACCAATATTAAACTTTATACCTTACTTATATCCTACTTAAAAATAAATTCACTTTACCAAATAAATTTTATTGATTAAAAAACCAACAAAATTGTCACTTACATATGATTACAAATCAAACATCAACATCAAATCAACTATTTTAAATCAAAACATTAAAATACTAGTGTATTCCAAGATTTATAACATGCATACAAGTAAATCCAAACTCAAACTATATATATATATATATATATATATATATATATATATATATATATATATATATATATATATATATAAAACTAGGTTTCTACATACATATACACTATATCAAATATAATCAATCATGAATGGGCATCATATAGTCTTATGCTCAACATCCCTATACCTCCTCAAGCTCCCAAATGCCTTTTACACTAACTATCTCACTCTAGTAATCGATCATGCTCCTCACACAAGTATTTATATCACCATTAAAGATCCATATAATCATCCAAAATCTTCATGCCCACCACACCATCATCAGGTGGAGGCATCCTATGCCTATCCAAATCTACTCCTAGCTCATCTCTCTCTCTTTCTCTCTCCTATTTCCCTAACATATAAAATCATAGCTATAATAGCCCTATCAAATAAATGAGCATAAACACCAGATATAACTATTGCTCTCTATCAAACCATCTTCCACTACATCATCAAAAACATGTTGCATAAGCTCTCAGAGTGTCGATTCAATGATGGCCTCCTAGAACTCATCATCTCCCCTACCCACCTCAGTAGGTGCCTCATCATGTGTTCCTCCCACTCTATCTACATGCATAAAAATTATAACACTACAGAAGATATATACTTTTAAATCAAACTAAAGAATAAATTTAGGAATAATTCAAATGTAATCATGGCTTACCTCCAATTATCTTGTTTAGCTTAAGATCATCATACATAGGAACATCCACTCCATCCATAGGAAATAATGGATCCCACCAATTCCCAACCCCAACATGTAGTATATGCCTTAGTACATCCCATATCATCTACTTCAAGAATTTCTATAGCTGCATCTCAAACATCCAAAGGTAATGGTGCCAACTCAGTGTTAGTAGGTCTCATATGAGATCCTACTCTCATTAGTGCATGTACACTCCTCAACCATACCCATGTCATAGGAGGAACATCCTATTAAACTCCAAATTTCCTATTCGTGCACTCATAATGAAATCACTCATACACTCCAACCCATTAGTCTTGTATCCAACATCTAATCCTCATATATCTCAGCTTCACTCCATCCTACTCCTACCTAGGTTATCCTCTATAAGGAATCTATATGATATCATGGGCCTCTAGTCTATCCAAAACTTGTCTATAGTGATCTATCACAAGAGACTTGATAGATAATTAACTCATCCACCACCCCCCATAAGGATGTGGAGGTGCTCAACTCTCCCTCAGTAATCCAATCGGTCATATAACTACTATGTGCTCATAATCCCAATAATGAAATAAAGTAGCTACAACCACACCACCATTCAATGCCTCTTATGTAAATATATATAAATCTCTATATAAATAAGTAAGCATAGTCCTACCCCATGAGAACATAGTACCATACATCTCAACACTACAAACCACCCTATGCATCCTATAGGCAATAGAAACTCCACTACCATTCACTACAATAAATGAAGCCAACAACATAGCTAACCATTTTTGTAGGTGTAGAACACTTGAGTGCATAATAACCAATAGTAATACATCACTATTACTACCTCTCTAATGTGCACCTAAAGGCACAATAGCAAAATACAAGGATGCACTATTAATGACATCAACACCCATATCATCATGTGATGTCACTCATCACCCACTAATTAGTAAATGCAAAATATAATACACATCCTCTAAGATCATAGTGATCTCCCCTGTGGAAGCTAGAATGTACAAGTGCTCACATTCCATGTCTCACATAAGGCATTGATCAAATACATGTCCCACTATATAGTACCTAGGTCACATACATGACCCAATCTTGCTCTATCTATCATGATTCTCTCATCAACCGACAAGGGAAAGATCCTCAACATCTCCATCACTTGGCCTTTATGGAACTCATTCACATCTCACCCTAAAAATATCAAAAAATAGTATATATTTTAGTCAATCATTCTAGGAAAAACAACTAATCTATACAACAACATGAAACAACTAAAAAAGGTATCCTTAGTGGACAATAATGCTACAGAAGGCCACTAGTGTTAGACAATAGTGCCAAAAATTGGACAATAGTGTTGCATTCTAGATAGGAGTATTTCCTCTAGGATAAGAACACTGAAACCAACTAAACACTTCCTACACCACTTAAAATAGATTAAAAATGCCAAAATCAATATTTTAAATAGGCAAAAACTAGGTACTTTTGTTACTCAATAGGGTAATATCTCTGATGACCTGAATCTGGACTATCAACTACTCAAAATGGGTCACAAAAGGTGTTTTTATCCTAGGCATTTTCTCACTCTAGAACTCCAATATCTCAAACTAGTCAATGCACAAATGAACCATTTTCTTAAAAAAAATCATGAAAATGATACCTTAGACATCACACACACTTTTCTCTATCACTATATCATCTATATAATAAGAACATCCCTATACCTCTTTTGTACCCTGATATACAAATTGGTACATACCAATAAAAAAAATATTAAATAACCTAGCCAAATCAATCAACTTTTCAATCCATTCAATCTACTACCACTTTTTTTTCCTATTATGGCATGAAAATTTATAATCTCTAATATACCCACACATAATATTTTTTAATAACCAATCAATAACACATTTCAATCCTATTAATTCAACTCTTACCAATCAAATAAAAGACTTTGATATATTCGCTACATGCCAACCTAATTACTATTCATATACTACTAGTCATCACTTTTGGATCAACATCATCTGTCATAGATATTATCCCTCTCCCAAAAATAGGGGAATCATTAATACTATCTCTAAAAATTAATTAGTATCCATATCCACTCCTATAGGTAAATACAGCTTTGTTTTTACACCTCTAGAATCCAAATTATCAATATTACTCAGTATAGATTGGTCAAGATTATATAGTGGTTTAGACTATATGGGTCACTTACCATCACTAAACTCAAATTGGCCAAGATTATATAATGATTCAATTTATGTGGGTCACTTAGCATCACTTGTACATCTAGAGGGATATACCATCAGTTTATAGATACACAAACTATTTCAATGTAATGGTTTAGATTATATGGACCCACAGTGACTTCGATGTAGACTCAAACTCAAATACCAGATTTAGGGTCATATACATTACTACACATTTCATATATATAACTTAATACAACATGACATAGTTATAGGATGAAATAGTTGATTATAAGGATAGTGTAAAACACATTATTTTGATCTCCAATTTTCAAATGGAACATGACACAATAGATCATGACACATGTGGTTATACAAATTTATAGATTATATAGATGCACCACTCATATACCATATTTAGGGCATGAAATAGATGATCATGTTATTAAAAAACTAATATTATATATATTGGAATAGAAAGATAGGCCATTTTATTGTTACACATTTACCAGAGTTTTTAGATTACACCTAGGCATACCCAGGTTGTCACTAGGTTACAATATATGATCATTTGTAGTGGTTGGTCCATACAATTACTCAGACCCTAGAGTTTGTGTAGGTAGAGGGAAGATATTAGTTTTGGACCTTCGAGTACTTCTCATGTCTAGTTCATATTCTTTAGAGTGGGGGGATGTTACATCTTGTTCTTCATAACATATAGATTCTATACAGACATTCTAGATTACATGAGTTTATGTGGGATAGAGGGTAGAAATTAGTTTTGGGCCTTCAATAATTTCTCATTTTTCATTTAGAATTATTATATGGGGAATATATTATAGGGATTCCTTATTTTTATAAGCACTATTTAGTTCTCCATCCACTTCCTTGTCTAGAAAGCTAGACCCTTTTTCAACACACTTAGCTCCACATAGGTAAGTATAGGTATGCATCTTCTTTTTTTCTTTTACTCTATTAATTCATTCATTACATCAATAGATTAAAATGGGGGAGGAATTATACACCCTAAATTGGTCAAGAAACCACACATATCATGTCTTTTCATAGTCCTTTCATAGGAGACTCTGACTAGAGAATATGAGTTTATTCACATCTAGCCATGTCTTTTTGTCTGATTTACCTTGATCTTATTTCATACCCTAGACACCTTTTTCACTTTTATTAATCATTATTAAACTTCCAAACATAACCCTTAATAACCCAAGTTACTCTTTCCATGATTATTCTATCACCCCAAGTCCTAAAACCTTTGAACAACAACACCTAAATAGGACTATAGTGTTGAAACCTAGGGCATCTAGTTTCTAGTGCTATTGTCCAAGTGTAAATTTAATTCCAATGGTCACTTTCTCCCAAAATATGAGTCTTACCCCTTTTATTTGATTCATTAATAAGTTTAATAATGTCAACCAAATTCTAATAAAACTCCTAAATTCAAAATAATGAGTCTTTTATATAAAGGAATACACAAGGCATTTTATATCTATCACTTTCTACTTTGGCACAATAGACATAATAAAAATTAGTCAATAGTATAGCTCAACATTAAGCATCACATATAAACTTGCATGCCTGATCAAGGAGGGGCCTAGGTGAAATTAATTATTTCATCTATCATGCATGTTGATTATGTATGTTTCGTAAGGGAGAACTACATTAGATCTGAGACCCTAGCGTGAGGGTTAATGTAGATAGAAATCAAAATAGCATGGATTCTTGATTGTGAAATAATTATTCCCTTAACCCAATTTTCACCCTTTTAATTTTGATGTATTTTTTGTTTGTATGTGTGTAGATAGATATATGTATTGAAGACTAAAATGGATCTGTAACAAGCTTCAGTGACTTCCAGTCCTCAAAATTTGGTACATAGGCTCATATTTACTAGGCAAATAAAACCTAGAAAGTTTATATCTTTAGGACAATAATTTTAGGAAGGACTTTAGCATCAGACACCAAAGTATCCTATTTATAGTGTTCCTCTCTAATCCAAAAACTAGATTTAGATTCATAATAGTGTCTCAGTCTTACTATTCCATTTCTAACCTCATAATTCTTTGTTTTAGTATGAATCTAGATTATTTATATTTATATTCTATAATTATTAGTTAAAATCTATAATTTTCCCTATCAAAGTAGATTTTTTCTATTATTTCAAACCCTTATTATTTAGGATCTAAACACAAGATTCCTAAAAATAATAAAATATTTACATAAGCATTAAAAGTTACATATTTTTAGATATACAAGCATACAAGCCTACACAGGTATTTAGACTACACTCCATACAAATATACAACATTGACCTAGGTATACTAGTTCATTCAAATATTTTAGACACATAGTTACATCACTTAGATATCAAGATTAAGGGGAATGATGTATAGAACATGTTCTTGGTTCTCATTTTTAGATTAACCAATATCATCACCAGGTTTTCACTAGTATGGATCACAAGGCTATTTGCAGTGGTTGATCCATATTATCATGTCAAACTTAGTTCACATTATATAGATTAAGAGTGGGGGCAATCCAGACTTGTTTCTCCATGCATTCAAATTACATTACTTAGATTCATAATGAGGGAAAGTGATCCTTGTTTATCCACACTTTTAGATTATAATACTTAGATTTAAAGTGGGGAAAATATGTCCTTACTTCTCCACACTTTTAGTTCACTTATATTTAGAGTAGGGAAAAGTGAACCTTATTTATCTATGTGTTCATTTAACATACTTAGGTTTAGTACAGGGGACATTTATAACATATGCTTCATTTCATATATATCACTTTAGTTCTCATCCAATTTTGTAGCCAAGAAGTTTTCAAAATCTATATTACATTCACATAGGTAAGTATAGGTACACATTTCTATTTTATTTTACTCTAGTACCTCAATTTCATTGCACTACTAGAATAAAAGGGGGTAAATATAAACACCCTAATTTGGTCAAGTAACCAAAATTATTTTGTCTTATTTCTCTTTCACATAAAGGTTCTTAGTGATGTTTATAATACTTATCCACATTCTCACATTGAGTTTTATTATATTTCTTGTACCTTTTTCTTGTTATTTCTTCACCCCCAATAATCATTGGTCACATTTTTTGAGTCTTAAGGGCCCCTATAATATTAACCTTGGTTTTTACTCAACTATAATCCCTTGAACATTAGCTCCATTTTAAGGATAGTAGTGCCACATGGCATTACTTTCCACTTTTTCTTTTAGTTTTTTTATAGGCCCTTTCACCCGCATTTGAGTCTCAACCCTTTTGTAACCCTTATTTTATGTTTTTATTTCATTTTCATGACATGTTAGCCAATAAAAAATGTATTATATTTATAAAAAAATATCCTCCTATATAAATATCCTTACAAGGCATTTTACAATTAGTACTTATTATTTCAGCATTTATTACATAAAATCAAACAATAGTATAGCTCAAATACTCTACATACTACTCAATATTCACTCCTAGACATTTTTATACTTGATAAATTAAGGGCCTATTGAAATTCATATTATCATGTCATGCAATTTGATGGTGGACATTCCCTAAGGGAAAACTACATGCAATATGAGACCTTTATCATTGGGGTTAATGTAGGTAGTGGTCACAACAATAGGGTTTCTACTGTATATGATTGTAACATTCCACAACATAGTTTATACTATCCTTTTACATTTATTAATTCATTGTTTCATGTGTGTAAGTATTCATTAGGGTTTTAAATAATAATCAACCTAAATAATGACATAGACTAACCTTCACATGACAATAAATCACTCATAAAACCTTCAAAAACTCTTGTAGCTCATTTGAAAGTTGTAGAAAGTCACTAAAGTAGGGACATTAGTACCACATGGTGATACTATCCTAATGGGGTTCTACTACGCTAAGCTAGATCATAAAAATAGTCTATAAATTAAATATTCCTCTTTGTCTACTCAGTCATCTTCAATATTTAGATTTGCAAAAAACTCTTTTAATTTATAGATAAGTCCATATTTTCCTAGCATTCATTATTTTTAGAAATATACATAGAATCAATTAGTTATAATTTTTTTCTAGATATACTACAGACCCAACCCTTTACTTTAGCTTAGGATTTACATAGTAAAACCATAAAACGTTAAACCATACTCATAAACGAAACTTAGGATAAACCTAAAATATCCTAAATTATTCAAATAATATTAGTTATCCAAATGAATATATTATGTGGATTTAATCCTTACAAGATTAGGTACTTTGTTTCATTCACCTCCATGTTTTGTATAGCTTACAATGACACATTACACATGCCAGGCCACTTAAGGAAGCTTAGGATGTTATTTATGGCTTTTTTTTAATTTTTAAGGTTGCTTCACTTTCACCTATTCATTTTCCTTCTACTCCCTCTCTTAGTGAGGTTTTTTTTGTTAGTGACATTATTGTTGTTCCTCCACCATCTTCTCCTATTTTTTAGGATGTGATTCTTGATAATGATTTTGATGTGTTATTTTCTACTTCTCCTCTTCCTCTTTATTATGTTAGGGAGGATATATTTTTAGTGACATAAATTATAATTAATCCATCACCTACTACTCCTAGTGAGGATTTGATTCTTTATGGTGACATGAGTGAACAAATTTTGGAACTTCCTTTTTATCTTCCTAGTGAGGATTTATCTTTTTCTAGTGACTAGGATCAATATTCCTCCTCATTTAGTGAGGACGTAATATTTAATGATGATAATAATGAGGAAATTTATCCTCATAAACCTATCACTATTATCCATATTTAGTTATTAGGGAGGACTTATTTTTTATGGTTGAGCTATTTTCACCATCTATTCTTACTTAGAAAAAATAAACACCTCCACCTATTGATCTTGTTTCACCTTTTGATTTAGAGCTTGATGCTCCTACTACTACATTTTTTGTTTATCAATCATTGTATGTGATTACTTAAATGAAAAATTTATTTGATAAATATACTCTTATATTTGGGCCTCACATACTCATATCTATGGGCTATTCTATAAATAGCCTTGGGAGACACTTATAAAGAATTATATCCCTCATTTAGTGTATTAATTAGCATGGTAACCACAACATGGGTTTTTTACAGATGATGTATCTTCAAGACATTTTGATCATATAAATCCCATAATTACAATATATAATATTTATGATAACTTAGATAGACACACAATTTTTAATCTTAATTTTTTTGTTGGTGATTCTTTTGATCCTCCTATCACATGATCATAGACTTATAGTTCAAGTATTTTATGCCATGGTGTATCAGATACTTTAGTTTTGTTTTATACAACATCACATATTCATAAAAAATATAAAAATTTAATAGATGAATAATATTCATTTTTTAAAGGATTATTTAATGAATTTTTAACTTATTCCTATGGGAATAACATATTGTTATTAGGACTATCCAAAACATATGCATATGGTTCCCTATAGTACTAATCTCACCACATACACAAAGATATAAGATATTTATCTTTGTGTGAGGTGAAGTTATCCTTGGTAGAATCAACATGAATTCCTTCATTCCTTATTTTTCATATAATTTTTACTTGGGTACCCTAGCATGCCTAGTATTAAGGACCCATATTTATTCTATTTTCTTTCCCTAATCATTACTAATGGGAGGGTGTTGAATTTTTGACTTTAGTGTCCACTAGAATAGTTTAAGATATTTTAATGGCTTTAATTATGTGCACATGTTTAATTCTTAATATTTTTATTACTCATTACTATGTGTATACACCCAACTTGGACATTTCCATATGAGGCCATTATAACCAACTATAATTTTTACAATCCATCTCTCTCCCATATATATTTGGTACTCTTATATTGAATATGTAAGAATGAATTTTGGAGAGAATTTAGGATTGTAATAATATATTTGAAGAAATAGTTTTTTTAAAAATTATCTCGAGTGTTATTCTTCCTAACATCAAAGCTTGCTTGATATGGTTATAGTGTCCTGAATAGATCCTCTGGATTTGTGGAGCCTCCTTTCTCATAAACATGATGTATTCTAAGTCATCTATCCTTCCATGGTTTTTTTCCTATTTAGATACACACTTTTCTATGATTATTGGGATATATTTTATGATTTCATGTCATTTTTTCTTTGACCTATATCATTCATTTACTATGTTAATTACCATGATGTTACCTATATAATTTATTTTTTTGTATTGATATAATTTGTGACTATATATAAATGGTACTTACCATGTATCTATTATTTAATAATACATATTAATGGTTCATTATTTTATTAAACCCTGTTATTGTAACATTTACAACAAATTGTGCATACTAGTTTTCCATTCTTTACTATTTCATTTCAGGGAATCATACCATTTCTCCTCTATTTTTTAATTTGAAACATGTAGACATGGGAATACCTATTATAATATTCATAATATTCACTCAATACAATGAAATATTATATTAATATATTAATACATTTCTTGATTACTATATTTCTAGATTACAATATACAAGCCTTATATTTATAATAATGGGTACTGCTAAAAATAGTTTCCTAAAAAAATCTTTCTAAAAACATAAAATGAGATTTAGATTTGAAAAATCACATAATTAATTCTATGTTAACTTAATAAAATATAAATATATAAATATTGTACTAGCACCCCCATTAAGTCATACTTATGTAGGTATAAAGTATAAAATAAATGGGTTTTGATAATGATGTCTAAAAAGGCATCAGTGTATAAAATTATTCCTCATAAATTAGAGGAAATAAGAAAACCCATAGGAAAAAAAATACTATAAAAGAGAGATGAGAGAAGGTATAAAAGACACTAAAAATGGGTCCCCATACTAGGACTAGTGAGTTACTCATGTACAAGAATTGTATCCTTGAAAAAATGAGATACACCATAAGGGTCCCTCAAAAATGTAGAAAGAAATAGCATCGGTGATTAAAGGTGTTAAAATATTAAAAATGCATACCAATAAGCAATACAAAAAATAATAAGTACATTATAATGTTAAATTTAGATGGGCTAATCCACCACAAGAGTGTGTAATGGGTATGTTTATCCACCACTAAATCAAACATTGATGTGATGATCCACCACAAAAATTCAAGTAAATGGTGAACAAGTGAAGAAATCAAAACTAAAAGAGTTGTTTGAATCCACTACTCGATCACTAAATAATTAAAATATGTTGAGGATGCTAAATAATAATAATACCAACTTAAGTTTTAAAAGTATTAATGATTTCATCAAACTAAAATTCCATCAAATGAATATATTTCTTGATGTTGATTCTAAATATGTGACATTACAAAGAAGGTAATCATAACACCCAACTTAAAGTAGTATAACCACACCTACCCACATAATACTATATGGGTGAAGTGGATGAAATATTATTATGAGTGGTATGGATCTACTAATCTAACACTTTAAAACTAATTAATGTTGGGAATCACACATGGTAATACTATCAAGGTGAGGAGTTGAAAATATAGTATGTCTCCAAATAAGGAGGTGCTATTATACATTATGAAAAATGTGTAGATGATGTAACTGAGTGGTAGAGAAACCATGCTTATATAATCCTTGAAAATAACACTGAATATGCCACCAAAACTAATCTAAAATCCACCCTAAATTTACATATGATATATGAATATACTTTCATGTGAGTTGGTTTTATGTGAAAAAAATGAGGCATGTAAGGAAACATATAATTCTATAAATGTGTTAAGATACTCATTCTTGATATAATCCATATTATGGTACTCATACCCAAGTGAATACACTAAAAAAATCATGTTTCTCTAAGTATCCTCATGAAGAGAGGAGTGGAAAAGAACCAATATCCTCATGAAGAGTGGAGTGGAAAAAAATTAGTGATCAACTTACATAAATATGTACCAATAAAGGTGAAACATTTACTTAATATCCAATGTTGTGTAGAGTAGTCTAGTAAACATGATAAATATGGGAAAAAATCCATGTGAATGTTTACCAATACTTCTAATAATTTGACCATTCAATATAGTATACATGAACCAAAATTATTGTTGTGTTTCTCAAATAAGTCAAGCACATATGTAGGTGTATCTAAATTAGGGTATGTAATAGGTAAAATAACAAGTGATTCAAATTGTAAAGGTAATTAAGGATATAGTAGGACACATTATAAAATCACATCAAGTGGATGCATATTATATTTAGGAACATGTAGTGAATCACATGATAGGTTAGGTTCGATGGAATGTTTTACCATAGTATCAATACGATGTTACAAATGTGTAATTTTGTCATGTAATGAGTGAATGAGGGAATATTTTTTATAAATGAGTGAGATAAATATGATTTTTTTACCTTTGTTTTTCCTATATCTTCAAATAATTAAACCATGTTATCGTTAAGTACACATACATCAAAGAAAATCATATTAATTTATGACTACATAATATCATCATTCTACATGAGGGTGAGGAGGTCTTGGCAAAAATTCATTATAATAAGGTAAAAAACCCTTAGAAAAAACATTAAATAGAATTAAATATGTAATATGATCATTAACATTGATCAAATGTTAAGGTTACAAATAAAGGCTTCATGATCTATAATACATCACATATAACACATTAGGGGGAGGAAATTATTAAACGTTTATAACAACCTAAAAATACTATTATTTATTAATGCACTAATTCTTTAATATTGAGTGAATGTATAACTTGATATACTATGACCTAGTAAGCTATTATTCAAATAATCCCCACCACCTTGATTAATGGATAGTAGTATTAAAGGAATGAGAGATAATTTTCAAATACCTAAAAAATTTCACATGCAAGTGACATTGTGAAGAAATTTTCACACTAATATTGAGTGAGGAAATCCTATAGCCTTATAGTGTTATACTTAACATGTTCATGTATTAAATGTATATTAACTTTAATGTGTTTCATGTGCTTATGAAACATGGTTATGAACAAGTTGAAAAACATATTTTTTATAACAATACAAAACTATGATCTAATATTTTTTAACTACAAATATTATTAGAATACAACTTATCCATATGACTTAAAAAATAGATCCTAATGCAACATGATACTCTTATTATATGGAATAATGTGAAACACAATTCTTCTTCTTGTTCAGCATGAGATTAGACCATATCCCAAAAAGAATAAAAATATAGATGTGGGTTTTATGTCATCAATAGAACCTGTGTGATCTACATTCTTGTATTACATTAAGAATAATTTGTCATTATATTATATACTAGACCATATTCCATTTTTTCTGAAATATATCTGAATATCTACTTATCTATTTAGAGTGGATTATTTTTGGTTATTGCCCAAATAATGAAAGATAGATAACAACATAGTTGATGTCTTACCTAGTGTAGGTGACATATGAGACTCCTAATCAACTATAAATAGAGAGTAACATCTACTAGTGGGGATGATTTTCATGAGAAAGTTTAAGTATTCTCTTTATAAGTGTGGCCATTTGTTTACATTTCATAATATTAAACTTATTAAACAATGTACTCATATATTTAATCTATGACATAAATATATTATGTAATTTTTTACAAACTTCAATCCAAGACAAAAGTGTAGTATCCTGAGATCTATCATGTTAAATGATTGCTTGAGATCATGTTTGTTAGAATAGATAATGTTAAATAAATTATTAGTGATGAATAGATCATGGACATAAAAAATTATTATAAAAATCTCCAACTTGTTTTCTGAGGTAGATATTGAGATCATATGGATTCATTTAGAATCCATGTTGTATGATATGCCCATCTATTTTTATATACTAGGATTGGGGGTCCTATTTGAGACCCTATATAGTGACTTGATAAGTTTACATACTTTTTTTTCTAGACCTATTTGACATATCCTTATGGTTAGGTCATGTATGCTTCTTCATGTAGATATCCATTCAAAAAATAAATTTTAACATCCATCTAATGAATGTTCCATCCAAATTGTGTAGTCATAGAAAATATTATTTTTGATTGTTTTAATCTTGGTTTTCGGAAAAAAATATCTTCATTATCAATGTCTTATTTGTCTTATTTCTAAGCATATCCCATTTATATAAAAATATATTTATATCTATTTATAATAATATCTACCTCATTATTGGTCTTAAATATCCATATACATCTGATGTGATTCTTCATTAGTGTAATAATAACAAGCTACAAAGTGTTATTATTCATCAATGACTGATATTTTGTATCCATGGCATCTTTCCAAGGTTTTAAATATTTGGATACTCTTACTATAGAGGGGTAATATTTTTATTCAACTATGATAACAAGGGCCATGTTTACCTCTTTGTGAGTCCTGCTACAAGTCCTCAATCTTAAACTACATGTGTGAGGAACTCCATTTCATTTAGCATATCGTATTTTACTAGTATACCATTTTGGCACATGTTGAGTAGTGGGTGGTGTTAATGAGGTTCTTGTTTGACCATCATCAATGTCTCTACCACTATCATTATTTCAAAATGTTACATCTCTAATACTTATTTCACGTGATTATGTGGAAGGTGGATTATTTCCACACTTCTCATCAAACACAACATCCTTACTAATGAACACCATGTTAGTTTTGGGGTCAAGAAATTAATATGATTATTAATATTTATTGTATCCTACTAAAATACATTCCTTGGTTTTATTTTATTTTATTGTGGCATGTAGGTATGTCTTGCAATGAAAAACTCAAATATGTGAAACTTTAAGTTTGTTCCTATTTCAAACTTCATGTGGTGTGATACCATAATTAGATTTGGTGGGTGACATGCTTAGTAGGTATACCATTGTGTGAAGTGATTATCCCCAAAATGAATGAGACATTTTTTCATCTTTAACCATGTTATGAAACATATCTAAAATTAAAAGGTTACGTCATTATGTAACCTTACTTTTCTATGGTGTATATGGAGTAGTCAATTGTCAATGAATTCCATTCTCTTTGAGATATGTTGAGGAATCTATACTGGTGTATTATCCACCTAATTTGACTAGAGAACCTTAATTATTTGACTAGATTCATTTTCCATAATGGACTTAAATTCATTGAAGATTTGGAAGCCTAAATTTTAGTATTCAAAAGTTATACCCATATTTTTCATGAGTAGTCATCAATATATATCTAAAAATACTTATATCCTTTATAGATATGAGTCATGTGTTTGCATAGATTGATGTGCACTAGATCCAAGGGACCAGTAGTATAATATTCACTTTGTCCAAATGGAGATATTCATTATTTTCCATGGTAATTAAAAAAAATATCAAATGATTTATTTAGTAAGTGTACGCCTTTAACCATGATGTATCTACTCAATGTAATTATATATCCATAAGTCATGTTTTCATATCTTTTGTACCATAAATTAATTATTTTTTCCTTTGGATTCTCTATAATTTTTTTATTAGGAAAAACTTTTGACCATGTTTATGATCAAAATCAACCATGAGGTTGTGATATAATAGTTGGTTGATAGAAAAACTATTTTTAGTGAGTCCTAGGACATACATGATGTCTTATATTATGTAATTTTTCTTTACAATCTATAAATAAATATCACCATGAAATTTAATAATGTAGGATGTATCATCATCACCGAGAGAGATTTCCTCATGAAATTTTTTGGTTTAATGTGGAGAAATTTGCTTTCCAATAAGTCGTATGCCTTGTAATTCCATAATTAACATGCCAAACTAAATTTAGAGAAGTGTTCTCATAAATGTGTCTAAGTGAAAAGTAAATGATTGTCATTTGAAGAATCATTTTTTATTACAACATTCCCATGTTGTTGTGATTTGGAAGGTTTTTGTTTCCATTAGCATTTTTGTGGTTATTATTTTTTCCCTCTTTTTGGTGAGAATTTTGAAGTGGAATTTTTAATATATGGTCTCTTTGTGAATGAATTAAACCAAAAATGTTTTAAATCATGTCCTATTTATTGAGGTGTGGAGCTAAAAGCTTCACCAAATGAGCAAGTTACAGGTTACAAGAATTACACAGTCACCGGCGTCGGTCAAGAGTGACCGACATTGGTTAGGAGTCGACTGGGAGATGCTGGCATCGGTTATGTTTGACCGACATCAGTCAGGTGCAGACAGGCAGGGACTGATGTCGGTCACATGTGCATCTAGAATGCTATTTCTGTGGACAAAATAGAATGTTTGCATGGTAGGATTAAGTGTTAGTCTTAAGTCCGCATCTCTATCTTTAGTAAGACTGTTTAGAGCCTTTGATTAGGAGGTGCATCTAATGGCTATAATTGTATGCTCATGTTTCCTAATATTATATATAGGATTAGATCTTCTTAGCTTATTGAATTAAATAG
Organism: Torreya grandis; assembly: GCA_037957365.1. NCBI lineage: Eukaryota > Viridiplantae > Streptophyta > Pinopsida > Cupressales > Taxaceae > Torreya > Torreya grandis. The sequence continues at coordinate 1,300,214 of JARHVA010002337.1, forward strand.
TACAAGAATTGTATATGTGTATCAACCCAGGTTGTTGGAGTTGATTGTAATTGAGAGAGAGAACTCTTGAGGGAAAGAGATCTGGAAAGAGATCTGTACATCTGAGAGAGGTGTGGAAGAAATGAAGTTTCTTCAATTGTAATTCCTTCTGTAAAGAGTTTAATACAAGTTTTCAGGGTGGTTTCTTGTATCTGTTGTTCTTTGCTATTTCTAATTTTAGTTGCTTTCAATGCTGGTTTAATTATGTATTTAATTGCTTTCACATAGTAATCAAATTTGTTGGTTGATCCCCAAAAAGTGGTATCAGAGCTCAGGTTGACTAACAGGTGTTTCAAATCTGGTTAGTGTGTATTGATTACAGGTTACTCACAGGGATTTCTATTTGAGTGGGAGAAGTAATGGCAGAAGAAAGTAAACTGAGAATGGAGAAGTTCAATGGCAAGAATTACCAATTATGGAGAATGTAGATAGAGGATTAGCTGTATCAAAAAGATCTATACTTACCGTTAGGTGGAGTTTCAAGGAAGCCCATAGACATGGAAGATGAATAATGGGAAGTTCTTGACAGAAAGGCTCTTAGATCTATAAGATTGAGTCTGGCATCTACTGTGATATCTAATTTATCACAAGCAAAGTCAATGGTAGAATTAATGACTACTTTAGCAAATTTATATGAAAAACCCTCAGCTTCAAATAAGGTATATCTTATGAAGCAGTTATTTAATTTGCAAATGTAGGAAGGTGGATCTATATCTAATCATCTAAATGATTTCCATGGAATTGTAAATCAATTAAATTCAGTCAAAATAGTGTTTGTTGATGAAATTAAAGCTCTTTTAATATTATGTTCTTTGCCTAAAAGCTGGCATAGCTTGGTAATGGTAGTTATTAATACTGCATCTGCTTCAAATATTTTAAAAGTAAATGATGTTAGTGTAATCTTGAATGAAGAAATTTGCAGGAAAAGCATAGAGGAAACATCAGGGAACACTTAAAGTTTTTAGAGTAGGGAAAGGAAAAAAGAGAAGAGCAAGAAAGGGAGATCAAGGTCTAAGTCAAAGATGAGAGGTAGATCCAAATCCAGAAATGGCAAGAAGCCACAATGCTGGAATTGTGGAAAGATAGGGCACATAAGCAAAGATTGTTGGTCAAAGCCTAAAGAAGACAATCAGCATGAAGGTAAAGAAGAAGCAAAAGTTGCAGGTATTACACAAGATGCTCTTATATTCTCTTTGCATAATAATATAGAATCTTGGGTTTTAGATTCTGGTGCATCTTTCCATGCAACCCCTAATAGAGAATATTTTAGTGACTATGCCCATGGAGATTTTGGAATAGTTTATTTAGGGGATGATGAGCCTTGTAAAATTGTTGGCAAAGGAAAAGTGCAGCTGAAAATGCAGAATGGCAACACATGGGTGTTGAGAGATGTCATGCATGTTCCTAGCTTGAAGATGAATTTGATTTCTCCAGGAAAGTTAGGGGATGAGGGTTGTACAGTAACTCTCACAGCTAAATCTTGGAAGGTGACCAAGGGTGCACTTGTATTGGCCAGAGGTAAGAGAGTAGGTACTCTTTATTTATGTAATTGTATTACTGATAATTCTCCTTCTGTATTATCTACTTCAGATGTGGATGCAAAGTTGTGGCACTCTAGGCTCAGCCACATGAGTGAGAAGGGAATGTCTATTCTTAAGTCAAAAGGTAAGCTTTCAGATTTGAAAAGCATAGATCTAGATTTTTGTGAGCACTGTATTTTTGGAAAATAGAAGAGGGTGAGTTTTCTCAAGACTGGGTCAACAAAAAAGAAGAACAAATTGGAGCTTGTTCACACAGATGTGTGGGGACCAGCTTAGGTTGTTTCTATTGGAGGATCACAGTACTATGTTTCTTTCGTAGATGATGCTACAAGAAAGGTATGGGTCTATTGTATAAAGAAGAAATCTGATGTTTTTAACACTTTTAAGATTTGGAAAGCTATGGTTGAGAATGAAATAGGTAGGAGATTGAAGTGCTTGAGATTTAACAATGGTGGTGAGTTCTGCAGCCACAAGTTCAACTGGTATTTTTATATGCATGGAATACGTAGGCAAAGGATAGTTCCAAAGACACCTCAACAAAATGGAGTTGCTAAAAGGATGAATAGAATAGTAATGGAGCGTACAAGGTGTATGAGATTACATGCTAGTTTGCCCTTAGAGTTTTTTGGTAAAAGCTATGGATACTGTAGTTTACCTGATTAACAGAGGACCCTTTATAGCTTTGGATGGTGGAATTCCAGAAGAGGCATGGACAGGTAAAAAGATAGATCTCTCATTTCTCAAAGTTTTTGGTTGTGAATCTTTTGTGCACATTGATAAGGAAAATAGAAAGAAGCTGGATGCTAAGTCTATGAGGTGCACATTTATTAGTTATGGCTCTGATGATTTCGGATTTAGGTTTTGGAATCTAGGAACTAACAAAATAATTAGGAGCTGTGATGTTGTTTTCAATGAAAAAGTGATGTATAGTGATCAGCTCAAGAATTTAAATCAATCTGGGTAGATCAATGGAGAATTGGATGAGGTGACAGTCCAAAATGAGCTCAGAAGAAAGAATTATCACAGACAGTAAAACATAGAAACTGACATCGGTCAAATAGTGATCGATGTTAGCCAGGAAGGAACAAACATTGGTAAGAGAGAATTGATGTCAGCCAGTTACAGGCCTGAAAGTGATCGAGGTCGGTCACTGTCAGAGAATTTGGGTGGACAGCGTGTTGTGAATGAGTCTCAGATGCCTATTAGGAGGTTAGAAAGGGTAAGTAAACCTCCAATTCGATATTCCCCTTCATTATTCTATTTATTGCTTATTGATGGTGGAGAACTAGAGAGTTTTGATGAAGCAATATAGGTGGAATCCAAGAATCAGTGGGAGATAGGCATGAATGAGGAGATTGATTCCTTAAAAGAGAACCAAATGTGGGATTTGGTTGAGTTGCCAGAGGGAAAGAAGACACTGAAGGATAAATGGATCTATAGGTTAAAGGAAGATGAGAATGGACAGATGAGATATAAGGCCAGATTGGTAGTGAAAGGATTTGCACAAAAACCAGGTATTGATTTTGGTGAGATTTTTTCTTTTGTTGTTAAAATGACTTCTATACAGACTGTATTGTCTTTAGTTTCTATTGAGGATTTGCATCTTGAGCAGCTTGATGTTAAGACAACATTTCTTCATGGAGATTTAGATGAGGAAATATATATGGATCAGATGGAAGGATTTGAGGTCAAAGGTAAGGAGAAGCTAGTGTGCAGATTGAAGAAAAGCTTGTATGGCCTCAAGTAAGCTCCTAGACAGTGGTATTTGAGATTTGATAGGTTTATGACTGAGCATGGATACAGGAGGTGTCAATCTAACCATTGTGTGTATTTTAAGAGATTGGATAATGGTAGATATATTATTCTATTGTTGTATGTAGATGATATGCTGGTTGCAGGATCACACATGCAGGATATCTCTGAGCTTAAGGTGAAATTAGCTCACACATTTGACACGAAGGATTTGGGAGTAGCAAAGAAAATCCTTGGCATGAGTATTAAGAGAGACAGGAAAAATCATAGGTTGATTTTGTCTCAAGAGGATTATGTGAACAAGGTGTTAAAACGGTTCAATATGCAGGATGCAAAACCAGTAAGCACACCTTTGGCTGGGCATTTTAAGTTGAGTAAAGAACAGTGTCCTAATTCACATGATGAGGTAGAGTACATGAGTAGAGTTCCATATGCTTCTGTAGTGGGGAGTTTAATGTATGTAATTGTATGTACTAGACCAGATATTTCCCAAGCAGTGGGAGTTGTAAGTATATGGCCAATCCAGGGAAGGAGCACTGGAAAGTAGTTCAGTGGATCCTTAGATATTTGAGAGGGACCAGAAGTAGGCATTTGTGCTATGGAGGTTTAGATACTTCTCTACATGGTTATGTAGATTCAGATATGGTAGGTGATTTGGATGGTAGGAGAAGCACTACAGGATATGTTTTCACTATTGGTGGAACGACAGTTAGCTGGATATCAAAGTTGCAGAAGATTGTTGCCTTGTCAACTATAGAAGCAAAATATATTGCATTCACAGAGGCTAGCAAAGAGATGATATGGATGACACAGTTCATGGAAGATCTTGGAAAGGAGTAAGAGAGTTGCTGACTATATAGTGATAGTCAGAGTGCAATTCATTTGGCTAAGAATTCAGCCTTTCATTCAAGAACAAAGCATATACAGCTTAGGTACCACTTCATTAGACAGGTATTGGAGGATGGTGAGTTGAAGCTGGAGAAGATCCATATAGATAAGAACCCTACTGATATGTTAACCAAGCTGGTAACAAAAGAGAAGTTGAATCTTCATTCAACTTTTGTAGGTCTTCATGATTGAGTTTGAAGATGTAGGAGCTAGAAGATGTTGTTGTACAGGTACTGGTGCAGTTGTTTATCTCCAAGTGGGAGATTTTTGAGGTGTGGAGCTAAAAGCTTCACCAAATGAGTAAGTTATAGGTTGCAAGAATTACACAATCACCAGCATCGGTCAAGAGCAACCAACATTGGTCAAGAGTCGACTGGGAGATGTCGGTGTCAGTTATGTTCGTTCGACGTCAGTCAAGTGCAAATAGGCAGGGACCGACGTCGATCACCTGTGCATCTAGAATGTTATTTCCATGGATATAACAGAATGTTTGCATGGTAAGATTAAGTGTTAGTCTTAAGTCCGCATCTCTATCTTTAGTAAGACTGTTTAGAGCCCTTGATTAGGAGGTGCATCTAATGGTTGTAATTGTATGCTCATGTTTCCTAATATTATATATAGGATTAGATCTTCTTAGCTTATTGAATTGAACAGTAAAAGAATTGTATATGTGTATCAACCTAGGTTGTTGGAGTTGATTGTAATTGAGAGAGAGAACTCTTGAGGGAAAGAGATCTGGAAAGAGATCTGTACATCTGAGAGAGGTGTGGAAGAAAAGAAGTTTTTTCAATTGTAATTCCTTCTCTAAAGAGTTTAATACAAGTTTTCAAGGTGGTTTCTTGTATCTCTTGTTCTTTGTTATTTCTGATTCTAGTTGCTTTAAATTTTGGTTTAATTCCGTATTTAATTGCTTTCACATAGTAATCAAATTTGTTGGTTGATCCCCAACACTATTTTTCCACAAATTTGATATATTTTCTAGGACTGGGGTTTATCCCTATTGTCAACCAATAATGTGCCCTTGAGAGGAAGTGTGTTATTCCTCACTCCTATGGGAACAAGGAATCTATCCTAAGTGTGGATTAATTTATAAGGGAGATAATCTCTAGAGAGGCTTGGTTCCCTTTGTGTTCTCACTAAAACTTACTCTTAACCTACTACCTAATGATTTTAGAAATGAAAACGGTGTAAAGTCACTATTTGCAATGAAAGTGAAAGAGAAAATTGGAAATGAAGGTGATGAATCAATTTTATGACCACTTATGATTTCAATAATGCTCTTATTAAATTTATAAACTTTCACATATTCTCTACACTCAAGGATGATTTCTACAAAAATGTTTCACAAGGACTTGACAAACTCAATTTATGCAAGGAAGGACTAAACTCACATCCAATGCTTGAACTTAATATGGCTTAAAAACTTAAAATGACTTATATAAAATAAAATATATCTCATTAAGGTAAAATAACTAGAAAATAGTATAGGAAAACAATTACTTCACTAGATTACATCAATGATAAACACATACACTTCACTCAAAATGTTTGAAAATGGAAGAATAAAGTTTATTATTTCTCTAAAAGGTGATTAAAATTTTTGGAATATTTGTAAGCAAAAAAATCCAAATATTTATATTTTAAATTCTGTAAAATGAATTAAAATATAAAAAATAAATGCATGGAGCCAAAGGAGACCCAAAATAGGGGACTTCAAACTTGGTCTTACTCTTCCCTTAGTGATACATAACATTTATTCAACCTCTCAAACATTAATCCTCAATAGGGTGGAATTAAAGAGATAATTTTTAACCTTTTCATCATTTTTAGTTAAGCCTATACCACTTGGAGTGTGCCTAAATTCTTGATATAACCACTAGATTTTAGCTTTCATGTATTCTTGGTGAATAAGTCTTCCTCCATGAAAGTACGCCTTAAATTACATTAAATTAATTATTTTAAATATTATTTATGCTCATTTATGATTTTTAAACACTTGACCAAATATGTTAGGAGACTTCTTCCACCTTCTTTTTGACTTTATCTCCAAGGTTGGCGTGGGAAGGAAGGAGAGACCTATTTGAGTTAGGAGACCCTTTGAAACTTGCTATTATTCAATTTAAATACATTAATGAATTATTATAAGTCCAAAATTTGTGTATCATATAATTTATCATGTTTTTAATGCCTTATGAGGAGTCATATGCATTGATTTAGTTCTTTATCTCCTCAAATCTCCCATTTCCCACTAGGTGTAGAAGATAAAAGTTGGTTTTTATTAAAGTTTTCTTATCTATTCCATGGATAAATTATTAATAGTATAAAAAACCTAAAAAAATTAAATTTTATCCATTAAATACTCAACAAGACATGGTTCTACACCAAAACCATGTATTTCTTCTCAATTCCTTATAGCCTTTTTTAAATCAAATATAATTTTATGGGAGAATATGGAGATTATATTCATAAAATGATAAAATTTTAAGACACCATATATCCCATTATATCTCCTCACAAAATTTCATGTCCAAACTCTTAGTGTAGATATCTTTTATAGCACATTTTTTTAGCCCAATTAGGCCTATTTATCCCTCTTATGCCTAAAAGGTAGAAATCTTGATCCTAAGGCCCCACACACATGTGAAAATAATAGAACCATTTTATTAAATTTAACCATGATATCATAATTATCCATGTCAATTTTGGTGTTTTGTAATGCTTTGGAGGTACAAGAACCTTGAAATGGCCATTAACAAGTTTGCCTTTTTGAGGCATTTTCTGATTAGCCTAAAAGAATTAAATGTTTTGGGAATATATGAGTGAAATATTATATATTTTTGAGTTTTAATAGCTAAAAAAAGTCTCAATATACCTCCCCCATTGATTGGAATCTCATCACATGCTTTAGAACCCTTGTTTTAGCTCAAAACCATGAAAAAGTATAGTTTTTGTACTATTTCATATAAATAAAGGTACAACAAAAACACATGTGGAGAACCATATGAGAGTGTAATACAAAATTTGTTATGTTTTAGGATAAAAATATGGAATTTTAGGAGTTTTATAATTCAATCTTTGCAAACTAGTCCAAATTGGGGTTTTAGGTTGTTTTACCCCTTAAGGATTGTTCATGAAATTGTGATGTTCAACCTATGAAAAAATTACACTAAAACATTGTTTATGAACCTATATAACATACCCAATCTAATTTAGGTCACATTTTAATCCTCCATACTATTTTGATCTTCCAAACTTGGTCTCTTGAGCTTCTCTCTCCATTCTACATACCCTATTATGACCTTAAGCCAAGAAATGTCTTGTTTGTAGCCTCCCATACAAATTGAGGGTTATAACACACTTATTATCTCCATATTAACATTTTATGATGATTTATAATTAATATTTATAGTTATAAATGGAAAGTACCCTGCTTTAGGCATTAGGTCTAGACTACGCTTAGTTGAGCTTGACTACATACTTGTAGGTTTGGGTCACCTTATCTAGTTTATAAATGATGTGAGACTTTATCCATGTTGTTATATATATATATATATATATATATATATATATATATAAAACATATTACTAGGTCATATTAAAATGTTTCAACAACACTCAACTCACATTTCTATCCTTTTCATGATAAGCCTATAGGGTTTAGTTATGTAGGAGTATCCTCTATCTGAGACAAAATAGATTACACTTCCTATGTTTCCCCAGATAATAATGTGATATGAGGTGCTTCTCCAAGTTATATGTATACTATTTTAAAATTTTCATATATTTTTCACATCATTAACACATCCAAATGTCTTAAAACCTAACACATACTTGTGGAGAATATTGACTATGTAGGATTCTAAGTATGGACTATATGTGCATGATAGAAACCTTCCCCTTCCCTGTTTATATATGATAAGATTATTTTGAAATATTTTTACCACTATGGGGTTTATTAATACATGTTCATCACCCTAATATTTTCTATATCTTCAATGTATACTTATATTTATGCATAACTTGTAGACATTATATTATATGTTGACTATGATTGCATGTCTTGGAGCTTTCTTATAGATATTTCCTTCATCAAAACATGTATATCATAATCAAATGTATTATTTAAATCTATAATACCATTTTAAATTCATAGATACTTTTTCAAGTTATTTTCATGTTATCACACATTAATACCACCATGTTCTAACTCACTATCAAACTACAATCAATTATAGTTGACCACTATTGGAGTAACAAGGGCCCTGTAAGTGAACTCATTTCTTGGAAACCTATGTTTCACACTCTATGACTATTTTTATATCTTAAAACCAACTCCATATGTATGAATTTAAATTTTTCATGTCTAATCACCAAGTTCACCTATGAAATTATAAGTAGGTACCTACAATCAGCTGTATGTAAGCTTTTTGAGGGCAATGTACTTGTAGGTGTTGATGCAAGTCACAACCTTGTACTTCAACTCCTTGATGACATTAAAACCATAAATGTCTTTCATAATTCAAAATAAATACTTGACATGAGGATATGTTTTTACCTTGCTATCTTTGGATAATGAGGTCACTTGGAACTCAAAGTGTTGTAGTAAACACTACATTTCTATAGTGGAGAAATACATGGTTTGGAAGTCTCATTTTCATCACTTATGTGACCAAACACCCATTCTATTTTTGAAAACCAATATCCCTTCATGAAGGCTAAAATATGGATGCATTTAATATCATCAACACTCTATGTAAAATCATCATTTGGTGACACCAAAAGTGGCTAGGGCTCTATTTTGGGGGTTTTAGTGAAACTTGTCCCTAAAATTCATTCACCATATATGATTACAAATCCTTAAGTCTGCCTGCCACTATATTATTTCAACATTATTCCTCATGAAATTTCCAATGTTCTCAAATATATATGAAAGTCTCCAAACTATTCATACGTCTTCATGTAACAATTCAAACCTCATTGATAGTCAAATATGATTGTGTAATTGCAAGATGTAGGATAATGAGTATGATATATGGGCATGTGCTACTTATATGGGCCTAAAACCAAATATATACCTTTCCAAAGTCTCCAAATATATTATTTTAACTTTTATGTAGTGATAATCAATTCAAAATCTCCATTTCAACCTTCTCAGTCATGTGTAGGTGACCATTAGACTATAGGACTATGTGTAATTAACTAGTTTATCATAGTTAAATATATTACATTGGAATAACCTAGCATAATTTCTCATGCTGTAATAAGGTGTTAAACCTCTTAAGACTCTTCATGACACCTCAATAAATGTTCTCAATACCTCCCCCTTCAACTCACCATGATTGTAAGTGAATGCAAGTAGAGCTAACTATGGCTCATGAATTTAAAACCATTTTATTGACATCTTGACCCTTACCATGGTCTATGAAATCAGATGCATTTAACTTCATCAAGACTTTACCTAGTTCACTCTATGAGACTATGAAACTAATTATTCCTTTAATAACATGTACGTGTTCATTCTTAATTGTATGGACTGTAAGTAAAATTTTTTCTCCTTAGTTATAAATTACTTACTCTATATTTTACATAAGTTATTATTTATTATTCACCACTCCTAACTCACTTTTTATTGAAATTTACTTGTGTAAACTCTATAAATAAACATTCATAGTGTTATTGCAACTTATAATGTTGACTATGTTTCCTTTGTGGTTGTAGGTGAAGATTGTCGACTGTAGGTACTTATTAAAGTCTATATTCAATTGAAGTATCTCATATCCTTGATCATGATTACATTTTAAACTAACTATTGATCAATAAAAACTATCAATTTCACCTCCACATTTACCAATTTTCATATTTGAGTCTAGAGATCTTGTGTAGCCTTCAGAATGACTATAGGTGTCCATGTGATTTATATAGGTGTGCTTGAGCTATGAGAGAGAGAGTTGAAGGAGACACCTTATATGGATCTTCTTGTATTATTTAATTCTTTGGATTCATTTTTATTTTATATAATGTTTTAATGTAGTTCATATTATCCAACATCACCTCATAACCTATTAAACATTGAAATTAAACTCAATAAATGCATTTATACCTTGTTGAAGAGATTAGCTCAATTTAAACTATCTCAAAGGATATATGATCATAATGGAGAAATATTAAACAATAAATTGATGAAATATATATGTCATTAATTTTATATTCAATTTATAACCTTTGAAGATGAGAACATTTACTTGACAACTTAGATTCTACTCCAAAACTGACCCAAAAGACCATTCACAAAGATAGTGAAGGAAACATGGTTTGATTATATAAATAATTTATTGAAAGGATTTATTATATGAAACAAATATTAAAATAATATTAATCACCTATAAAATCATCCCTTTAAAACATTCCTCTACATCAATTTCTAAGCTTGATAAATAGGTGCGAGAATTGACCCCTCTTAAATGCATAGGTTATAGTGACCTATTGTCACTCTTAAAAATTATTCATAAATATGAGGATACCAATACATTAAGCAATAAAAATAATTTAAATATTATTTATACCAATAAAATGGACAAATTTTTATATCCTAACTCTTTTTCCTCTTTCTGTATCGAGCATTTGAAAACTGCCATTTTAGAGTTGGCAAGAAGGTCAATATAGGAGCAACATGGGTTTTTGTATTTTTAAACCTAAAAATTCATAAAAAACACTAATATGACCATTTTTGGACCAAATTAATCCTTTTATATGATTTTATCACAAATATCCTCTTAAAACCAGTATGAATGCCTCAAAAAGGCATATTTTTGCACTGAAAAAGCCAAATTCACTAAGGAGATCTGATTGAAATGTTTTAAAATGTTTTATTAAGTCTATAAAGTGTTTTATAAGTTTAATAAACATGTAATTAATATTATTACTAAATAGATATCATTAAAACCTTATAAAACATTCCTTGGAGGTCATAAGATGGTCAAAAATGCATGGACATGAGTCATGAAGTTAGTACAAAATGTGAGCAACCTGATATTTCATACGTTAGGAATAAGATGACCTTGAAACATTATATTACACTCATAAACACAAAATAAACTCTTATCACCATATAAAATGACAAGACAAGGATAATACAAATGAATAACAAAACCTTAATTCAATTAATAAATCTTAAGACATGATAATCATTTTTTAACATGAATACTTTAAGGAATTTTCAAGACTAAAAATGTTAAAAAAAATAAAAATTGGCATGAAATGCAAAGTATCTAATGTTAGGGTTGATAATTTGACCTTTGAGTTCAAAATTGTCAACATTTTGGTGACTCAAATAGGAGGCATGCCTTCTATGATTGAGAATTAGACCATTTACATGAATTTTGGTCACATAAAATAGTGAAAAATATGATTCATGACAAAAATTAATTTTTTGACATGAAATAAGAACACTTATTCTTCCAAAACAATGGATATAACACATAAAAAATGGGAAACTAACTAACAAATAAAATGTGCACATAAAACACTTATTTGAGATAAAAAGTAAATAAAATAATGTGCTAGGACAACACATGGAAGAAAAAAATTTAAAAATAATGTATAAATAACTTAAATCTCAATATCAATATTTAAAATGTATTCCATTAACTGGGATTGGAATCTCCTCACCATCCATCTTTTCAAGTTAGAAGTCATTATGGGATTTGTAGCTAGAGATTGTGTATAGGCCACTCTAAACGGAGTCAAACTTAGTATGCCTTCTTGGTTTAGATTTTTCCTCATCCCACTTGAGAACCAAATCTACTTATTTGAAACTCTATGAATAATATCCTTTGTCAAATTCTCTCTTCATTTGTGTTTGGTGAATTTTTATGGCTAGCATGGACTGATTTCTAATCTCTTCCAGCTCCATAAGCTTAGCATACCTGATCTCCATTGGTTAATTATCCAAGAACTCAATCTAATGCGTTAGTTTTAAATTATAAAACTCAAGATAAATGGGTAACCTTTCTTCCTTACCATATACTAGATTATATGGAGAGTTTTCTATTGATCTTTTGTATGTGATCATACAAACCCATAGAGATGTCTTTATCTTAAATGTCATGACCTCTTATTATCTTCAATAGTCCTTATGATCTTTAGTAGGTTCTTATTTATGGATTTAGTAAGGGAATTTCATTTTGTATATTATTTTGATGAGTGTTAAGTTAGAAACCATGTTTAATAGACCATTTGTTGATCCTAGTTCCCAAAAATGCCATGACATTGTCATAAATGATGGTTAAAGTAACCCCAAATCTAATAATTAAACCTTCATAAAAGTCTAGTACATTAGATTCATTTGCTTATTTTAATGATATTGCCTCTATCCATTTTGTGAAGTAGTACATAGTAGTAAGGATCCACTTATTACTTGAGTTTGAAGGAGGATTGATGAGGTTAATAAAGTCTAATCCCCATTGGACAAAGGGCTGGTCCACCATAATTTGTTGGAGATGTAAAGCTTTAAGTTTCACTTTACCTATAAACATAACACATTATTTTCATTTTCTAACCCATTAATGATAATCACCAAATATGTTTGACCAATATTACCCACCTCTCATGATCTTAAGGGTTGTATTACTTACTAATAAATATCCTCCACCATATCCATAATGGAACTCTTCAAGCAATATTTGTGTTTGGCTTGGCTCTGTACACATTAGCAACATGCCATTGATATTTTTCCTAAAAATAAAATTGTAAATAAGAAGAAATGAAATGGATTGTAATATATAATATCTTATTGTTTAATTACTTAAATGAGAAGGATAATTACCACCTTGGAGATATCTTAACAAGTCATGAAACTAGCTAGAAGGTGAGGTATGATCAGTTGTAACTTATTAATCCTTTGACACTAAACTCACTTCATTAGCCTTTTCAAGTCTTGGGGTAAATTTTAACATAGTATTTTACCTATATTTATATTTTTGACCTTGATTTACACATCATACTCCATTACCTTTATTATCCAGCCAACTCTCTTATCATTTATATCTTTGTTCAAGAGGAACTCCTATATACATGGATGTGAAACCATTAGGTGTACCTTGTTATTAGATAACAAGTATATAAGATTATTAAGAGACATGATTACTAAAATTACATGTTTTTCAACAACATAATACCTTGGTTCATACTCCTCAAAGCCTTCACTAAAGAAGGCTATTAGCTACTCTAAGGCCTCATGATTCTATTGCACAAGAATACCTGAAATTGTGTCTATATTATCATAGTTATACAAGATAAAGTCTTTTGTGAAGTATATATTTATGAGTGTAGGAGCACCATATTTGGATTTATTTATCTCTTAAAAAATCTTCATTCCTTGTATTGGCTGAAACTTTGAATCTTCTTTAGCATGGTTATCAGTGGATTACCTAAAGTGGCAAAATATGAAATGTATCTTCTTATAAAATTGGATTTTTATTAAGAATATTTATAGGGAATTTTTGTGTTTAGGAAATTAAAGAGAAATAATTAAATCTATTATTTTAGTATCTATACTTAATCATACTTCAAAATCACATGCCCAAGAAGCTTACGTTCATGAACTGAGATGACACATTTTTTGGGATTAAGAGACACCCCAAATTGCCTACACATTTCAAACACTTATTTATGGTGGACCATGTGCTCACTTTAAATATTTTAAAACATGGTTATGTCATCCAAATATATAAGTATAAACCTACTAATAATACCTTGGAATGCCATATACATGGCCCTCTGAAAGGTTGCTCTAGCATTGGATAAACCAAGAGGCATATTTCTATATGTAGAGGTCCCCCACTTTGTAGTGAAGGTTGTCTTAAATTGGTCCTCTTCCTTAACCAAGTTATGATTATAGCCACTATATCCATCCAAAAAATATAACCTCTATAAACCTACATCTAGATGTAAAATTTATTCCATAGATGGTAATGGATAGTGATATTTAATGGAAGCCTTGTTTAAATCCTAGAAGTCAACACATAGTCTAATCTCACCATTATTATTCCTTAATATAATAAGTTTTTTTACCTAATTTGATTGCCTAATTTTAAATATAATGGTTTACTATATGAGCTTATGAAGCTCAGTTCTCATCAAAGGCTCAAGTTTTTTATTCATAGGCCTTTATTTTTATCTCACTGGTTTGGTTTTAACCTTTATCTCAATCATATATTGAGATATACTTGGGTAAAATAATTTTATATCCCTATATTTCCATGAAAAAATATCAAAAAAACTTATACATAATTTAATATAATCTTCTTTTTTTGATGGATTCCATTGCTTACCCAATTTCAAGTCTTGCTAGCTGTAATATCCACATTAGCATAGTGTTCTTATTTAGTTGACAAAGATGATTTAAATTAATTAAATTCATCATCACTAGTAAATATGTTTTTAATTGTGACCAATCCTTTAGGTATATTATTAGTTTTTATTTTCACAATCTGGTCCCCATACTATTGTAACAACATTGATTGATTTCTAGAGGAGAACTCAACCTATTCTTGTAAGAACCTAACAATCTAATTATCATCATAAAATACCTAAAAGTTATCATTTTTATCCAAAATGGATTTTTTCATAAAAAAATTAATGTGTGATATGATTCTCTCATTTTTAACATCAACTAGGATACTGAATTTAGCCCTTATGATAACCAACCTATCTACATGTTTATTATCATTTTTTGGTATTACTTGAATATTAAAATCCTAAAAATTTTCAAGTAAGTCCCACACCTTATGATTGTAATATATAATAAATGTGTTATTAAATAAATTAATACATCTTAATTGGTGAATTATAAGTTCACTATCACCAAAATCTTCCAAGGTGTTGATTTTCATCTTCCTAACCCTTTACAAATCATGAACTAATGCCTCATACTCTACAACATTGTTTAAACAAAAAATTGAAAACTAATTAAGGATAAATATATATATATTTTTTTCTGAGAAATAAACATAATTCCATCCTTGGTACCATGTTTTTTTGTTGATCTATCAAATTATAACTACCATATACCTTAATTAAATTCATCATCCTTCACCATGGATAGAATTAGTGCATCATTCTCATGGAGGAAATTAACACCAAGTCCCCCTCCTCAATTAGATTTTAAGGATCATGTTAATGTAATTTTAGGTCCATTCATGATGTAAAAAATATGAAAGTCCATCTAAATGTGAATCAATTTCAATTCCACTAGTTTCTAACACCTCATTCAAGATGACATAGTTAGTATTTACAACACTTGGCATCTATGGATTCAAAAAAAAAGTGTAACGGGTTCAAAATTAATCATTACCTTAGTAACATACCTAATTATAAAAATTAAATATTTATAATTACCATATAATTATCCCCAAATATTTGATGCAAATTTTCTTGATAAACACATGGTAAAGTAAGAAGAGAAGTCCACCACCACTACATCCTATTAAGAGGTAATATTTGGACAAGCATGTAGTGTTAAATTCAAGTTATTAATCATTACTACTATAATTTTTTGTGACCTATCTATTTTTAATACTCCTTTATAATTCAGTTCATAAACTAGACTAAGCTTATCTGTAATTTGATTGGGCATAACAATACTACTAGCTCCAATATCCACCATGTAGTTATGAACTAAAGTGTTACCAACTATCAAGGATAGATATAAAGGGGGAGTTTTATTTGATTTTACCTCATTTTTTTCCACCTTTACCATCTTATGTACCTATTTTAATTATTTATTCATTGGCTATTTATAATTAGTCAAGACAACACCTTATTTCTCAATTAGTTTTGGAGTCAACTTGAGAGTTGAAATCTCTTGAATAAGTATGCCCTTTTATCCTGTAATAGCTAAGGAATCCCACATGCTTATTTTGAAATTATAATTTTTCATTTGATCCTTTATACTGAATTGAGTCCCACTAACCTTTGGATTCACCTTTTGAACTGCCAAATTCTCATGAACTAAAGGTACTTGATGAACTTTTCTAGCTTCTATATTCTAATTTTAATAAGTTGTCAGGGTAACAAACAAATCTTTGGTACCTTTGGAAATAATATTAGGAGTAATTTAATTATGAATCACCTCCTAGGCCTCATCAATGGCTCTTATTTCATCTCTAGTAATAGTTTCAACTTGTCTATTTGAAGTGTTAGTCTCACCCCTTTAATTGAAAGCCACATGATCATCCATTTGCCAATTTATATTAATGGAATTAAGCTTCCCTTAAACTCATTAAACCTCTCCTTGTGGTATCAAACATGTTTCTTGGTATTGACCTCCTTGAAAATAAAACTCTTCTTATGTAATTTTTGGAATAGTAATGTTTTGTGACATCAAGGCTTGGTTATAAAAATCATTAAGATTGGAGGGTTTCCATCTTGAGTCTTGCATCAAATTTTTTTTTAGGTGGTGTAGGAATAATAGCCTTCAAATTAGAAGGTGCATTAGGATCAATATTTTCATATGGTTTATCTTGATTTACGGATATTATATCTTGATAAAATGTTCTATTATCTCTAAATCCTTAATAAATAAGAATTTGATCTTTGAAAGGCTAATAGGTGGGTTGACTTGGTTGTTGATAAGGTCTATTCACCTACTATTTTGGCCTCTTCAATTGTACTATTTATTTTCTAAAAGATTTAAAAAAACTTTTCAATTCTCCAAGCTCACTATATTGACTATAAAGGGATATAACTTAGGCTTGAGGAGGTGTAATATGAGCTAATTATGAAACATGAGGATCTTGAGGGGATGGTATAGACTGCAATTTTAGGAAGATAGGCATTGGAGGCCTTGATAAAATCTTACCATCTTGTATTAGATTATTATTTGCTCTGATTTCAACCTCATAATCATCTAGCAAAGTATTATCCCACATTAATTATATCCTAACACTAATGTTAGAAATAAGGGCTCTTAGATTATATAAGAAGCCATATTCTTGGGATGGCCTAATCAACATAGGTATCCTAGTCTATATTTTCTAGAATATGAGGTTAAAATCAATCATAAACTCATGAAAATCCTTCTTTATGATATTTAGATAATAAACTAAGGATAGGTGATCATATTTTTCATCAAATTATCTGACTAAAGCTAAACCTAGGTCATCCCATGAAGCAATGGATTTCAATGGGAGGTTTATATAGCACTACAATGCTTTTCCTTAAAAGGAAGCAACAAGAAATCTAATGGCCACATTCTCTTGAGCAATATTATGGACTAAACATAGTTTAGAGACATCCTTGATGTGCTCAATAGGAGTTATTTGATATTATCCTAATAATAATTGGGTACTCTTAAGAGTTGATATAAGTATGTCATCAAACTGGGCTAAATGTAGTGGACTACATCTATTGAATGGGATAAACACTTGGTTTTCAATGGCTATCTAAATAGTGGGAATTTAACTATTTATGACAATAGGATGACCAGGAGATAAATATTAATTTTTAAGATAGGGGTTTATCTTATTAAATCCTTATCTTTTGTAACAAGTATAAGGCATCTCAATAAACTCAAGAAAATACCTCTTTTAGATGATCTTATGGTAACTCTTGACATGAAAGTGTTGCTTGAATGTTGTTATGAACTCTAAAACTTGAATAAATATCCAAATTTTTTATGATAATTAATATCATATACTATTTCAAGTACTTTTATTCAACTCCAACCTTCAGCTATGCCAAGGGGAATGAGTCCCACTAGGCATTCCAAAAACTGTTGTCAATCACGAGTGTGCCTTGGGGAGAAAGTGTGATATTATTCACTCCTTTTTTAACATATAATATATCCTAAGTGTGGGTGAATTTATAAGGGAGATAATATCCTAATATGTTTGTTCCCTTGGTTCTCGCACTAAAACCTAGTCTTAACCTACTACCTATTGATTCTACCAATGAAAAGGATACAAAAGTCATTATTTGCAATGAAACTGAAAGAGAAAACTAGAAATGAATGTGATCCACCAATGTTTTGTGACAATTTATGCTTAGAATGACACTTTTATGAAAGGGATAAACTTTCACACATTCTCTACACTCAATTAAAATTTCTATAAAAGTGTTTCACAAGGACTTAAGAAACTCAGTTTATGTAAGGAAGAACTGAGCTCACATCTAATGCTTGAACATAAGCCAATTTAGACACTTAAAATGAACTATAGAAAATCAAATATGTCTCATTAAGTTACAATAACTAGGCAATAACATAGTAAAACAAGTGCTTCACTATATTATATAAATGGAAAACACATACACTTCACTCAAAAATCTTGGAAAAGGAGGAATAAAGATTTTTATTTCTCTCAAAAGGTGAGTAAAAATATTTAAAAACTTTAGGCACAACCAAAATAAAAGAATGGTATGTTACATTATATAAAATTAATTCATGTAACAAAAAAAAAATGCTTGGAGATAAAATAGTGCCGAAATAGGGGACTTCAAACTTGGTCTTACTCCTTTAGTGCTATGTAGCATTTATTTAACCTCTTACAAATTATTCTTACATAGGGTGGAATGAAAGACAGAGTTTAAAATATTTTTTAGAATTTTTAACCTTTTCATAAT
Organism: Torreya grandis; assembly: GCA_037957365.1. Taxonomy (NCBI): domain Eukaryota; kingdom Viridiplantae; phylum Streptophyta; class Pinopsida; order Cupressales; family Taxaceae; genus Torreya; species Torreya grandis. Next base: position 1,319,053 of record JARHVA010002337.1, read on the forward strand.
GTTTAATTAATCCTAGACCACTTGGAGAGAGCTTAGATTCTTGGTATAACTCCTAGATTTTAGCTTTCACATCTTCTTGGTGAAGAGTCTTCCTCCATGAAAGTAGGACATCAAGTCTATTAAATTAATTAGTTTAACCATTAATGATGCTCACTAATGATGTTTCAATACTTGACCAAAGTTTTTATGAGATTTCTTCCACCTTCTTTTTGACTTTGTCTCCAAGATTGGTGTAGGAAGGAAGGAGAAACCTATTTGAGTTAAGAGACTCTTTAACACTAATTATTATTAATTTCAAATACTTTAATGAAATATTATATGTAAAAATTTACTTTATAATATCATTTATTATCTTTTTAAGGCCTTATTAGGAGTCATATGCATTGATTTAGTTGTTTAACTCCTCAAATCTCTCATTTCCCACTAGGTGTAGAAGGTAATAGTTGGTTTTTATTCAATTTTTAATATCTCTTCCATGTATGACTTATAAAGAGAATGAAATAATTTAAATTATTCAATATTATCCATTAAATACTAAAATATCCCTAGTTCTACACCAAAACCATGTATTTCCTCTCAATTCCTTATATCCTTTTTTTAAGCAAATCTCCTTGTCTAAGAGAATATGTAGATTATATTGGTAAATGAGAACATTTTAAAACACCATCTATCCCATTATATATCCTCACAAAATTTAGTTATCAGATTCTAATTATAGATATCTTTTCTAGTACATTATTTTAGCCAAATTAGGCATAATTAGACCTCTTAAGCCTAAAGGGTGAAAATTTGAATCCTGAAGACTCCCAACACATGTGAAACTCAAAAAAACCATTTTTTTCACTTTACCCATTATATAATCATTATTTATTTCAATTTTTGTGGTCTATAACACTATGTAGGTATAAGAACCTTGAAATGGCCATTGGAAAGCTTGCCTTTTTGATGCATTTTTTGGCTGGCATATAATACTTGAATATTTTGGGGATATATAAGTGATATCCTATATATTTTTGAGTTTTAATAGGTAAAAAAAAGTTTGAATTTACTTCCACCATTCATTGTAATCTCATCACATGATTCATAATACTTACTTTATCTCAAAATCATGCAAAATATAGCTTTTATCCTATTTCATACAAATGAAGGTAGAAAAAAAAACACATGTGGAAGACCCTCTGAGAGAATAATATAACCTATTATAGGTTTTAAGATAAAACTATGGAATTTTAGTATGTTTCTAATTCAATCTTTTCAAACTAGTTCAAACTAGGGTTTTAGGTGGTTTTACCCCTTAACGATTGTTCATGAAATTATGATGTTCAACCTATGAAACAATTCCAATAAAACATTTTTTATGACCCTCAATAACATACCCAATCTCCTTTAGGTCCCATGTTAATCCTCCATGTTGTTGTGATCTTCTAAACTTCATCTCTCATGCTTTTCTCTCAATTCTTCATACCCTATTATGACCTTAAGCCAAAAAATGGCTTGATTGTGGCCTCCCCTATAATTTGAGGGTTATAACACACTTCATATATCTATATGAACATGTTATAATGATTTTTAATGCTTAGTTAGTGTTATAAATGGATATTACCCCCTTTTAGGCATTTTTCCTAAATTAGGTGTAGTTGGGCCACCTTATTTAGTTTATAACCCTTATGAGACTTTATTCATGTTGGTTCATATCTAACACAACCTCATACATCCTCCTCAAATGTTTCAATAATCCTCAACACACCTTTCTATCATTTTCATGCTAAGCCTATAGGGTTTGGTGTTTTAGATAAATTTCAATTATATTATTTAGAAAGAAGAGGAAAGAAACTCAAGAAGGGTGTGGTATAAAAACTTGATATGTTGTGCATGCATTGATGTAGATGAGTGTAGACACTCTTATTTATCTTGGGAGGAATGACTTTTAGATAAGAAATCACTCAAATAAATGGTTTATTAGTTAGATGGTTGGGCGGGTTTCTTAGTGAGAGCTAGATCTAAGAATCATGGGATTCTTTAGAGGTTTTCAATCCACACGATAAATAATCTAGTTTTGAAAGTGAAAGATAATGTACTTGAATAACTAATAGAAGGTAATAAAATTAAGTAAAATAAGTTCTTTATGAGATAATAGGTGAATTTGACTAATTATAGAAATAAGTGGGTCAATATTAATTCTAAATAGGTTGGGTATGTTTTAGAAAATAGGTTAAGGCTCTATGATCAGGTAGAGGGAAAGGAAGTTAGGTTTATTTAAGGTCTAGTGGGTGAAAATATATTGTTGTTATATTATCACACAATGACCATCAACATTTGGGGTGATTTTCAATGATTGGGATAGACCATTGTCAGTCAGGGTAACCATCAATGGTTACTATGTGTTGGGTCTAGTTAATAAGAGGTTATTTTAATGAGGTCACATAATGGAATTATGAGATATGGGTTTGGCTTAGGTTTATTACAAAATAGAAACAAAATATCTAAATGATTAAAAATAGATACTTATCTTGTTGGTTGTTGATCAATGAATAGTTGATGTGGTTGGTTGAAGCTCAAAGTGATTTTGGTAGAGTAAAGATGCTTGGCTATCAGTCGATGAGTGACAAAACTTTATATCTATGTCACACTTGTTGGTTTTCTACTTTACTATAATAACAACTACCAAAGGAAGTGTTGATGTAAGAGGCTTTGGCTCTATGTGTAGATGATTGATCAATTCTAGATTTGGATCCTTTTAACCTCTTCCTCCTCTTTCTTTATAGGAAGGAAGGAGAGGTATAATAATATGTTAATAAGAGGTTCAAAAAGAAGTTCAAATTTATCTTTCACATGAATTATATGAGATAAATATAAAAAATCAAGCTAGAATTGACTTGAGTTTGAGTGTTTAGGAAGTGGGAACCTAACCATCAATGATCAAGCCTAACTAGTAATGGTTAGGGTAACCATCGATCATTGATGGTCTAAAGCTAAAGTTTGGTAGAATTTTTTAGTTAGTTTGTTATTTAGTTAGCTAACCTAGCTTAGGTTTGTGGTTGAAAGGTTGGGGGATGGTCCGTAGGGGTTACCAAAGTGGTTTAGGGGTATTTTGACATCTAGAACTATTGTGTGTGGTTTTATAGTGTTTGAATTTTTCCCTTTTTTATTATGTATCTTGTATTAGGAAGTGGAAAAACAAAAATGGATTGTAGGTCTAAGGTTTGGTTACCCCAAGCATGGGAGGAAGTGTTCCCCCTTACCAAGAGTTGATGAGGTGAAAAAAATTGAGTGTGGGTTTGATAAGTGATTAAGTTGGTGGTTGATAGGTTGGGGACTAAAGAGAAAACATATTCACATAATGAGACTAAGTGCAATATCCAATATTGCACATAGATTAGGTTACCATTATTTGTAAAAATTAAGGTTATTATTAAAAGGATAAGTGACAAGTAAACCACATGACCATATGTGATAGTTGGGCTACACTCATAAACTCAATTCTCCTAGACAAGGTTAGTTTTTTCATGGATATACATGGTAGGAAGTGTTATTATGAAAACACAAATTGGTCATGGGTACACAAGGTAGGACAAGTTCAAAAAAAACTATTAAATATGGAAATTTAGTTGATACGATCAAATGGACCAAGGCAAGGTCATCACAAAACTATGATAGTTGGGCCAAAATTGCTATTGGTATGGTGACATGGTTGATTTTGTTTTTTACAAAAGGTAATCTCCTATTGCGGGTATGGGATTGGGTTTTGGCTAACCATCGATGATCAAAGTTGACCCTCATATTTGACTATCAATGGTCACCCTGACCATTAATACTCAGGTGTCAGCTCTAAAATGGAAATGACAAGAAGTGCCAGCATGGGTATATTTCACTCAATGTGAATTTTAGCCCATGATAATTTACTCTATGATGGTTTATAATTTTGTGAGAAAATCTTGACAGTGATTGAGGGTGATTAATGGAATGAGGGTGCAGAGTTGACTAATTGTGCTTATGAGGTTGATCTAATTAAGATGTAGCATGGATGAAGGAGAGCATGAGGATAGGTGGTTATAGTCCTTAGTGTTCTTCCTCAATGAAGATTAAGGAACAAGGTAGATATTGTTTGGTCAATTGATAGATTAGTTACAATTCTATAAAATGAATATCAATTTAATAGTGATTTAATTTGGTTTTGTTTGAACCTAGGTTTAAGGTTTGTTGGAGTTTTTGTGGTTAATTTGAGGTCAATTTTGAAATTGGTATGTGTATGGTAGTTAGGGTAGGGGTAAAAGTTTTTTTTTATCATTGTCATTAGATGGTTAGGGTTTGGAGGTTCCACTAGCAATAACCCATAATGACTGGCCTTGGTCACCACTAATCATCAATGGTCGATAAGTGACTATCATGGGTTACCTGACTTTTGGTGGTTGACTATAGGAATAGTCAACCATAAAAGATAAATTTATTTTGTTAGAATATTTTAGAGTTTAAGGTTATGTATTTATTAGTTTAGATGGTGGATAGGTGATTGGTGATAGGGTTAAGTGTTAGTGGTTAAGTTTAAATGTTAAGGTTAGCTATTAAGGAAAATGTATGAGTGGTAGTAGGTTTTAGTTAATAGTTGAGGTAAAGAGATTGGATGTCCTAGGTAAATGTCATAAGGGTGATGGTTGAGTAATATTTAATGGTAAGGTTTAAGGGTAATAGGTCATGGTTAAGGGTTATTATTCATGTAATGGTCAAATGATATAGGTTGATAGGTAATGGTTTAAGATTAAGACTAGGTGTATTAGGTAAAAAGGTAGATTGTGATAGGTTAAGATAAGTGATGTAGATAAGAGGTAAGAATAGTTTATAGTAGGCAAATGTTTTTAAGTTTATTTGATTGGAATTAAGATGTACGTGAAATAGTTGGAATTCATAGGGAAGATAACACTTGTATCTATGAACTAAGATTGGCTAATAAAATTTTGCAAGAATGAGAGAGGATATAAATGATGGATAGAGTGTCTTGGATTTTTAATGAAATCCATCAAGGTATGAATGGTAACGATTGGTCCCATATATAGTAGGTGGGCCTTGGTGCTATGATGCATTACCATCATATGTCATGGGACATAGTGATGATAGTAGTACTCATCAAGATATGGGATCCTACCACTAATACCTTATTAATACCTATATGTGAGATGACCATCTTACCTAAGGATATCCATAAGATTACATGACTACCCATATAGGGTGAAATGATTTACCATATTAAATTTTAGCATGAACATCATCATCATCATATCAATGTTATAAATATTTTCATCTCAAACATGAAACTAAATCATCACATCCATACATAACATCATCTAAAACCATAATCATAAATGTCATAAACATCATCTCAGTCATAAAAAAGCTCACTTTCTCCTCATAATCACATGAGATAACATCATACTCATAACCAAACATTATCATAAACATGATTAAAGATAAATATCATCATATGCCTAACTAGGTGAGTCCACATTCACATCAACATGAGCTTAACCATAATCAATATAATATCATCAATAATCAACATGAACATCATAACCATTAACCATGAGCATAAAACATCTATGTATCAAAAATAAACATCATGTATAAAAATATACATATCTATCTCAAAATATACACCTCACTACATCATCTCATAGGTTGGTATCAAAAATCATATACATAATAAGTATAATGTCTCATAAACAAACTTAGAACCTAAGGTGCCACTATCTCTTGGGGCACCACTATCCCCTAGATCCTATCCTCATATACCTACTTGGACACCTATAAATGTAACCCAATGAACTTATGACATTGTACTTATACCACCCAAAATCTTAACCCTATACTTACCCCATAATGGATCATCTAGATAATTCATAAAGACCAAAGTGTCATAATACCATAGCTCTTCCATAGACATTACATATCTCCACATAGGAATAGTCCCTACAAGTAAAACCTTGAGTGGTATTCCAACCCCTATCTATTAGAGAGAATCTCTCTCCTACATCACCAAGGATAGTTGAGACCTATCCTAACCTCTCTCACCTATAGTAGTGGCCAACTAACCTTGTACTTCTACTAGTGAGGCTACCAAGGATTCCTATGCCATGGTTAATTCCATTAATGCTTGATCTATCTAACCAATCATTGCCTACATATCTGAGGTAACCCCCTATCCTTGTGCTTGTTAATCACCTCCATTATTTGGGTTAACATCTATAGCCTATCAACCACTATCATCACCACTAAAATTAAACACCACATACAATGTCTACTATAATGTAGGGTAGGCCTATGTAACACCTACATAATCCCTACTATAAACTCCTCATGATCAAAAAAAACATGAGCTAGCTATGGCTCAAGAAGTAGGAACTCTTTATCTTCCTACCTATTTATTAAGAATAAACCTAAAATATCTAGAAATAGGTTGAACTATTTTCACACCCTATCAAAAGGAATGCTCTCTACTCACCATCCCTCCTATCATAGATCTATTGATAGTTATATAATTATAGTTTTTTTATCCTATAGTTTCTCCACTATGGAAAGTAGGCATATTCTCTCTTAATTACATCTCTAATGACCAAGGCATCCAATAAACCTCTAGACTAGTCAATATCATGAATCCCTCCACCTAGTAATGAGAGGGAAAAATCAAATCACCACTATATAAATCCAAATTAGAAAACTATCTGAGTATAAACCTCTCATAACAACCTCATTAGTCTCATCACTTATATGTGATCATAAGCCCAACAATGTATAATGAAGCTGACACTAATCCTATACCTCTTATGAGCTTAGAATCCCTATATCTCATTGTAAATATGAACTACCAATATATGCACCCACACAAACATTGTGCAACCCAACAACATCTAAACCAACAACCCTAATGATAAATAAGGGAACCTCTCACTACTTGAATTTGGTATGGAATAACACAAAACTACTATCATTAACAACAACAATAGTAACTGCCTATCACCTCTAACCCTATGGTATAGTGGATTATAGCTAAATCTTCCTACATGCCACCTCACAAATTCAAGGTCATATTCACATGAAATATACATAAAATCATCCCACTCATCACTCTAAATTTGGTAAATAATCTCACCCCATATGGGTAGCCATGTAATCCTATGGATATCTACAAGTAAGATGGTCATCTCACCTATAGGTAGTAGGAAGGTGTTAGTGGTAAGATCCCATCTCTTGATGAATGAAACTATCATCACTTCATCTCATGGCACATACTAGTAATACATCATATCACCAAGTCCCACCTCCTCCATATGGGCCCAATCATCAATAGTCATACCTTGATGGATCTCATCAAAAATTTAGGGCACTCTATCCCTCATCTAGATCTTCTCATGTGCCTAAAAAATTCTATTAGCAAATCTTAGTTCATAGACTAAAGTGTTATATTCCATATGAACTCCACATATTAGACCTACCTCCTAATTCTAATCAATTAAACTTACAAACATTTTCCTAATATAAATTATTCCTACCACTTATCTACATCAATTAACTTAACCTATCACAATCTACCTTTTTACCTCACAAACCTAGCCTTACTCTTAAACCATTACCTATCAACCTATATCACTTGACCATTACACAAAAAATGACCCATAATCATGACATATAACCCTTAACCCTTACCATTAAATGTTACTTTACCATCACCCTTACAAAATTTACCTAGGGCATTCAATCTCTCTACCTTAACTTTTAACTAAAAATTAATACTACTCATACATCTACCCCAATAGTTGACCTTAACATTCAAATGTAAATACTGGTATTTAAACCTATCACCCATCACCTATACACCATTTAACATAACAAACACTTGAAATTAAATTTTAAAATATTATAACAAAAAGCCTCGACCATTGATGGTTAACTATTCCTAAGTCAACTATCAACAGTTAGACAACCCTCGATAGTCACTTATAAATCATTGACAATCAATGGTGACCACTAATGGTCACTATGGGTGTCCATGGTGGAACCTCCAAGACCTACCCACCCCAAACACCCATAAATTACTTTTTTAAAAGTACCTAATCACACTTTTAAAAAATCAAGTTTTGAAAGATAAAGTACTTACATAAACAAAGAAGATACTAAAATGAAATATATAAAGTACTTGATAAATGAATAGGTGAATTTAAATAATTATAGCAATACATAGATTGATATTAATGTTAGATGAATAAGTTATGTTCTATAAAATAGGGAAAATTTTTATGATTAGGTAGAGGGGAAGGAAGTTAGGTCTTTTTAAAGTTTGATTGGTAAAATTATCTTTTGTTATTTTGTCACATAGTGACCATCAATGGTTAGGGTGATCGTTAATGGTTGGGATAGACTATTGGTGGTCAAGGTGACTATCGGTAGTTACTATGGGTTGGGTATAGTTAAGAAAAAGATATTTTTATGAGGTCATAAAATGGAATTCTAAGAGATGGGTTTGGTCTTGGTTAATTTTAAAATAGAAACAAATTAGTTGAATGATTGAAAATAGATACTTAGCTTGCTTGTTGTTGATATGATGAATAGTTGAGGGGGTTGGCTAAAGCTTAGAGTAATTTTAATAAAGTAGTGATGCTTGGCTATCATTTGATGAGTGGAAACACTTCAAATCTCTATCACACTTACTGGTTCATTGGTTCACTAAAAGAACACCTACAAAAGGCAGTGTTGATACAAGAGGCTTTAGCTCTAGATGTAGATGATTGATTGATTCTAGATTTGGATGTAGATGATTGATCAATTATAGATCTAGATGTAGATAACTGATAAATTTTAGATCTACATCCTTTTCACCTCCTCCTCTTCTTCCTTTATAGGTTGGAAGGAGAAGTGAAATAATATGTTAACAAGAGGTTGAATAATAAGTACAAATTTAGCTTTCACATGCATTGGCTCACACATTAAGTATATAAGCTAAATATAAATATGTGAGTTGGAGTTTGACTATTCAGGTGGTGCAAAGCTTACTATTGGTGGTCAGGATAAATTTTGGTAAAAGGATTTAGTTAATGGTTATCTAGTCAGCTAAGCTACCTTAGGTTTGTGGTTGAAGGGTTTGGGGATGGTCCTTAGGGGGTCTTGAGGTGGTTTAGGTGTATTTCAACATCTAAAACCATTGTGTGTAGTTTTTTAGTGTCTATATTTTACCCCTTTTTATTATGTAGTTATATCAACAAGTGAAAAAATAAAAATGGATTGTAGGTCAAAGGTTTGGTTTATTTGAGCATGGGAGGAGGTGTTACCCCTCAAACTAGTAGTTGATGAGGTGAAATAGAGTTAGGTGTTGATTTAATAAGTGATTAGTTTGGTGGTTTATAGTTTAGGCAATAAATTGAAAACATATACAAAAAGTGTGATAGCCAAGATAATGCATTGACTAGGTTGCCTTTATTGGTAAAAAATTAAGGTTGATACTAGAAGGATAAGTGACAAGTGGACCATGTGACCATATGTGATGGTTTGGCTACACTCATAAAATCAAGTCCCTTAGACAAGGTTAGTGTTTTTATGGGTATCCTAGGTATGAATTACTCTAATGAAAACATGAATTGGTCAAGTATGAGCAAGGTTGTACAAGTTAATATAAACTATTTAATATGGTGATTTAGTTGATGCAATCGAAAGGACTAAGGCAAGTTCATCACCAAACATGTGCTAGATGGGACAAAATGGCCAGTGGTGAGGTGACATGGTCTATTGCATTTTTCAAAGAAGGAAATCTCTTATGGTGGGTATGGGATTAGGTTTTGTCTAACCCTTGATGATCAAGGTTGACCCTTATGTTGAGCATCGATGGTCACCCTAACCATTGATGGTCAGGTGTCAGCCCTAAAAGGATGATAGGTAATGGTTTAAGAGTAAGGATAGGTGTGTGAGGAAACAAGGTAGATTTTTAGATGTGAAGATAAGTGATGTAGATAAGTGGTAGGAATATTTTATAGTAGGTAAATGTTTATAAGTTGAATTGATTGGAATTAGGAGGTAGGTAAAATAGGTGGAGTTCATAGGGAAGATAACACTTTATTCTATGAACTAAGATTTGCTATTAAAATTTTTTAGGCATGAGAGAGGATCCAAATGAGAGATAGAGTGTCATATATTTTTGATGAGGTCCATTAAGGTATGACTAATAAAGGTTGGGCCCATATGGAGAAGGTGGGCCTTGGTGGTATGATGCATTCCCAACATGTACCACAAGATATGATGATGATAGTGGCACTCATAAAAATATGGGATCTTGCCACTAACACCTTCCTACTACTTACAAGTGAGATGACCATCTTACATGAGGATATCCATAGGATTATATGGCTACCCATATGGTGTGAGATGATTTAATATATTGAGAGGGATGAATGGGATTAATTTATGGATATTTTGTATGGAGATGACCTTGAATTTGAAAGGTGCCATGTAGGAGGCTTCAAATATACTCTAATATACCAAAGGGATAGAGGTGATAGGTGGCTACTAATAATGATGATCATATCATTTTTGTGTTATGTCACACCATATTTGAGAAATGGGATGTTCCATTATTTGTTTTTAGTGGTGCTAGTTGAGATGTTATTGGTTTGCATAGTGTTTGGGTGGGTACCTATGTTGCTATTTAAAATTTATAGGGAATTATAGGGATTATAAGCTCATACGAGGTATGAGATTAGTGTCTTTTATGTTCTACATTGTTGGGCTTATGATTACATCTGAGTGTTGAGACTGATGGGGCTATCATAGGATGGTTATGCTTAGATGGGGTTTTAAGTTGGATTTATGTGATGGATATATGATTTTTAACTCTTAGGAATAGGTATAGGGGTTCATGATATTGACTGGTTCAGAGGTTTATGGGATGCCTTGGTCATTAAAGATGTGATTTGGAGATAATATGTTAGGTTTCTATAGTGGAGACACTATAGGAGATAGACACTATCATTATAGAGTTATCAATGGATCTAAGGTAGAAGGGATGGTGAGATAGAGCTCATTAATTTTGATAGGGTGTGGTGATAGTTTGGCTTGTTTCAAGATATTTTGGGTCCATTCCTAAGATATAGGTGGGAGGATGTAGACTTTTTACTCCTTAATCCATAATTAGTTCATGTTTTTATTAATCATGAGTTGTCCATGAGGATAGATAGGGATGATGTAGGTGTTACATAGGCCTACCCTAGATGGTACTAAGTACTATTTATGGTGGTTGATTTTGGAGATGATGATGATGGTTAGTGGGCAATGGATGTTAACCTAACTAGTATAGTGGTTAGTAGGCTAAAGTATATGGGGTTTCCATAGATATATAGGTAATAACTACTTAGAGGGATCATTCATGAGAAACATTAAACACATAAAAATAATCTGGTAATGACATATAAATCCCTAATTGTAGTGCAAGGTTAGTTGGCCATTATTACATGTGAGAGATCTGGCTAGATGTCAACTAACCTTAGTGACATAGGAGAGAGATTATCTTTGGTAGATATGGGTTGGAGTAATAGTAGCAATGGAGCCAATAGGGACTATCCCTATGTATATATATGTAGTGACTATAGAGGATATATGACATTATGAGGCCTTGGTCTTTAGACATTGTTTAGATGAGCCCTGATGGGTTGAGTATAGTAATGATATTGTAGATGGTGTAGGTACAACAACACCAAGTCAATGGGCCACATCTACAGGTGGATAAGTAGGTATAGGAGGATAGGCTCGTGGGGGTAGTAGTGTACTAGGAGGCAATGGTACCTCAAGTTCTTAGTTTGTTTATGAGATATTATACTTATTATGTATATGATTTTTGATACTAGTTTGTGAGATGATGTAATGAGATGTATATTTTGAGAGATATATTCATATTTCTATATATGATGATGTTTATTTATGAAACATAGATGTTTTATGGATGATGGTTCATGGTTATGATGTTCATAGTGATTATTGATGATATTATATTGATTATGGTTATGTTGATGATGATGTGAATGTGGACTCACCTAGCTAGGCATGTGATGATATGTCTCTTTATTCATGTTTATGATAATGTTTGGTTATGTATTTGATGCTATATCATGTTATTATGAGGAGAATGTGATGTTTTTGATGACTATGATGATGTTTATAACGTTTATGATTATGGTTATTATTGATGATGTTCTATATAGATGTGATGATATAATTTCATGTTTGAGATGATTATGTTTTTGACATTGATATGATGATGATGTTCATGCTAAAATTTAGTAAGTATATGCTTCCTTATTTATATTTAGACATATGGTGAAAATGGTTTATTTTTGATTTTTTCATAGATTTTATGATGTTAATATGATGTTGATGGTAATGATTATGTTCATGGATATGGTGTATGTTAATGATGATATTATGGGATGTGGTTATGATTATGGTGATTTTGTTTAAATTAAGGTGAAGCACATAAATTAAGTTAAATAACAAAACTAGATGTACAAAAGAGAAGATAATCAAGAGACAAATGTCTAAGTGAATATATCAACCAATATGGGAGGATAAGAAGAGGGAATGATGATTCTTATTTGTAAAGACTAAAACAACCAAAGTTGGACTAGATTAAGGAACATAATCCCTTCTAATGATTCACATTATCATTCATTAGTTGGTTAAAAATTTGTGTTGATAACATAATGTCAAGTAAGCTCATAAATCCCTTGTTTATAGTGTATACAAGGGAGATGGATGATGATGGAAGCTTCTTGTGAGACTAGCATACCTCTTTTGAAGGTTACCAAAGATCTGGTATAAATAAGTTCATGTCATATAAGGTGTAGAATGATTGATGTAGGAAGTCTATTCATGAGAGTCGATTGCAGATTTTAAATTTTATTTTTATTTTTATGATGATTGATAATGGGTCTTTTGATATTTTGTTTCTACTTGGAATGGTTTGTGAAGTTGATCAATTCAATAATATTCCATTAAATTTCTATACTTTTTCATATGCTTCACTCAGCCATCCTTCAAGGGATTGGTCTAAGTTTTGTGTGATTTGTTTAAGGCTTTTGATAGTTATCATTCAAGGGAGTAGTCCATATTATATTAAATAATTTTTATATGTTTTGATATCTATCCTTCAAGGGATTAGTTTGAGAATGTTAGAGAGTGACCCATGTGGGTTATTTTGATGTCATGGACTTGCTTATATAGTCTTAAAGGGTCACCTTTTATGAAGGCCAAAATAGAAGTATAAGAAGGTTAATTATGTGTGAAAGAGTTTTTTGTGATAATTATCATGGGAATATATCCTAAGAATGTGGTAAAAATTATTATGAGAATCATTCCATGGGTAGATTCATGGTACCCATTATTCAATATTAGATTATGATTGTGACGGATAATTACATGATTTGATTATAATTGGTTGCCACTAAAATAAGGATATGAATGTGTTTGAAAGCAAGGGATGAGCTTAACTTAGATAAAAGGTGATTTTGATCATTTTTAATAAAATAAAGGATGCATATGTGAAGCATTAAGGGGTTTAAGCTCTGGGTTTCTATCAAGAGATGATAACTAGTAAGCTCCTGATCCATACTTGTGCATTATGATATAAGGTCCAAGATAATTGAAAGCAAACTGACCTTGCTTGCTTTTATCTATATTGGTGATATATTGGTTTTCCTTTAAGATGAGGTCTCTAATATTTAATTATCATATTTTAAGGTGTTTATTATAAGTAGACTTGACTCACTCTTGATAAACAAAAATATGGGTGAGTGTGACTAAAAAATGCTCATCATGTATCTCAAGTTGGATTAAATGTTCCTGATGATAATCACTCTCAGAGATGAAATATTGAAGGGATATGTGAAGAGAGGTAATTTTGAATTTGAGAGGAAAGATATCCTCTACTCTAAAAACTATAGAAAAATGGTAGCAATCATAGGGGTTTGAAAGTTAGTATGATATGTCCATAAGGTGAAGCGAATGTGTAAATGCCAATCATGACTAGATGCATTAACCATTTTAGTTAGCATGTATTGAGAGTTTTTTTAGAGGCTTTTACTTTTACATTATCTTGAGGACAATATGGAAATGAGAAAATTAAATTGATACTAAATGCATCACAAATACCTTGGACTTACTTGGTTTTAAAAGATTTTCCATTATTAGTGATGATTTTGTGAGGAATTTCAAAATGATAGATGATGTGATGGTTGATAAAGCTGATAATATTTTTATCTTATACTAAGATAAGAGAAATAACCTCTACCCATTTAGTAAATTTATCAATCACAATGATGATAGAATGATGTCATTGTGAAGAATAGGGGTTAATCTCACTAATGAGGTCCAAACCCCATTATGAGAAGGGCCATAAATCTATGGATACATGAAGATGATGGATAGGTTCATGATGTAAATTAGAATGTTGTTGAAATTTGACACACTTTTTGACATAATCAAAATAGTCTTGGTTGAGGGTGGCTAGTAATAGCCAAGGCAAAGGATGTGTTTAGTGAAGACAAGGCCATTAAAGTGTCCCCAACATATCCTGTCATGCACTTATTTGATAGCATGAGAGGCCTTATAACTATGTAGGTAGAAAGATAGGAGACCATTAAAGTCATGTTTATAATTAATTCCCCTTAGTATTGTATAATGTGAGGTACTATGGATAAATGCTCTTCAAGTATTCATAGAGGTATTGGAAGGAATCATGGTAAGGTTAAGATAGTTGAAGGCTTATTGATACCAAAGGTCAGGTTGGGTCTCCTCCACATTAAATATGGTGGGAGATTCTTATTTGACATAAGAAGGTTGGGTAAGTATATGGATAATGATATATAGTTAGGAGTCAAAAGGTTTAGATGGGATCTAAGAGGTGAGGGAAGCCATCATATCAATGAACTTATTCATAGATTATGGTGTGGTTTAGATATGGTAGTGTTCAAATGATGTTAATATTAAATTAGATAATTATTTATACTATTGTAAAACATCATTATTAAAATATTAAAATAAATTGATTTAATTGACCATAAGTTGAGAATTACCAAAAAAGTTGATCAGTTTGACTCCCAAGGCTAATGCAATTTAAAGGCCTATTACTAGGGCTTTGTACTCAACCATGTTGTTGGTACATACAAAATATAGCTTGAAGGATAAAGGAAGAGGTTTAATGTTAATGGGGATAAGGATAATTATATATCCCCCACCACATTAAAACTTTTATCTATCAAATAACATGGTCACTTGATAGGTGAAGTTTATCTGAGAGAGGGTCATGATGGACTCATCTAGAAACTCAAGAGGAGGAGGTTGATTGTATACTAAGGGTTGCAGTAGCCAATTGGTTAGCAGTGACTTGCCTTTTAATTAACTTATGATAAAGAAAATGAAGGTCAAACTTAGATATGATCATGAAACACTTGGCCATATGTTGGTTTTGGTATGTCTTGGAATGTATACTCTTAATTGAGTTGGTATTGGTTATGAATAGGTCTTGTGGTTAAGAAGGTAGTGGTGGAGTCTAATGGACATGAAGACCAAAATAGGCAAATTTTCTTAGTATAGGTGTATAGATTTTCATATTCTAGAAGCATATGGCAAATGTAGTAGACAACTTTCTCTTTGTGTTGTTCATCACTATGATCAAGCATTTGCCCTTAAGGAGTGGTTAGTGGCAAAGATATAAAGGTAAAAGGGTTCATCTTTTTTGGGAGGAATGAGGATAGGTGGAGACAAAAGGTACTTTTTAATTTAATCAAATGCCTTTTGAAATTCATCATTCCACTTAAAATATACATCCTTCTTTAGAAAGTGATGGAAGTGTTGGCACCAATCAAAGAGCTAAGAGATAAAGTTATGAATGGATTAGAGATTCCCCTATAGGATATGAAGTTACTTGAGGTGAGTAAGAGGAGGCATGTCAAATATGGCTTTGATTTTGGTGAGATCAACTTCAATTCCATGAAGGGATATGATGAAACCAATGAGCTTTTTTAAAAATCCCCAAAAATTCACTTCTTGGGGTTAAGGCAGACATGGTAATGGATGAGTTACTCAAAGATAATTTTTAGGATGGTGAGATGGTCTTTACAACGTTTTGATTTCCAAATAAGGTCATCGACATAGACTTTGATAATTTTGTGAATAAAGTCATGGAAGACGTAGGTCATAACATGTTGGTAGGTTACAACCATGTTATTCAATCCAAAAGGCATGACCATATAGCAAAAATTTTACCATGGGGTGATAAAATTAGTTTTATGTTTATCTTAAAGGGAAACTAGGATCTGATTGTAACCCAAAAATCCATACATAAGAGATAACATCTCATGGCTAACTTTAAGATCAGATAGTTGGTTAATGCTTGGTAAAGGAAAGTCATCTTTTGTGAAATCAAGGTTGACATCACAAAAGTTCACATAAATGAGTAGTTCCCTATGGATTTGGTGATAGGTATGATGTTTGAGACCCATTGGGGATAGTCAATGGGTTGAATGAAGTTGATAGATAAGAATCTCTTCTTTAATGAGAAGGGCTACACAAGGATGCATTCATAAAAGTCTCTACCAAATGGAATTAGCATCATGATTGGTGATTATGTTGTTGGTAGTGAGAGCGATCAATTCCTATCTTGTCACTTTAAGACCAAGAAAATGTTATGCTATGGTCTTGCAAGAAGGATGGGAAGTTCCAAAGCTCCTTATAATTTTAAAATTGGCCAATTTTGACAATGTGAAGGTTGTCTAGAGTATCCAAGTTTATATCCATGGTAGATTCATTAAACATGGTTGAAGTCTTAAGGGGAAGATATTTATGGATAGAATAATCTAGTGAACCAAGATAGGTGAGAATATAATCATCATCCTAATACTAAACAATATTAATAGTATAAAAATCATCTCCTATCATCTTAGGATGGGTCAGAGGTATCGTTATGGTTCCCTCATCCTTTTGATAAGTCAGGGGTCTAATTTTGTTCATGTTGATGAAAAAAAATAGGGGGGATGATTTTGTAATCCTCAACTATCAATGGTGGATTGGATGGTGAGGATGGGATTTCATTGATAATGATGGTAATGGGAGGCAAGTTGGATTGTTATTTAGGTGGAGTGAAAATGAGGCCATGCATTTTGTGAAGTTTTCAAGTTTTAATTGAAACTAACTCATGCATCATTTTTTCATACCTACATAGGAAAAATACCTTCCAATCACACTTTTAAAGGTATGTTTTGATAAATTCTAGTTTATCTAGATAGGAAAAACTAGAGGTGAATGGTCATGGTGAAAAGAAGGTGGTATAAGTGTCAAGGGTTTTATCAAGTCCCCCATAAATTAATTTGGTTTGATTAGTTGAGGGCATAAAAGGAAAAATGGTTATGATATTGGGATCATAACTTGATTGGTGGTCAAATTTCCCATACTCTTGGGGAGTAGAGAATGTGTGAAGAGTTAGAAGGTGATACTCCACTAATTAAAGATGAATGAATGTTAATTCCAAAGGGTCCATTATGGGGATTTGGGTAGAAGGAATGGATGAGATAGTGGATGTAACACTTAAAAAATATGTATCCTTATCTTTTACCTAAGAAGGTTTGTTAGATGGAGGAAATAAAATGTCATTAGGTCAGTAAGTCATGTTTAATGATGTGAAATTGCTTAGGTTAGTTTATATGGTCACAGCATTACCTTCATACTCAAATTTTATGCACCAATGTAGATTGGATTACAAAAAACCATGGAAAAAATCCAAGGGCATCCAAAAAATACACCTTACTATAACTATCCTTACACTACATAGAAGAGCTCAAGAAGTGTGCAAGGTCCTAGGTAAATATGAAGGACAATAGTTCCTAGATTTATGTCTATGGTATTATTAAATGATCAGAGCACCACTAAGTTTTTTGACATGATGTTATTAGGTAATTTGAGTTGGATGTAGATATGGGAGGAGATGATGTTGCTATTATATCCTCCATCAATCGTAACCCTCTTGTTGTGGGTCTAGTTGATATAGGCAGTAATGAAGAGTGGAAGATCTAGGTCATCTGGATGGATGGAAGGTATTTCCAAATCCTTGAACATGACAAGGTTATAAAGGTGGATATCTCTAATAAATGCTACTAGAGGTTACAGGTCTTTTGGTTTAACCTCTATAGATTTCAATGCTTCTATCATTACTTGGTGATGATGGGGTGAGGTATTGATTAGTTTGAATAAAATCATCTTGACCAACATTTGGTGAAGCTATTTTATAACTACTCATTGGATTTATTTAGATATATTGGAGTGAGAGGGTCCCAAGATGGATGCTTTGATTTTGGTTTAAGGTAAAGGTGTTTGGTTTTAGTCAGGTGGTTGGGTGGATGAAGAGGGATATATCCATGGAATGGACACCTTTGTATTCCACTTATCCTTTAGTTGATCCTATGATCATGTGACCACATGGATGGTGTTTATTAGGAGAGGAGTTAGGCTAGGTGATTTATTTAGTTCTTCTTCATTCTAATGTGAGAGTGGAGGCATAAATAGGTATTGGTCAATGGCTATTGGTTCTTGGATCGATGTTGAGCTCATAAGGAGATCCTCTGATAATAGGTCATCCTCATGATATAGCTAGTGGGATATCACTTGGAGAGCTTTAAAATTATCCATTGCATGTTAAAGTGTTATATGGTATTGACATACTAATTTTTCATTATACCAAGATATTTTAGGACTATGTGGATCAAATGGTCTGATAGGTGGCTAGGTTAAGAAAGATGCTTGTAATAACTTTTGTAAGATGGTAGAATAAGACTCAGACAATATTGTCAAAGGCATGAAGGGCTTAGGTTTTGGAGTGGGGGTAGAAACCCTTTTAGGAGTGATTGTGATGGTCAAATTATTGCTTGAATGGGTGCCCTTGGAAGATGGTTTGGGTTTTGGTAGAGATGTTGAGGGTTTGGGTTAAATTTTTTTGGGTAGACATTAAAGAGATGAGCAGTTTGTTTATAGTCAGTTAGGAGATACAAGGTATGCCCATGGGTGGATCAATTTAAATAGGTGTGGATGAAATTAAAAGTGATGGTGTAACCAAAAGTGGTGGTTGGGTTTTGATTGGGATGGTTGGCTTCCTGATTAAGGTAGAGGGATGATGTCCCAAAATAGAGGGAAAAGTGGAGAGGAGAGGTAGAGTTTTGATTTTTGGGCTCTTAAATGGTTTTACCTTATTTATTGGCTTAGCTTAGGGTTTGTTTGATAGGTTTATTGGATTTAGGTCCATCTTTATTAATAGGTGAGTAATGGTGTGGGAAGGAAATGTGTCAAGTTTCTTGGTGGGTTTGGTTATAATGGTAGAAGGTTGTTTGGTAACTTTGGGTGAGTTTGGTTCTTGTGGTGTTGTTATGGTTTTATGGGTAGAGGCATTCAATGGTTGGGTTATGGTGATAGTGTATTTTATAGTGAAAAGGGTAGGTTATTTGAACAAATAGGACTCTTACTTGGTTTTATATGGGAGCCCAAGCTGTTACCAAAAGGTAGTCTAGTCTAGGCTAGGATCATATATGAATTTTAAGTTTTTAAACAATCTAGAGAAAGGTTTATAAATGGGTTTGAATTCCTCAGTAGTGGAATTTAAGGATATACTTAGGGGTTAATGGGAAGGAATAATTATCTCATCATTTTATTTATTAAATGGTTACAATATTTGCAATGGTGACTCCTTGATTGGAGGTGTAGGTAAAGTGGTTTCTTCCTTAGGCACGATTGCTAGAGGAAGAGTAGATTATTATATGATTGAGGAGAATGATAAATTGAGAAGGGTTTCTTCTTTTGATGTGTATATCGAAGGAGAGGTTGGTGACTCCAATACACCATTAAGTGGATTAGTGGAAAAGGTTATTTAGTTAATGAATTCCTGAGCAATGAGTTCACTAAGAACCATATTAATATAATCAGCTTTGTGGGTATGAAAGGATTCTACTTTATTTTTATTATTGCTAGAAGGAGCATGGTCTGGAAATGGTTGTCTAAAGATGTTAAGTGATTGGTTTGGGGGTGCATTGGGGTTATCCAACACAAGCTCCCCCTTGTCAGTGAGGGTTTAGATAACATTATTGAAGGTATTACACCTACTAATGCCATGTCTAATGACTTAGTGGAAGGCACACAATTTATTCTCCTTGTACCAACCATGTATAAGATGAGAGGAATAAAATTATTTTGGAGGTTTGATTTAAGGGAGTTGTATGATACTAGAATTTAAAAACTTATCCAAGAATTAAGCATATGACTCCCAAAGTGAAGTAAATTATTTCTAGGTGTTGTGGTTTGGGTTCTTGGTGTTTTTATTAGGGGAATTGAAAGAGTTGGATTTGTTGAAAAGGGGTGGGTGGTGGTCTTAAGGATAATCTAATTCATGGTTCTTTTATTCTAAGAATTAGTATTAGTTTAATTTTTGGGTTTAGAGGGGGAAGCCTCATTTGATTTTAAGGTGGAATTCTTGTTTTTCAGTTTAAACTTCCCCTCATCAATGGCTATGTTCTCTATTTTTTGGGCCATGGTGAAATATTCATCAAAGGTCTTGAAGCTTTGAACCCATAAGGTAAAGGAGATGTGTTTGGCACAGACCCATGCAAAGAGTTCAATCATCTTAGGTTGTGGTAGAGATAAGGATATTTGGTTGATCAGACTTCTGTAATATGCCATAAAGTTATCAATAGATTCATCATCAAATTTAAAAATAGAGTAAAGATAAGTGATGTATACTTTCTTAGATATGTTTATGGAAAAGTGATCTAAGAAAATCTCAGCTAGTTGCAAAAAAGAAAAGAGGGAGTGCTTTGTAATAGCATTGTACCAATCTAGTGTCAAGACTAATGGAGACATGGGGAAGGTATGAAGAAGAAGACCATCATCATAAGAAATCATATAACATGAATGCCTATGTTCTCTTAGGTGTTGTTAAGGGCCCTCCTTACCTTGAAACTTTAAAAACTTTGGAAATTCCCACTGAGGAGTATATACTTAAATGGGGATAGATTGGTGAATTGGTTCATTATATATTTGGTCATATGATAAAATATTATGAGATCCAAAAATAGATGATTATAATGTAGTTATTTTTTCCATTATCATTTTGACAATGCTATTTTAGGGTTATGTACCCCCATAGTTGTAAGGAAAGTTGTGTTGGGTTTGGATAGGCATAACATATGTATAACTAGTGGGGGTTGAGAGGATGCCACATGTTTTTATGTGGACATGGGTGGTTCGGATGATGCCACATATGAATATGTGGAGATATATGATTGGGTAGAAGGTAGAGGCACATACCCTTGTGTGTTGTGGATGTAGCTCAAGTTTTATGCAATGGGTGCTTGTTGAGACATTAATGTAGGTTGGTAGGAGCCATGGTTAGGTTAGTAGATAGAGGGTAAGTGATTACTTTGGTACTAATGGGTAGAAGGCTGGAAGTTATGGGAAACACCAAGCTCTGAAATGGAGTGGAGGTAGGTAGATTAGAAATGAGAAGAATGGTGGTACTACTAATAGAAGGTAATCTTAAGGTAAGGGAAGTGTAGGAGCCCAAAGGTTAGGTTGTTTTGATAATAGAAGGGCTATTATTTGGGGAAGAAGGTGTTTGGGTATTGATTGGTTATGTGGGATGGTTTTGGATAGTGGTATTAGTAAGATTATGGCTAGAAGATGATTCCTAGGTAACTAGAGGTTGAATAGAGATGGTGGTAATATAAGTGTCACATATAAGGTGGGATGGCCTTCTGTAGGGCTAGTCAATAAGTAGAACTGAACTAGGGGTATGATGGGATATGGTGTTAATAAAATGATGGAGGGATATGGGTTTATTATCTAAAAATGTGGTGATGTTTGTATCACCTTGAGAAACCATTTGAGGGATGGTAGGACTCTTAGAAGGATGAGGAGAATTATCCACATCTGAGATCTACTCCATTAAATGTTTTAGATAAATTTTACTTATATTCTTTAGAGGAAAGAGAAAATGAACTCAAGAAGGGTATGGTATAAAAACCTAATATGTTATGTGGGAATTGATCTACATGAGTGTAAATACTCCTCTTTGGCTTGGGAGGAATATCCTATATATAAAAAAGCACTTAGATAAATTGTTGGTTATTTATATATCTAGGTGGATTACCTAATAAGAGTTAGATCTAAGAAGTATAGGCTTCCTTAGAGGCTATGAATCCACACTTTAATCAATCAAGTTATGAAAGTGAAAGATAAAGTAATTACATAATTAAAAAAAGTTAATAAAATTAAGTACAAGAAGTGCTTGATGAAATAATCGGTGAATCTAACTAATTATATAAATAAGTGGGTTGATATTAGTGCTAAATAAGTTAGGTATGGTTCAAAAATTAGGTTATGGATTTGTGAATAAGTAGAGGGGAAGGAAGTTAGGTTCATTTAAGGTCTAGTGGGTGAAAATAACTTTCTATTATTTTGTCACAAAGTAACCATTGATGGTTGGGGTTACTATCGGTGTTTGGGATAGATTGTCAATAGTTACTATGGGTTAGGTTTGGTCAAGAAAAGGTTGTATTGATGAGGTCATAGAATGGAATTTTGAGAGATGGGTTTGGCCCGGGTTGATTGAAAAATAGAAAAAAAGTAGCTAAATGATTGAAAATATATACTTAACTTGCTGGTTGTTGATTTGATGAATGATTGAGGTGGTTGGCTCAATCTTAGAGTGATTTTAGTAGAGTAATGATGATTGGATGTTAGTCAATGAATGGTAGCACTTTGAATCTCTATCACACTTACTAGTTCACAAGTTTGATAGAAGAATACCTATAAAAGGAAGTGTTGATGAAAGAGGATCTATCTTTATATGTGGATGATTGATCAATTTTAGATATGGATCCTTTTCATCTCTTCCTCCTCTCTCTTTATAGGAAGGATAGGGAGGTGCAAAAATATGTTAACAAGAGGTTCAATAAGAAGTCCAAATTTAGCTTTTGCATACATTGGCTCATACATGAAATATAAGAGATAAATATAAGAAAACACACTAGATTTGAGTAGAGTTTGATTATTTAGGTAGTGGTAACCTAAACATCAGTGGTTAGGCTTAACCATTGATAGTTAGGGTGACCATCGGTAGTTGATGGTCTAAGGATAAATTTTGGTAAAAGGATTTAGTTATTTGGTTAATTAGTTAGCTAACATAGCTTAGATTTGTAATCAAAGGGTTGGGGGATGGTCCTTAGGGGTTTTCAAGGTGTTTTAGGGGTATTTTTACATCTAGAACCATTATGTACATTTTTATAGTGTCTACATTTTGCCCCTTTTTGTTATGTAGTTTATATCAACAAGCAAAAAAACAAAAATGGATTGCAAGTCAAAGGTTTGGTTGCCCTGAGCATGGGAGGAGGTATCCCCCCTCAAACTAAGAGTTGATGAGGTGAAATAGAATTAGGTATAGGTTTGATAAGTGATTAAGTTGGTATTGAGTTTGTGGTTGATAGGATGGGCTTTAAAGTGCAAACATACACACAAAGTGTGACTAGATATGATAACCAAGATTTCACATTGACTAGGTTTCCATTATTGGAAAAACTTAAGGATGGTACTAGAAAGACATGTGACAAGTTGACCACATGACTGTATATGATGGTTAGGCTACACTCATAAACTTAAGTATACTACACAAGGTTAGTGTTTTCTTGTGTATCTAAGGTAGGAAGTGCTCTTGTGAGAACATGAATTGGTTGGGTGTGTGCAAGGTAGTGTAAGTTTTAAAAAAATGATTCAATATGTAAATTTATTTGATGAAATCAAAAGGACCAAGGTAAGGTCCTCATAAAACATGTGATAGTTGGGTGAAAATGGATAGTGGCAAGGTGACATAGTTGATTATGGTTGTTAGAGAAGGTAATATCCCATGGTGGTTATGGGATTAGGTTTTGGTTGAGTATTGATGGTCATCATTAATCGCCAGGGTCAAACATTGGTGATTAACCTGACCATCGATGGTTAGGTGTCAACCCTAAAATGGTGATGATAAAAAGTTCCATTGTGGGTCTATTTCACTAGTGTGAATTTGAACCTATGATGATGTTGTCTATGATGGTTTGGAATTTTAAAAAAAAAATATTGATGATGATTGAGGGTGATTGATCAAGTGAGACTATGTAGTTGACTAGTTGTGATTATGGGGTTGATCTAATCAAGATGTAGTGTGGATGAGGAAAAGTGAAAGGATAAGTGATTATGGTCCCTAGGGTTCCTCTTTAGTGACAATCAAGAAATGGGGTAGGTAGTGTTTGGTGAATTGATAGAGTAGATGCAATTTTTAAAATTGAATAGTGATTTGATATTGATTTGGTTTGGTTTTGTTCTAACCTAAGTTTAGGGTTTGTTGGATTTTTTGAGGTTGATTTGAGGTTGATTTTAAAATTATTAAGGGTAGGGTAGTTAGGGTAAGGTTAAATGTTTTTTTTAACTATGGTCATGGGATGGGTGTTTGGGGTAGGTAGGGTTTATAGGTTTTGACATTGGTCACTCACAATGACCATATATCGTCACCACTAAATGTTAACAATCAAAAAGTGACTGGTAAGGGTTTCCTAACCATTGATGGTAGACTATAGGAATAGTCAACCATCGGTGGTCGATTTGTTTTGATAGAATATTTTAAAACTTAAGGTTAAGTGTTTGTTACGTTAGATGGTGGATAGGTGATGGTGATAGGGTTAAGTGATAGTCATTAAGTTTGAATGTTAAGGTCACCTATTGAGGCAAATGTATGAGTGGTAGTAGGTTTTGGTTAATAGTTAATGTAGAGAGGTTGGATTCCCTAGGTAAATGTTGTAAGGGTGATGGTCAAGGAATAGTTAGGGGTAAGGGTTAAGGGTAATAGGTCATGGTTAAGGGTAATTATACATGTAATGGTCAAATTATATAGGTTGATAGGTAATGTTTTTAGAGTAAGGCTAGGTGTGTGAGCTAAAAAGGTACATTTTGATAGGTTAAGATAACTAATGTAGATAAGCAATAAAAATAGTTTATAGTAGGAAACTGTTTACAATTTGAATTTAATAGAATTAGGAAGTAGGTTCAATACATGGATTTCATAAGGAAGACAACACTTTAGTCTAAGAACTAATATTTTACAATTAAATTTTGCAAGAACAAGAGAGGATCCAAATGAGGGATATAGTGCCCTAGATTTTTGATGAGATCCATCGAGGTATGACTAGTAATGATTGGGCCTATATGAAGGAGGTGGACATTGGTGGTATGATGCATTACCAACATGTGGCATGGGATGTAGTGATAATAGTGGCACTCATTGGGAGATGGGATCCTTCCAATAACACCTTCCTACTACCTATAGGTGAGATGACCATCTTACCTAAGGATATACATAGGATTACATGGATACCCTTACAAGGTGAGCCAATTGACCATATTGAGAGGGTTGAACAAGACAATTTAATGGAGATTTTGTATGAATATGACCTCAAATTTTTTAGGTGGTATGTAGGAGTATTCAACTATATATAGCTATACCAGAGGGATAGAGGTGATAAGTGGATGTTGATGATGATATTAGTTTCAATCTATGTCATACTAGATTCAAGTAGTGGGAGGATCTCTTATTTTTTATTAGGGCATTGGTTGAGATGTTATTCAGTTGCCCTATGTTTGGGTGGATTCTTATGTTACTAGTTTAGATTTACAGGGAGTTATGGGGATTCCAATCTCACAAGAAGTATGAGATCAGTGTCAATTTCATTCTACATTGTTGGGATTAAAATCACATATGAGTGTTGAGACTAATGGGGATGCCATGGGAGGGTTATTCTTAGATGGGTTTCTAAGTAGGACTTATGTGATAGAGATATGATTTTCCTTCTTAGGAATATGTGGAGGGGTTCATGATATTGATTAGTTCATAGGTTTACTAGATGCATTGGTAATTAGAGATGTGATTTAGAGACCATCTATCAGGTTTCCAAAGTGGGTAAACTATAGGAAATAGATACTATCATTATAGAGCTATCAATGGATCTATGGTAGAAGGGATGGTGAGATAGAGATCATTATTTTTGATGGGGCGTAGTGATATTTTGGCCTACTTTAGGATATTTTTGCTCCAATCTTGAGATATAGGTGGGAGGATGTAGATTTCCTATTACTCGATCCATAACTACTACTCATTTTTATTGATCATGAGGAATTACTTGCAAAGATAGATGGGAATGATTTAGGTGTTACACAAGCCTACCCTGCATGGTACCAGACACTTTATGTGGTGGCTAATTTTGGGGTTGATGATGGTGATTAGTAGGTGATGAATATTGACTCAACTAGTAGAGGTGGTTATAAAGCTTAGGTACAGGGGGTTCCCCAGATATATAGGTAGTGACTACTTAGAGGGATGAGGCATGACTGGCATTAGCCATGATATAAGCATCCCTGGTAATGGCATAGGCATTGCTTATAGTAGTGAAAGGTTAGTTGGCCTTGGTTATAGGTGAGAAAAATCAAGCTAGATCTCAGCTATCTTTGGTGACATAGGAGAGAGATTCTCTCTAGAAAATACAGGGTGGAGTATCAAAAATGTGGTACCAATAGGGACTATCCCTATGCAAAGATACATGGTGACCATGGAGGAGCTACAAAATTATGAGGGCTTCATCTTTAGGCATTATCTAGATGAGCCCTAATAGGGTGAATATAGGGTTGGGATTATAGGTGGTGTAGGTATAGTGACAACAAGTCAGTGGGCCACATCTATAAGTGGCTAGGTAGGTATATGACAATAGCCTCTAGAGGGAAGTGGTGTAGAAAAAGGTAGTGTTGCCTCAAGTTCTTAGTTTGTTTATGAGACATTATAATTATTATGTATATGATTTTTAATACTAGTCTACAAGATAATAGAGTGAGATGTATATTTTGAGAGAGAGATATGTATATTATCGTGCATGATGATGTTTATTAATGAGACATAGATGTTTTATGGTTGATGGTTCATGGTTATGATGTTCATGTTGATTATTGATGATATTATATTGATTATGGTTATGCTCATGATGATGTGAATGTGGACTCACCTAGCTAGGCATGTGATGATATGTCTCCATATTCATGTTTATGATAATGTTTGGTTATGGATTTGATTTTATATCATGTGATTATGAGGAGAATGTGATGTTCATGACTAGGATGATGTTTCTGACATTTATGATTATGGTTCTTAATGATATTATATATGGATGTGATGATTTAATTTTATGTTTTAGATGATCATGTTTATGACATTGATATGATGATGATGTTCATGCTAAAATTTAATGAGTATTGTTTCCTTATTTAGATTTAGACATGTGGTGAAAAAGGGTTTATGTTATGTTTGTTCATGGATGTTATGATGTTAATATGATGTTGATGGTAATGATTATGTTTATCTATATGGTGTATGCTAATAATTATATTATGGGATTTGGTTATGATTATTGTCATTCTTGTAAATTAAGGTGAAGCACATAGAGTAAGTTAAATAATAAATCCAGATGTGAGAAAGAGAATATAATCAAGAGATAAACATTTAAGTGAATACATAAACCAATATAGGAGGATAAGAAGAGGGAATGATGTTTCTTCTTTTGAAAGGACTAAAATAATTAAGTTTGATTGGCTTAAGGAACATAAACCTTTTGAATGCTTTGTATTAGCATTTTTTAATTTGTTGAAAATGTATCTTAATCACATAATGTCAAGTAAGCTCATAAATACCTTGTTTATAGTGTATAGAAGGGAGATGGATGATAACGGAACCTTCTTGTGATATTAGCATGCCTCTTTTGTTGGTTACCAAAGAGCTAGTATAAATAAGTCCATGTCATATAAGGTGTATATTAATCAATGCGGGAAGTCTAATCATGAGATTCAATTGTAGCTTTCAGAATTATTTTGCTTTTAAATGTTTCTTGCAGTTTTTAAAATTATTTTTCTTTTTTTGATGCTTGATAATGGGTCTTTTTTTATTTTGTTGCTTCTTGGGAGGGCTTGGTAAGTTGATCGATGTGGGAAGATTCCAATAAATTAATATGATTTTACAAATGCTTCACTCAGCCATCCTTCAAGGTAGTGGTATAAATTGTGTGCTTTTTTAAGGCTTTTGATAGCTATCCTTTAAGGGAAAAATCCATCTTATATTGAATAATTTGGAAATGTTTTGGTAGTTTTCCTTTCAGGGAGAAGTTTATGAATGATAAAAAGTAACCCATGTGGGTTATTTTGATGTCATGGACTTGATTATATAGGCTTAAAGGGTCACCTTTTACAAAGGCCAAATTAGAAGCACAAGAAGGTTGATTAGGTGTGAAATAAGTTTAGGTGGCAATGATCATGGGATTCTATCCTAGGAAATGGATGGAAATTACAATGAGAATCATGCCATGGGTAGATTTGTCCTACCCATTATTTAATATTAAGCTATGATTATGATGGATAATCAAATGATTTAGTTTTAATCAATTGCCCATAGAATAAGGAGATGGATGTGGTTTAAAAGTAAGGGATGAGCTTAAGTTAGACAAAAGTTGAGTTTGATCCTATTTAAAAAATAAAAGATGTGAGCATTAAGGGGATTAGGCT
Source organism: Torreya grandis (assembly GCA_037957365.1). Lineage (NCBI taxonomy): Eukaryota > Viridiplantae > Streptophyta > Pinopsida > Cupressales > Taxaceae > Torreya > Torreya grandis. Next base: position 1,347,736 of record JARHVA010002337.1, read on the forward strand.
TTGGGTTTCCCTCAAGAGAGGATAACTGGTAAGTTCCTTATCTATACTTGTGTATTATGATCTAAGGTCCAAGCCAATTAAAAGAAAACATGACTTGGTTGATTTTCTCCATATTGGTGATATGTTTTTTTCAATTAAGATGTTAAATTCTTGTATTTTAAGGTGTTTTTTATAAGTGTTATTAAATCTCTCTTGATAGACATGAAGATGGGTGAGTTCAGCTAAATGACACTCATCAATTAGCTCAATCTAGGATAAACATTCCTAATGATAATTATTCTTAGAGATAAGATATTGTCAGGATATGTGAAGAGATGGAATTTGGACATCGAGAGGCAAGATAGCCTATACTCTAAAAGCCATATAAAATGGGTTAGTACCCATAGGGGTTCAAATGTGAGTATGATATACCCATAAAATGAAGGGGATGTGTAAGTGCCAATCCTCACCAGATGCATTAACCATTTTAGTTAGCATGTTATTGAGTATTTTTTTAGAGGCTTATGCATGTCCATTAGCATGAGGATGATAAGGTGATGAGAAACATAACTTGATACTAAATTCATTGCAAAGATCTTGGGTTTTAAAATATTTTCCTTTGTCAATGATGATTTTGTGAGGAACATCGAAATGATAGATGATGTGATAGTTGATAAACTTGATAATATTTTTAACTTTTTTTGAGACAAGAGGAATATCCTCTACACATTTAATAAATTAGTCAATCGTAGTGATGATATAATGATGTTGCTATAAAGAATGGGGTTAAATTCATCAATGAGGTCCAAACCCCTTTGTGAGAAGGGATATAAATCTATGGATACATAAAGACTATGGTTAGGTGTGTGATGTAAATTATCATGTTGCTAACATTTGAAAAATATTTTTAGATAATCAAAATAGCCCTGGTTGAGGGTAGGCTATTATTATCTAAGGCAAAGGATGAATTTAGAGACCACAAGGCCACTAAAATGTCACCCACAAATCCCATAATGCATTTCTTTGATAGCATGAGAGGCATCATGAATGTGTAGGTAGTGGAATGGGAGACCATCAACATCATGTTTATAAAGAACACCCCTTAGTATGGTATAACAAGAGATACTCTAGATAAATTATCTTTGATCATTATTTGAGAGATAAAAAGGAATGATGATAAGGTTAAGATAGGTTAAGGTCTACTAATACCAAGGGTTGGGTTGGGTCTCCTCCACATTAAAGGTGGTTAAAGAGTCTAATTTGACACAAGAAGGTTTGGGTAAATCTATGGATAATGACAAATAGCTAATAGTCAAATCATGCAGATGGGATATGAAAGGCAAGGGAAGTCATCATATCAACAAACTTGTTTATATATCATGATGTGGTTTGAATACAATAGTGCTCTAATGATGCTAAAAGTATGCTAGTTAATTTTTTATTCTATTTCAAAACATCATTATTACACTAGTAATAGCCATTTATTTGATTGACCACAAGTTGAGAATCACCAAAAATGTTGATCATTTTAACTCCCAAGGCTAATGGATTTGAAGGCCTATTACTAGGGCTTTGTACTTAGCCATATTATTAGTAAATTTAAAATCTAGATTGAAGTATAAAGGAAAAGGTTCACCATGAAGGGGGATAAGGATGATGTTGACTCCTCTACCACATTGACACTTTGATCCATATAATAACATGGTCATTTAATGGGTGAAGTTTGCATAAGAGAGGGTCATGATGGACTCATCTAGGAACTCAAGAAGAGGAGGTTGATTATCTGCTAAGGGTACATCAACTAATTAGTTAGCAATGAATTTTATTTTGATTGAAGTATATTAAGGAAACTTAATGTCAAACACAGTTAAGAGAATGAGACACTTGACCATACATTGATTTTGGTATGGCTAGAGTGCATATACTTGAGTGGGTTAGTATTATTTATGACATAAGTCTTATGGTTGAGAAGGTATTGGTGGAGCTTAGTAGCCATGAATATAAAAGATAGGAAAATTTTATTAGTATAGATGTACCAAGTTTTTTATTATACAAATGTGTAGCTAATGTAGTAGATGGTTTTCTCTTTGTGTTGTTCATCTTGATGAGTGAGCAATAGCCCTAAGGAGTGGTGGGTGGTAGAGATATAAAGGTAAAAAGGTTGAGATTCCTTGGGAGGAGTGAGGATAGGTGGAGATAAAACGTAATTTTTAAGTAAAACAAATGCCTTTTGATAGTAATTATTACACTTAAAAGATACATCTTTCTTTAGAAGGTGATGGAAGGGTTGGCACCGGTCTAAGAGCTAGAGATAAAGTGATGAATGGATTGGAGTTTCTCCTTAAAACTATGAAATTGATTGAATTGGGTATGAGGAGGCATGTCAAGGATGGATTCTATTTTTTCTAGATTAGCTTTGATCCCTAAAGGGATATAATTAATCGAAGGAGATTTCTTAATAAGGCCCAAAAAATGCACTTCATAGGGTTAAGGTGGGCATGGTAATGGATGAGTAACTAAAAGATAATCTTAAAGATGGCCAAATGGTATTTGCAACATTTGGATTTCCTAAGAAGGTCATCGATGTAGTATTGGATAATTTTATGAAGGTCATAGAAGATGTAGGTCATAGCATGTTGGTAGGTTGCACCTACATTCTTCAGTACAAAATCCATGACCCTATATTAGAAAGTTTGCCATGGGGTGATAAAAAATGGTTTTGTGTTGATCCTTAGGGGAAATTAGGATTGAATTGTAACCCAAGAATCCATCTATAAGATATAGCATCTCATGGTTGGATATAAGATCATTTATCTACTCAATTCTTGATAAATAAAATTTATCTTTTGAGAAAGCAAGGTTGAGGTCATGAAAGTACACACAAATGGATAATCCCCCTGTGGCTTTGGTGATAGGTACAATGTTTAGGACCCATTCAAGATAGTTAATGGGTTAAATGAAGTTGAAAAATAAGAGATGTTAAAGCTCTTATTTGATGATAAGGGCTATGTGAGGATGCATTCATCAAAGTTTTTTCTTAATTGTCTTAGCATCATGGTTGGTGACTATGTTATGGGTAGTGATGGAGGGGTTGACTATTGGCATGTCACTATAAGACTAAGTAAATTTTATGTTTTAGTCTTGTAGGAAGGAAGTGAAGTGTTGAAGTTATTTGGAATTGAGTAATTGGCCAATTTTGACAATGCACAAGTTGTCTAGAGTGCCTAAGTTTTTATCCATGGTGGTTTCATTCAACATGGTTGAAGTCTCAGGAGGAATAAATTTATGGATAGAAGAATCTAGTGCACTATGATAGGTGATAATATAATCATCATCCTAATACTAAATGGTATTGATGGTAGGAAACTCATCTCATATCATATTAAGATGGATCATAGTATGGTTGCTAACACCCTATCCTTTTGATAATTTAGCTATTGATGGTGGAGTGGATGGTGAGGATGGTATTTCATTATCAATGATGGTAATGGGAGGTGTGTTGGTTTTTTTTTTAGGTGGCATGAAACTAAGGCCATGATTTTCATGAGTTTTTTAGGTTTTTATTAGATGTAACTCATGTAGTTAATGTTCATACTAACCTAAGCCAAATCCCTTCCAAGCACACTTGTATAGTTATATTTTGGAAAATTTTGGTTTATCCAGATAGGAAAAATTGGAGGTGAATGGTCAAGGTGAAAAGGAGTTAGTGGAAGTGTCAATGGGTTTATCAAGTTCCCCATAGATGAGGTTGATTTTATGAGTCAAGGGCTCAAAAGGAATAATGGTTCTGATATTAGGGTCATAACCAAGTTGGTGGTCAAGTTTCCCATACTCTTGGGGAGTAAGGAAAGCATGAAGGGTCAAAAGGTGATACTCCCCTAATGAAAGATGTTAGAATTTTGATTCTAAACGGTCCATTATGGGAATTTGGGTAGAATTAATGGATGAAATGGTGGATTTTTTAGTGGCATAAAAAGATATAACATCATATTTTACCTAAGAAGTTTTTTTAGATGGAGGAATCAAAATTTCATTGGGTTGGTACATCATGTTACATGATGTGAAAGGGCTCAAGTTAGCTTGTATGGTAATAACATGACATTAATTGCTCAAATTTGATGTACCATTGTAGAGTGGATAGTGTATAACCCATGTAATGAATCTAAGGGGATCCCAACAAGGTATTGTACTATAACTCTCCTTCCACTATATAGAAGATCTCAAGAAGCATGTGAGGTCCTAGGAGAATGTGAAGGACAATAATTCTTAGAGTTATGGCCATGGTATCACTAAATTATCAGAGTATCATTGAGGTTTCCAACATGATATTCTCATATAATTTGAATTGGATGTAGGCATGGGAGGATATGATGTTGATACTAGCTCCTCTATCAATCATAACCCTGTTGATGCTAGTCTAGTTGATATAGGCAATAATGAAGAGGGAAAGATCTAGGTCATATAAATAGATGGAAGGTGATTATAAATCCTTAAGGGTGATAAGGTTGGAAAGGTGGAGAGTTCCCATTAAGTATGTTAGAAGTTATAGGTCTTTTGGCCTAACCTCTACATATTATAATGCTTCTATCATTACTTGGTAATGATGGGGTCAAGTATTTATCAATTTATACAAACTCAACTTGATTAATATTTGGTGAAGCTATTTCAAAACTACTCATTGGGTTGATTTAGATGGAATGGAGTTAGAGGGTCATAAGATGGACAATTTGGCTTTGGTTAAAGGTAAAGGTGATTAGTGTTGGCTAGGTGTTAGGTAGAGGATGAGGAATACATCCATGTAATCAACACCTTTGGCACACCTTTATCCTTTATTTGATTGTGTGATTATATGATCACAAGGATGGTATAGATTTAGGGAGGAGTTAGGCTAGGTTATTGCTTTGATTCTTCTTCACTCTAAGGTAAGAGTGGAGGGGTAGGTAGGTGTTGGTAGATGGTTGTTGGTTCTTGGATCGATGTTAGGCTCATAGGGGGATCCTTTGATAATAAGTCATCCTTGTGATACAACTAATGTGATATCACTTAGAGAGCTTTATAATTCTCTATGTCATGCTGAAGTGTCTTATGGTATGAACATATTAATTTGTCACTATACCAAGATGGTTTAGGATTATTTGAGTCCAATGGTTTGATAGGTGGGAAGGTTAAACAAGATGCTTATAATAACCCTTGTAGGATGGTGGAGTAATACTCGAATAATGGTGGTAAAGGCATGGAGGGCTTATAATTAGTAGTAAGGGTGGAAGCCCTTTTAGGAGTGGTTTTGATGGTCAAATACTTGGGTGAAGGGGTTCCATTTGTGGATGGTTTGGGTTTTGATAGAGAGTTTGAGAGATTTGGGTTAGAAATTTTTGTGGTAATTTTTTAGGAGATGATCAATTTGCTTATATCTAGTTGGGAGATAAGAGGTATGCCCATGGTGGATCAGTGAAAATTAGTGTGAATGAAATTAAAAGTGATGGTGTAGCCAAAAATGGTTCTTTGGTTTCGATTTAGATGGATGGATTCCCAATTAAGGTAGAGGGATGAGGTCCCAAAGTAGATGGCAAAGTAGAGAGGGGAGGTAGAGTTTTGATTTTTAAGCTCCTAGGTGTTTAACTTCTTTATTGTCTTAGCTTGGTGTTTTTTTTATATTTTTAATGGGTTTAGGTCCATATTTATTCATGGGTGAGAAATATTATGGGTAGGAAATGTGCCAAGGTTCTTGGTGGGTTTCATTAGTATGGTAGAAGGTGATTTGGTGACTTTGGGCAAGTTTGGTTTTGGTGGTGCTATTATGGTTTGAAGGCCATAGGCATTTTATGGTTAGGTTGTGTTTATAATGTATTTGATAGTGAAAAGAGTAGTTTATTGTAAAAAATATGAATCTTATTTAGTTTTATATGGGATCCCAAGTTGTTTCCAAAAGGTGGCCCGACCTAGGCTAGGATTGGATATGAATTCTAAGTTTTTAACTAGTTTAGCAAAAGGTTTATAAAATGGTCTAAATCCCTTGATAGTGGACTCAAAGGATATAATCAAGGTTTGAGGGGAATGAAAAATTACCTTATCCTTTTCTTGACTAAAAGGTTTAAATATCAACGAGGGTGATTCCTTAGTGAGAGGTGTAGGAAAAGTGGTTTCTTCCTTTGGTGTGATTCCTAGAGGAAGAGTGGATTGTTGTATGATTGAGGAAAATGATATAGTGGGAAGGGTTTAATATTATTACATACATATCAAAGGAGAGGTTGATGACTCCACTACCTCAATAATTTGAGTGGGTAAAGGGGTGATTTGGTCAATGGTTTCCTCAATATTGAGTTCACTAATAACCATATTGATAGTATGGGCATCATGGGTATGAGAGGATTCTACTTTGTTTTCATTGTTGGTGGAAGGATCATGTTTGGGAAATGGTTATCTCAAGATGTAAAGTGATTGGTTTGAGGGTGAATTAATGTTATCCAATATAATCTCCCCATATCAATGAGTGTTTGGACAACATTTTTTAAGGTATTACTCCTACTAACATCATGTCTAATGACTCAGTGTAAAGTGCACAATTTTTTCTCCTTATACCAAACAAGTATAAGATGAGAGGAATAAAATTGTTGTGGAGGTTTTATTGGAGGGATTTGTATGATATTGGCCTTTAACAACTTATCCAATACCAAAGCATATGACTCCCTAAGTGAAGTAAATTATTTTGGGTGTTACAATTTGGGTTCTTGGTGTTTTGATTGGGGGAATTAGAAGAGTTGGATTAGTTGAAAACAAGTGGAGGAGTCTTAAGGACACTCACATTCATGGTTCCTTTTTTATTTTAATTAGCATTGGTTTGGTTTTTAGGTTTAGAGGGGGAATCTTCATTTGATTTTAAGGTGGAATTCTTGTTTCTCAGTTTCAACTTCCCCTCATTAATGGCTATTTCTCTAGTTTTTTTGGCCATGTTGAAACATTCATGAATGCTCATAAACTTCTAAACTCTTAAGGTAGAGTAGATATTTTTGGCATATGCTTAGGCAAAGAGTTTAATCAACTTAGTTTGGGATAGATAGAAGGAGAGTTGGTTGATTAGAATTATGTAATGGGCCATATAGTCAACAATGGATTCACCATCAAATTGATAAATAGAGTAAAGATCAATGATGGTGACTTTCTTAAAGATGTTTATGGAAAAGTTATCTAAGAAAATCTGAGGTAGTTTGGAAAAATAAAAAAGGGATTGCTTTGAAATAGCACTATACCAATCTAGTGTTGGAGTTGATAAAGACATGGGGAAGGTATGAAGAAGGACAACATCATTGTAAGCAATCATATAACATGAATGAATAAATTCTATTAGGTACTATTGAGGGTGTTCCTTACTCTAAAAATTTCAAAACTTTGGAAGTTACCATTGAAGAGGGCATGGTAAAATGGGGATGAATGGGTGAATTGTCTCATTATAGATTTGGTTATATGATATAATATTATGAGATCCATAAATAAATGATTCTAAAGTAGTCATTTTGTCTATTAACAGTTTGGCAAGGTTGATTTTGGGTTGTGTACCCTTATCGTTGTAAGGTAGGTTGTGTTGGGTTTGGTTAAGTGTAAGATATGTATATTTGATGGGGGATTGAGAGGATGCCACATGTTGGTATGTGGAAATGGGTGGTTGGGATGATGCCACATATGAATATGTGGAGATAAGAAGTTGGGTGGAAGGTAGAGATATGCATCCTTATGGGTTAGCAATGTAGCTTGATTTTGTATGTAATGAGAGCTTATTGAGACATTAATTTAGGTTGGTAGGAGGTATGGTAGGGTTAGTAGATAGAGGGTAGGTGGTTACTTTTGTATTAATGGGTCAAAGGGTGGAAGGTATGGGTACCCCCAAGCTCTTAAATTGAGTGGATCTAGGTGGGTTGGAAATGGGAGGAATGGTGATGGTACTAGTAGAAGGTAATCCTAAGTCAAGGGAAGTGTAAGATCCAAAATTTTAGGTTTTTTCTATACTAGGCAGTTTATTAGTCAAGGAAGAAGCTGATTGGGTGTTGTTGGTTAAGCAGGTTAGTTTTATATAGTGGTATCAATAGGATTATTAGTAAAATATGATGCTTGGGTGGCTAGAGGTTGAGTAGATATGGTGGAAATATAATTGTTTCCCATAAGGTGGGATGACATATCATAGGGCTAGTCAATAGGTGGAAATAAAGTAGGGGTACTATGGGATACGGTGTTAAGGTAATGTTGAAGGGTTATATGGTTATTATCAAGAAAGGTGGTGAAGTCCACATCACCTTTGGGTAATCATCTTAGTGATGTTAGGTCTCCTAAAATTATGAGGATAAATATCCACATTAGATATGTACTCCATGGATGAGGGAAAAGAGGAAGATAGATGATTAGGAGGTAGGTCTTGGTTTGCTTGATTTCTTAGTTATATACTAGTCAAAATGTGCAAATGAGAAAAGGAAGAACATTCAAACAATATCAAAACTCAAACAAGGAAAAGATAAGAAAATTCAAGGATGTAAAACACACACTAAAACACGTTAGATACTAAGGTTTCTTTTAGTCTCTATTGTGGCTTGTGCCTTAATCTTTAATAACTATGTGACTAAAATTAGCTTGTAGAGTGGGTACTAGAAAATAAGTCTATGGTTGTTTTCAAGTTGTGTTTAGGTTCTCAAAGGGATATATATTAAAAATTAGTACATGTCTTGATATTGGATCTTACCCCCTCACTTCACACATTGCAATGATAAGTGTGTCAGGTGCTTAGCTAAGATATAATGATTGCTAGAGATTATAGTCAGATAGAGAGCTAAGTCAGTCCCCCCTTGATGATAAAATCTAGGTAGGATGGTCAGTAAAGGTGATTTCTAGGTAGTGAAATCCCAGTTGGGCCTTTATGTTAATGTTTGATGTTTGATTGAATGTGAGTGGTTTGGGCTTGTGTGGGTGACAAGATTGAATATATGATTGAATTACTTTTCTTTAATTTAAACTATGTGAGCTAAAATTACAATAAACCAATGTATGAAATTAATTTTAAGCCCAAAATGAAATTTTGATTTCATTATATGAGCAAAAAACAAGAATAAGAATCACCTAGATGTGAATATGATCTTAAGAAAAGACTCAAATGTCCCACTGAGCATGCTAAAATGTTTTAAAGAAATTTTGATTATATTATTTAGAGGAAAGAGAAAATAAATTAGAGAAGGTAATGGTATACAAACTTGATATATTGTGTGCACATTGATCTAGATGAGTGTAGATACTCCTCTTTTGTTTGGGAGGAATGAACTACATATAAGAAATCACTCAAAAAATTTGTTGATTAGTTAGATAGTTAGGTGGATTGCCTAGCAAGAGATAGATTTGAGAGTCATGGGATTCCTTAGAGGATATCAATCCACACTTTAAACAATCAAGTTATTAAATTGAATGATAAAGTACTTTCATAAAAGAGAAGTGCTTAATGAAAGAATAGGTGAATTTGACTAATTATCATAATAAGTGGGTCAATATTAATGTCAAATAGGTCAGGTATGGTTCAAAAAATAAGTTAAGGCTCTATGATCAAGCAAAGGGGAAGGAAGTTAGGTTTGTTTAAGGTCTGGTGGGTGAAAATAACTTGTTATTTTGTCACATAGTGACCATCAATGGTTTGGGTGACCATCCATGATTGGGACAAACCATCGGTGGTCATAGTGACCATTAATGATTACTATGGATTGGTTTTGGTCAAGAAAAGGTTGTTTTGATGAGGTCATAAAAAGGAATTATGAGAGATGGGTTTAGGTTAGGCTGATTTTAAATATAAAAAGTCACTAAATGATTCAAAATAGATACTTAGCTTACTATTTGTTGATCTGATGAAGGTTTGAGGTGGTTGGCTGAAGCTTAGAGAAATTTTAATAGAGTAATGATGCTTAGATATCAGTTGATGAGCATCAGCACTTTAGTTCTATATAACACTTGTTGGTTCACTAGTTTTCTAGAATAATGCCTATAAAAGGAAGTGCTAATGTAAGAGGTTTTGACTCTAGATGTAGATGATTGATCAATTGTAGATCGGGATCCTTTTCACCACTTCTTCATCTCTTTTTATAGGAAGGAATGAGAGGTACAACAATATGTTAACAAGAGGTTCAAAAAATAGTTCAAATTTAGCTTTCACATACATTCACTCACACATGAATTATATGAGATAAATATATAAATTAAATATGGATTTGATTATAATTTCACTATTTAGGTAGTGGGAACTTGATCATCAGTGGTCAAGCCCAACCATTGATGATCAGGGTGACCGTCAGTAGTCGATGGTCTAAGGCTAAAGTGTGGTAAAAGGCTTTTTGAAGTTGGTTATCTAGTCAACTAACCTAGATTATGTTTATGGTTGAAGGGTTGGGGGATGGTCCCTAGCTCCTATGGTAGTTTAAGGGCATTTCAACATCTAGAACCATTTTTTGTAGTTTTTTAGTCTCTACATTTGGTTTATTGGGAGTGTCCTCTATCTGAGACAAAATAGAGGACACTTCCCCTATTACTCTAGATAAGAAGGTGGTATGAGGGGATTACACAAGTTATAGTGATTTTTTGTGAAAATTTTTAGATATTACTCACATCACTATCACCTCCAAATGTATTAAGACCTAAGACATACTTGTGGATAATGTTGACTGTGTAGGATTCTAAGTATGGAGTGTAAGTGCATGATAGAAACCTTCCCTTTCCCTATTTTCATATGATAGGATTATATTGAAATATTCAAACCACTATGATTTTTATTCATACATGTTAATCACCCCAATATTTTTTATATATTCAATGTATACCCATATTAAGGCATAACTTGCAGACATTATATTGTGTGTTGACTGTGACTGCATGTCTTGGAGCTTTTTTGTAGATATTTCCTTTATCAAAATTTTTATCTTACACTCAAATGTCTTATTAAAATATCTAATACCATTTTAAATTCATTTATACTTGTCTAAATCATTTTTATGCTATGTTAACATCAATACCACCATGTTCTAACTCACTATCAAACTATAGTCAAATGTAGTTGACCACTATTAGAGTAACAAGGGCCCTGTAGGTGAACTCATTTCTTCAAAACGTATGTTTCAAACATTATGACCATTTTTATATCATGTAACCAAATAAATATGTAGGTTTTTCATGTTTTCATGTCTAATAACCAAGTTCACCTATGAATTTGAAAGTAGGTACCTACCGTCAACTATAGGTAAGCTTTTAGAGGGCAAGGTACATGTAAGTGGTGATGTAGGTCACAACCTTGTACTTAAAATCCTTATTAATGAAATTCGAACCAAAAATGTCTTTCCTAATTCAAAATAAACACATACCATGAGGATATCTTCTTACCTTTCTATCTTTGGACAATGAGGTCACTTGGAACTCAAAGTACTATAGTAAACACTACCCTTTTGTAGTGGTTAAATTCATGGTTTGGAAGCCTCCTTTTCATCACTTGTGGGACCAAACACCCACTCTCCTTTTGAAAAATAATACCCATTCATGAATGCTACAAGATGTATGCATTTATCCTCATCAAGACTCTATGTGACATCATAATTTGGTGACACCAAAAGTGGCTAGGGATTTGTTTTTGGGTTTTAGGGAAGCTTGTCTCTAAAATTCATTCACCATATATGATTTAAAATCCTTGGGTCTAACTTCTAGTATATGGTTTCAACATTGTTCCTCATTACATTTTCAACATTCTCAAACCACTATGAAAGTCTTAAAACTATTCAAACCTCTTCATTTAACACCTCCAAGCCTCATTGAAAGTCAAATGTCATTATGTAATTACAAAATGTAGGATAATGAGTATGATATATGGGATTGTGTACCTTTTATGGGCCTAACACCAAATATAGACCTTTAAAAAGTATCTAAATGGATTCTTCCAACCTTTAAGGAGTGAAAATAAGATCAAAATATCCATTTCAACCTTATTAGTCTCATGTAGGGCACCTATAGGTGACAATTAGACTTCAGGATTGTGTGTGTAGTTAACTAGATTATCATAGTCAAACATATGGCATTAGAATAACCTAGCCTAATTTCTCAAGTTTTAAGGTGTTTAACCTCTTAATACTCTTCATGAAACATCAATGATTTTTATTAGGACCTCACACCCCAACTCATCATGACTATAAGTGAATGCAAGTAGATCTGACTATGGGTCATGAATTTAAAACCATGTTATTGACATCTTAACCCTTATCATGGTCCATCAAACTAGATATATTTAAATTCATCAAGACTCTACCATGATCATTCTATGAGACTATGAAACTAATTAGTCCTTGTATAACCTATAGGTGCTCATTCTTAATTGTATGGACTGTAAGTAAAATTTTGTCTCCTTGGTTATAAATGACTTACTCTATCTATTACATAAGTTGCTTATTATTTTTCACCACTTCTAACTCACTTTGTAGTTAACTTTACTTGTATAAACAATAGAAACAAGAATTCAAATTTTGTATGTAATTTAGATTGTTGAACATGTCTCCTTTGTGATTTTGGGTAAAGATTGTTGACTATAAGTCCTTAGGAAAATCTCTATTCACTTGTAAAGTCTTTCATATCCTTGATCATGATTCCATTTGAAACTAACTATTGATCAACAAAAACTATAAATTTCACCTCCAAGTCCCTCACTTTGCATTTTTTAGTCTAGATATCCTTCTTTGCTTTCATTTATAGTGTCCATGTGCTTTATATAGGTGTGCTTGTCTTCTTGAATTATTTGTATTCCTTTCTCTCTAATATAATGCTTTAAGGTAGTTCATATTATCCAACATTACCTCATAACATATTGAACATTGAAATCAAGCTCAATAAATACATTCATACCTTGTTTAAGATATCAACTTTACTTAAACTCTCTAAAAGGAGATATACTAAAAATGGAGAACTATTAACCATTTATTGGATTAATTAGGTATGTAATTAATTATATATTTAATTTATAACCTCTAAAGATGCAAACATTTTCTTGACAACTTAGGTTCTGCAAAAAAATTGACCCAAAAGACCATTCACAAAGATAATGAAGGAAACATGGTTTTATGATATAAATAATTTCTTGTAAGGATTTTTAATATTAAAATAATATTTAAATATGATTAATTACCTATAAAATCATCCATAAAATCCATTCCTCTACATCTATTTGTGACCTTAAGAAATAGGTGTGAGAACTGACCCCTCTCGAATGCATAGGCTATAGTGACATGCTATCACTCTTAGTGATTATTAAAAAATATGAGGTCATAAATCCTTTAAATAATTAAACTAATTTAAATCTTAATTTTACCCATAAAAATTTCCAAATTTTTAGCTCCTAACTCTTTCTCCTCTTTCTATACCAAGCATTTGAAAATTACCCTTCTAAAGTTGCCAAGAGGGTCAATATAGGAACAACATGTATTTTTGTAAATTTTTAACCTAAAAATTCCTATAAACCATTTAAATTTCCTTTATGGGATCCAATTAATCCTATGGGATGATTTTCTCACGAAAATTCTCTAAAAACTAGTATGAATGCCCCAAAAAGGCCTATTTTTACACTAAAAAAGCCAAATTCACTAAGGAGATCTTATTTAAATTACATAAAATGTGTTATTTAGTATATAAGGTGTATAATAATTTTAATCAAGATTTAATTAATCTTATTCTTGATTATATATGATCAAAAACATAGAAAACCTTCTCTGGAGCTCACAAGATGGTAAAAAATGCATGGACATGAATCATGAAGTTAGTCTAGAATATGATCAACCTGATTATTCATATATTTTCCATAAAATTACATTTATACATTATATTACACTCATAAATAAACTCTATACACTTCTCACCTCTAAAAATGGCTCAGAAAGGCCAAAAAATGACTAAGCAAGGACAAGACAAATGAAGGGCCTTAACTCACCTAATAGAACTTAATACCTAATAATCATGGTTTCACATGATCAATTTAAGGAATTTTAAAGACTAACCTACTAACCAACAATATAAACTATCATGACATGCAAAGTTTCAAATGGTAGGGGTGATAATTTAACCTGTGAGGTCAAAATTGTGAACAATTCCTTTGTTGATTTCACTAATTATTATACTTAGGGTCTATTTCAAATTTTCATTGGATTATTTCCATTTTTTTGTGATGTAATCAAATGTTCTTAATATTATTCCTTATAATTTTTCATGTCTTCCTATTGTTATAACATGTTCACCACCTCTTCAAAAGTTGATTTTTATCTAATGGCATTCAAATGTTGTCATAAAAATGTTGTATATGGGTGGGGGGAATGATATTAGTACAATGGGTACCAAAGATTCATCTACCACCATTTCAACTAATGCATGTAATGAGGCCCAAAAATTTAAATCTCTACATAAGAAATATTTCACTTTTTATTCTTGTTTAAAATTGAGACAATAGCTAGATTTAAATATGTAGGACCTGATTTCGATTTTTCACCTAGTAGAGAGTCTTGAGATTATCCTAGGTGTCCTTTATTATAGTGGAATTTTGGATATAATTTTATAACTCATTCCATATTCCAAACATGATTATCAAATTTTCTTTCTCATTGGCTTTATCAAATTTATGTTATTGATCAGTGTTAGTTACATGTTAGGTCAATGATCTATCAAAAACTATCCATATGTCTTCAAATTATAGATGTGTTTATAACTTAATATTCCATGTTTCATAGTTTTCACCTTAAAAAAGTTAAATGTCTAGTAGAATAAATCTTGGTCTATATCTTATTATTGTGAATAATCTAAAAGGGATATTTATTATTTCCTTATCACCATAAATAGGTTCCCTTTTCTATTTACCACCATTATAATATACCAAACCTCTCAATATATTATCCCTTTCTATATACTCATCATTATGTGGAATAAAATCATCCTTTCAATATACCCAATGGTATGTGAAAGAAAATTTAACATACATGATAGTAGATCAAGACATGGTACAAAGTTGGTGCATGACAAAAATCATCTAATCAATGACACCTAATTAATATAAATCCTTATACATGGGTGTTACATCTCTGTATACATATATATTCCATATGTTGGGATTTATACCTAAAAATTGTGGCTAATTTTTAATGAGGATGACTAATTGAAATTACTTGCATTTTTATCCCCAATAATTTATAGGGATGATGTTATAGACATCATTGTTGCAATTATATTATACTATGGAATAATTAGTTCAAGTGCAATGGCATGACCCAAAAATTTGAACAACATACATTGTTGATACAAAATGTTGTATGTGTGATAAATGCACTATTTTGTAATAATTTTTCTTTGATTTTATTAATTTATGCCACATATATAAAAAATAAAATATGTAGAAAAATATACCTATATATATATTTTAAATTATATAAAAATAAAATTGATTTATTCACCTGGAATAAATATTAATTTTTTTTGCTAGGTTGAGCATTAAAATTTTGTCAAATATTAGGTTCACCAAGTTTTATTTAGAGTGAGATATCTCCCTATATACCACTCAAAATCATTATTGTGACCACTTTTTGGAAATATCATAAATCCCTCTTTATATATGTGAAATAAATGTCTAAATCAAGCACATATGTGAGGACAATACCTTCTACAAGATAGTCTTTATTTTCTTAAAAGAATTGAAATATCTCCACAAAAATTCCTCACTTAGGAAAAAAAGAGAGAATTTATTTGTATGTTTTTTAGATCTTGAAAGAAAAATAATAAAAATCATGTGTGAAAAATTCAAGTCCAATGGTGGTTCTCTTTCTTTTCTTCTTACTCTTCCTTTGATCTATTTCTTAATAAATCTAGATTTGAATATTTTCAAAATATATCCTATGATCCTTGTAATTAAAATTAATTTCTATCCTCCTTTATATGCATATGGTGACTTTCTATCCTTTCAAGTAATTCTTAGAATGCTTTGGAGCTATCCAAATAAATAAATAAATCAAATCTAGACATATAAAAAAAATTATGGATAAATCAATAGCATTTTTCTCCTTTAAGTTTGTTATAAATATGATTTCATGAGGCTCCTCAATAAAATTCTCACTTATCCTAGATCTCCTTGCCCCTGATGTAATACCATAGTGAAAGATGTAATATCCTCATTAACATTGATCAAATATGAATGTTACATATATAGGGTTAATGAGCCATAATCCATCACACTTGACACACTATGGTGGATAATTTTTTTTAAATTTTTATAACAACCTAAAACTACTCTTTTTTCCTAATTCACCATTATTTTATATTTGGTGAAAGTATAACTTCCTAGAGTATGAGCTAGTAAGTTATTATTATAACACTAAAAACACAATAAAAAGGTGAAAAGCCCCAAAAATTTATTTTAAAATAACTTGGAGAATATATTGAAAATAATAGTGATTCTTAAATCTCATAGAAGAGAAAATCACTTAAAACACATAATATATCTACCTATAAAAAATCAACTTGACCTAGTTTTTTAAAATTTTTATCACAAATTTTGATTGCCTTAAAAACATTGTACAATTCCTAAACCTATACCTATCACACATTGAAATTTTATTTTAGAGGTCTAGATATACCTTTTTGGTAAATTTTTAGGTCAAATGGAGCAATTTTATTTTTTCATGATTCCCAAGTCGACCCAAAGTTATTGTAAGACACCAAATCAATGCTTGTCAGATAAATATAGTTTATTGTAGACATAATAACTACCATTTGGTAAATTTTCAGATCAAATAGAGAATTTTGAGTTTTTTCCAAATCCTTAGTTCCCTTAAAAAAATATTAATAAAACATATATGATCCAATTAATAATACTCATGTGGATGATTTACAATGAAATCAACAATGGAGAATATTCATCATGTAGAAAAAATGGATCTAACACCATGTAGAATGGGAAATATTGAGGATACTATCCATAGTATGTACTTACTCCAATGAAATATTATATTTTTATATTAATATATTACTTGATTAGTATATTATAATATACAATCCCATATATTTATGATAAGGGGTATTACTAAAAATATCATGTAAAAAATAGAAAATAAGAAGCAGAGTTGAAACATCACAAAGGTGGAGTTGTAGCTTCATGTAGTTAACTCTACCTAAGTTAACTCAATAAAATGTGGACATATAAATAGTTCAAAAATCAAACATATCTCAGGCATAAAAACATTCATTGGGTCATACTAATTTCTCACACACTTCTTTATTTTGAGCATTACATGATGTTATCTATACTACATGATTATTTATAGAGATAGTAGTTGTCCATATCTCCTATTTATAGTATGGCATGGAATGTTTTTACCCCCATACAATTTAGTGTTTTCACCCTAATATGAGGATACAAATAGTTATACTAAGATTTACATGTTGATATTTTACAATGGTTACATTTTTTAGAGATTTCTATATTGATATTATGTGATGTTTACAAACAATTTATATAGATTTCATGTATTTTTATGCTTCAACTATATGAATATTATAAATAATAATTAATTTAAATTTTTTTTAGATGAGTTATTATAGGATATATTTTTAAAAACCTCAGCTCAAAAGGGTGAATATATCAAGATATTTTAGTTTTCTCGATGGAGCAAAAAATATTGAGCAAAAAAAGAACTGAGCAAAAGTATTCAAAAAAATAGAGAGCAAAAAATATTAAGAGAACTTGAGAATAATTTTAGAAATATAATATTAGAAAAAATCATCCATTTGTCTACTTATTTGATCAATAAATGGATTATATTGTAATAAATACCAATAATTTCCCATCAAAATAGTGTTTTGTTTTGTTACGAGAAACAATGACATTGGTAGCACCAGATGTACACATTTTTATACTCCATTTTCAATTTAAATTTTCAAATTTAATAAATAAATAATATCTTATAATTGATTTTACATTGACCACTTATTACAATTAGGAATTATTTTCAGGCATGTCCACATTACTATATACAAAATTTCCATGTGGATGGATCCTATCTGAGAAACTATTTTATTCATCCTTCCTTCTATAGGTAATTTAATTTATTTGATTAATTAATTTATTTTAATTAATTTTACAAATACATGAATTATCTAACACAAATATATTAATGTACAAACATTACGTATACATTTAAATTTGGTACAACCACATTTTCCATAGCATCTTTTTGATGCAGGAGCATAAGCTTAGAAGAATCATTTTTATTTATTTATTTTGGTTTTGGCTTTTATTAGGTTTAGGAAGTAATTTTTATTCATTATTGAGGTTTTAAAATCACTATAATTCCAAAATTTGTCCTTTTTATCTTGTTTTCCATTTTCCTATAAAATTGTTTATTTAAAACTTTGAATTCATAAATGGTTTTGAAGGGTGTTTATCATCTCCTAGTACAAAAAAAGGTCATGATCCTTCATGGACGGGTCAATTAATGTATTATATATTTTTAAAAATAGTTCAAATGTCTTAAATCTTAAGTTGAGTTTACATAGTTAGTTAGATAGTTTGAGAGAGTTTAAGATTTTTTAGAGAGAATATGAGATAATGAAGAGTTTATGTGTGTGTGTGTGTGTGTGTGTGTGTGTGTGTGTGTGTGTGTGTGTGTGTGTGTGTGTGTGTGTGTGTGTGTGTGTGTGTGTTTGTGTGTTTGTGGGAGAGATAATAAATAATAAAAATAACACCAATAAATTAAAGGAGGGAGAAATGTTCTAGAAAAGAAGATTTTTGATAGACTATGTAATACCTTTGCATTGTAAAAAAATGAAAGAATGCTAATTTGATTTCCATTATTAAAATTAAAGATTTTATTATGTGTAAGTGAATTTATTATGGTTTTTAAATTATCCTTATTTAATTTGAATATAATCCATTCATACTATAGGGTTTCAAAATATAATACATGAATATTACATTCAATAAACTATGCTTATAACAATTAATAAAGTGATATTTTTCTTGTTTTAATATTAATTATGATTCCAAAGTGGGTTATAGAGTAAGAGGCATGTGTAAATAAATTTTTCCAATAGAAAATATTTCAAATTATATCTTAAATATATAATTTCCATTGAATTGAACTCACTACCTATATACAGTCTAGAAAGGTGTATATATAGTTAGGAAAAAGTTATTTTTCTCATAGTTTAAGATTGTTTAAGGTTATAAAATAGTTAAAAATGATTTATATACTTTTATAAGATATTTTAAAGTTAAAAAAATTCTAAAACATGTATTTAAATTTAAATTTCTCTGTATTTAGAGTGTTCAACCTATGTATAAGCCTGCATACATTAAACTCGGGTTTCATAGAGAAAAATCACTACATATTGAAAACTAACCTTTCAAAAATATTTAAACTTTATATAATGGTGAAAGATTATGTATGTGAATTTTTTTAAGTTATTTTGGATTTTTTTACCACCATTATAAATATAAGGTTATAAACCCTATTTTAGTGTTTTCCTATAGTTTCAAGATTGGATGAAGGTGTAAATGAATAATATGAGTTGATATAACATCAATATAATTTAGAAAATATTTTTTGATGTAATACTAATTTTTTTAATATTATAAATCAATAATTATTTTATCCCTAATCTCTCTCTTAAGAAAATTACAAGTTTGATCTTCCTTAACCATCTCCATCAAATTTTGGTATCATAGAAGGGTTATGTTTTTACTTCAAGAATGACGTGAGGATAAATATTTCATTGAGTTAAGTGAATATTAAGTTTCTAAAAAAAAATTTACAAGAAGTGAAAAATGACACTTATAAGAGTAACTAGAGATGGTGTTAGACCAGGTCTAAGAAGATAACCAAGAGATGTATTATTAGAAGAGATAAAAAAACTTGTAGGAAAATATTGAGGAAATATAAACTACTTAAAGAATAGGTGTTATGATAAGATATGTGAGTGAAGGATATGAAGAACCATAAGATGAGGTTTTATAAGAAGAAGAGGAAGAGAAAATAAATGAAAGACTCTTAAAAGTAATCATAGGAATAGGTTCCAAACCCAAATTAGAGGTTCTAGTATATAGATGTAGTCTAAATGTTGAATAAATTATGTATTAGATAGATTCAATGGATAAATAATTTTATTTTAAGGAATATCTAAAGAAAATATGGTCAATATTACCTATACAAGGTTGAAGGGATGCATTTCTTTGGTGGGATAATACCAATGAGGAAATAAGGAAGAAAGGAAAAGAGAAAATCAATAAATGGGATAGAATGGTAGAAAATATCAAATCCAAATTTATGATTATAGATTACCAAAAAAACTTGTTTAAGAAACTCCAAAAATTGAAGTAGAAAGATATGAGTGTAAAATATTATGCTAAGGAATTCTACAAGATTACAATCATAGCTAGTCATTTGGATTACGATGTTGAGAAAATAATAAGTTATATCAATGGTTTGAGGTTCATTATTTAGGATGAAATCAAATTTTTATCTTCAAAATCAGTGTAAGAGGCTTGTCAATTTGCTCTCAAAATAGAAGAGAAGTTGGCTACAATAAAAACATAGTAATCGAGAGGATGAGGTAAAAATTTCAGACCTACAGGACAACAAGGTGGTAGAAGTTAGTTTTAGGTTCATAATGAAGGACATATATCTCAATGTCAAGACAATAGTATAAGAGGAGGATATTCATACAAAGGAATAAGGCCATATAAAAGATGTAGAGGAGAAGGTATTTGGTAAAAACATTTTGAATGTAACATATATACTGGTCATAGGGCATATGAATGTCCTAAGAATTCATAAATAATTTATACAAGAATTTAAGTTAGAAATAGATTTTTTCAAGTTAAGGAATAAAGTGTAGGATCACCATCATATATGTAATAACCTAAAATGGGAGAGTCCTTATTAATGAAGAGATTAATACTAAAGCCAAAAAAGGAGGTGAAGGAACTATCCTAAATGAATACATTAGTTAGAACTACATGCGAATCCAAAGGCAAGTGTTGTGAGGCTATCATTGATAGGGGTAGTATAGATAACTTGTTTATTCAGAAATGGTTGAAAAATTAGGATTTAAATTATTGACACATCCTACATTGTAAAATTTTTTTTGGCTCCAAAAGGGACATTAAATACTAATCAATGAGAAATGTAAGGTTGATTTCTATATGGGTACATATAACGATGAGGTACTTTATGGAATTATACCTATGGATGTTTTCCATGTGTTTTTATGTATACCTTGGTAGTTTGATAGGATGGTTATACATGATAGAAGGAGTAACATATATACATTAGATAAAGGTGGAAAGAATCATATATTATCACCATGTAAATATGGTAATGAATTAGTTAAAAATAATACTAAAGTGTTGATAATAGGTGGAAAAAAATTATTACAACTAATAAAGAAAGAAGAGGTTGGTTATGCATTGATATCCAAACCCAAAACAATAATTATAGACACTAAGTTTATTGATTTTCCATTAGATATTCAGAATCTATTGGATGAGTATGTTGATATAGTGGTTGATATGTTGCCTAATGAGTTTCCAATAATGAATAACATAAGCCCTTATATAGATTTTATTCCAAGAGTTAGTTTGTCAAATTAAGAAGCCTATATAATGACACATAATGAGAATGAATATATCCAAAGGCAATTACAAGATCATGAAATTTTTGAGAAGCCCATATATGAAGGAGTTCTCATGAAGGATAAGATATATGTGATAGAATCGGGGAAAGAAGATGGCATCAATGTATAATTATAGGTATAAGAAGAGAAAATCCAAGTAAAGTTTCTTTTTTCAATGGAATAAGCATTATATTAAGATGTTGTGAAAGTAAGTTCACACAAGGAGATAATTTAGAAGGTTTAGCTATGTAAAGGACCTGAAATCAAAAGTATGATTGAGAAGAAGACATCCTTGGAGTTGGATGATATGAATCTTTTGAGAGATCATTATGAGAGTGTAAAACATAATAATCATGCCTTTAGAGCATGATAAATTGGTTGCTATGGTGAATGAGGTAATTAATATTTCCCTAATATAATTATTCATTTTTAAGGTCTATACATGGATAAGATACAGAAGATAAGGACTAAGTTTGGAGTAGTTCAACATGTTCATTATTATTAGATATAGAGTGAAGAATCTAACCAAGTGATTGATATGGTAGCAGTGATTGGAAAATTGGTTGGTGTTGATGTTATAAATAATGTGGATATTCTTCAATATAATTTATAGATATTATAATATGATAGAGAATGTGAACAAGTTAGTTCTTAAGGACATATGCAGGTGAAGGATCAATTAGAGTTAAATGAGGAAGAAGAATATATAAAAGTTTTTGGAGAATCCTTTGAGAATCCAAATCTTAACATGGAATAATATTATATCATGGAGAAGGTAAAATTGGATAAAAAATGAATACCTCATGATTAGGAGATCATGAATACTTTTTGAACTTAGGGAGCCTAATGTGGGAGCGTAGGCTTAAAGGACTTATTTCATTTTATTTATTTTAGTTTTAGTTTTGAGTAATTTTAGAAAGTATTTTTTAGTCATTACGAAAGTTTTAAAATAAATATCATTCCAAAAATTTTCCATTTTAGCCTTAAAATAGTTAAAATGTCCTAATTTTTATGTAATTATGTCAAACTCAATCAAAGTTAAGTCTTAAGTTGGGTTTACTAAGTTAGTTAGATATTTGGAGAGAGTTTAGGATTTTTAGAGTGAATAAAAGAGAATTAAGAGTGAAAAGAGAGAGATATGTGTCTAATTATAGGTTATGTATAAAATAAATAATAAAATTAGCTCCAAGAAACTGGAGGGAGAAATGTTCTAGAAAATAGGGTTTTTGGTAGACTGTGTAAGACTTTTACATTGAAAACAATGAAATAATGTTAATTTGATTTCCGTTATTAAAATTTAATATTTTATGATGTGTAATTTAATGTATTTTGGTTTTTAAATCATGCTTATATAATATATATATATATATATATATATATATATATATATATATATATATATATAACATCCATTCATAATATAGGGTTTGAAAAGATAGTATAAAACTATTAAAATAGAGAAAAAGTGCTTATAACAATTATGAAAGTGATCTTCTATCATGCTTTAATATTAATTATGATTTAAAAGTGTGTTATAGAGTAATAGTAGGTGTAAATAAATTTTTAAAATAAGAAAATATTTCAAACCAAATCCTAAATTTTGAGATTCCATTGAATTGAACTCACTGCCTATATACAGACTAGAAAGTTGCATCTACAATGAAGAGAAGGTTATTTTTATCATAGTTTGATATTTTTCAAAGTTATAAAATATTTTAAACTAATTTATATACTTATGTAATATTTTTTATAGTTAAAAATTTTCAAAAAAAATTCTTTAAATTTAAATTTCTCCTTATTTAGAGTTCTCGACATGTGTATAGGCTTGCACACCTTAATATAGGGTTTTGAGGATAAAAACCACTATATCTTAAAAAATATCACTTAAACAATATTTAAAATTTTTATAATGATGAACGAATATGTATTATAAGTTTTAAAAGTGATTTTGGAAATTTTTACACCATTGGAAAGAGTTATTAAAGAATCTCAGTTCAGTAGGCCTAATTATAAGGATAAAAACCTTACTTTAATGTTTTATTACTTTTTCAATATTGGATAAAAGTATAAATGAATATAATTAGTTAATCAAACATCATGTGAATGTATAAAAAACATTTTTTGTATAAATTATCCTAATTTTTTAAATATTAGTAGTCAATAAGGATTTTATGCCTAATCTCTCTCTCTTAAGTAAATTAAAAGTTTGATCTTCCTGAACCCTCTCATCACATTTGCCATTTTTTCACACTTGGTCCACTTGTGTTTGTTTGTGTGTGTGTGAGGAAAAATTCATTCCCCACATTAGCCTCTTCTATACTACTAGTCTTCTATATGTCTTTGGTTTTCATGATTTTAAAATTTAATCCTTTATATAAAGGTCTTATGATCTGATAAAACCATTATGGACATGTATCTATATTTAGAAATATTTTTTAGTCACATTTATATCATCCAATCTATCCCTCTAAAAAAAATCCATTGAATCTATTCCACCCCTCTTTTTTTAGTCCTTCCACCTTGGCCTAATTTATCATTCCTTTTATTTTTCATATAAATCTTTTATATATTTATACATTTCACATCTCATGTCCTAAATCTATCACTATAAATAAAAGTCATTCTTAGTAATTTATTAAGGAATAATTAGATAGTGATATTGCAAAAAATAGAGTCCTTCATTGATCAATATATTTTATATAATTTGGAAGGGGCTTACACATTTAACCATGCTAGTAAATTATTACTTAAAAATATTGGGACATAATTGACATGTATCAAAAAATAATTGGGATAATGGTCATGTAGTTTAATCATCACTTCTATGGAAGAGGAGGTTGAAATATTTGCTCAACATTCCATTTACACTACACAAAAATATGTGGGGTTTGATTTTATCATGAATGATATTTAGTTACAACTTCTCTTAGGGTTACCTAAATGAATTAATTATATACCTTCTCCTTTGCATGTGTATTTTTGTTAATTATATCAATATAGTAATATTACATCATTTTAGACATTTTATCCACTAATTTTGGGGAAAAAATACAAGTTTGCAAGGCAACAAGATGAAAACATTCCTAAAAATATATAGAATCCAAAAAGGCTTGTAGTACATAGTCATCACCTAAGAAAAAACTCACTGGTCATAGATTCATAACACCAAATCTACCATGAAAATAGTTTTTGGTTAGAAAAGAAGGTTATAAATATGTCCTTATATAGAGAACAATCTATATTTAACAATAGGTCATTTATTCCTCCTAGATTAGGATTTCACTTCCAAAAAAATATAATTTTATGAATGTGTGATAATTCCATCTCTTTTAATATTCATTTAGTCTATTTATCGTCAAATCAATTTTAATTATAAATTTTTACTATTCTAGCCACTAGAGTATATGTGATTTATATTTTAGACTATTATATTCTAAATATGTTTTGTGCACTACTTTTTTTTGTTTGTGTGTAACCAAATATATATTAAACCATAAATAATAAATATATTTGGGTAATTTGATTAATATGTAATCAAATTTTCCTATATAATATTGACTTTAAAGTGTCTAATTGCATGAAAAAATTCATCAAAATATTTATAAGTATGTATATCTACATTGTCTTTGATAATTGATAGTACATATTTGATAAAAATGATTTTAAGCTAACTATCTAATGTTTGAAAAGTCATATTAGTTACAATGGTATTTAAAAGATGAAAAAAAATCTAAAAAATCATTGATTAGAATCTTCTCTAAGTTGAGTTATTTATATATATTTAACCTTATAAGAAATATTGATATGAACATCAACCAAGAAATAACCAACTATAGGTAAAAAATAAAGTATCTAACCATCAGAAAAGTATAAAACAAATCAATTGCATAGTCCCTTAAGTTTCTTGGAAATAACATATCTAACAAATTTTTATCAAGAGAAATGTCAAATAAAGAGGAACAAAATTATATAATATGGTGAGAAGAGTCTCATTTTCCATTATATAACACAAATTTGGGAAAAATAATTCCAATTTGAAAAAATAATAACTTATATTATGATCAAAAATATTTAAAAACATATCATGAGAAGTG
The DNA here is from genome assembly GCA_037957365.1 of Torreya grandis. Taxonomy (NCBI): domain Eukaryota; kingdom Viridiplantae; phylum Streptophyta; class Pinopsida; order Cupressales; family Taxaceae; genus Torreya; species Torreya grandis. The sequence continues at coordinate 1,373,499 of JARHVA010002337.1, forward strand.
ACTATACCACTTATTATTTGAGACAATTGAGAGTGAAATTTAACTTTTTATTGTACATTATGTAAGGATTATATCTTAGTAAATATTTTGGAAGTTTGGAATGAAATAAAAGTGGTAAAATAAATTAGAATAGAATAAATCAAAGTGGGTTGGAAAACCATGAATAATTTGAAATAATATATATGGTTCAATTAAAGGAATAATAAAGACATGTTGAGAGGTTTGATAAAATTGAGAATATAATTTAAAAAAATTGAGAGATTTGAGGAATAAAGGTTTGAGAATGAGGGTGTTGTATTAGTATTTGGAATTAATAGGTAAATTAACCCTAATTGAGATTAAAAAAATTGAAAAAAAAATGTTGTACAATAAATTGTGACAACAAGAATGAATAAAAGTATCAAATTCAATAAATCATGGTTGAATGAAATAAGACTAATAATGAACAATACAAAATACTTAATCTTTATAGTTTGTGACTCAATTGTATAAAAATAAATAATAGATAAAAATAATTGATAAATAATGATTATGCAAGCTCCAAATGAACTGTAACTATAATTAATGAGGGTTAGGATCATCTTAAAGGGGATAGGATTAACTATCACTACTTTCCTCTATTAGTCTATGGTTTATTGAAACATGCTTATTTGTGGGAAATTAAGCTTCAGATGCATGTGAATGACATACAAATAACTTATTAAATGTCAAAAATATATTAAGGATTACAATAAATAAAATAAATAAAAATAAAGAAGTGGGAGTGTAATGGTATGAGTTGATCCCTTTCATCTTATTGAATGATCACTTCTTACATATCCAATACTTTGAAGAGGGAAAACAAACCCATATATTTATCCCACTTAGAGTGTTTTGTGAAATTATACTCCATTTGATACATGATTTCATATAGATATGGATTGAATAATTGATAATGTTTTTCTTGAATTGGATAGAATAGGCTCTTAACATGACTAAAAATTGCTTCAAATGATTAGAATCATATTTGGAAAGAATACAAAAGTTTATTTCAATGTCAAATATTGTAAGTGTACCACATTATTTAAATTTACAAGTAACATAATAGGTGAATTATATGTACCTTTATAGTAATCCAAAAGGGTAAAACCTCACACTACCTGTCTTAAAAATATATACCAAACTTTAAGGGAGGGACTAAATCTGAAAACTAACCATTGCTAAGGTGAAGTTTGGGGTCAACCCATAGGGGTTAAAATTTTCTACCAGTATTGACCCATATTGGTTGATATTTTCCTACAAGGTAATGTGTGAAAATTATAATATGGTATTTCCACAAATTTTTTTATTAGATTGGGTAAACAAATAGGTTTTAAAGTGTCTCACAACTAGTAAATAATGAAAATATAAGATGTGGCATCCATAAAAAAAACAGATAATAGAATAAAATCCTACAACAATTTGATAGAATTATTCCTAAGATCAAACAAAAATCTCAGACCACTAAACACCACTACAATGGGACACCACTAGTCTAAGGGATCCTTAGAGTTAAATTAATAGACTAGAGCTTCAGGTATGATTGATTTTTTATTCTTCATCGGAACCACACCAGGATGTCTATATAAATATTTAAATTGATTTTTAGTGGTTAATAACATTTATGTAAGCATAAATTCAAATATGTACTTATGATAGAGTTAGGTGGTGAAAAAGGTCCAAATGAAGTTTAAAAATAAAATTTATAGATTAAAAGGAAAATTATACTTGAGTTTGTATAATACACTCTTCCTTTGGGAAAATGATCCAATCATGTAAGGTGTTCCATTTAAAATCCTACAATAATGTAAAAGTAGTTAATGTCCATATGTGAAATTGAAAATTGAATTGTAACTTGAATTTGAAAGGATTGAAAAGAAAAATGAAGGAGTGCACTTTTATGTATGAAACTAATGTTGCTCTTGTAAATTTTCTTATACATGATGCTTCCTATAAGCAATGGAGAATTGGTGCTTCCCATGAATCACTTGGAGATATTATGGTTCTTTAGTTCAACCAAAGATGAATTAATTTTGATCAAACCCCAATTTTAATTGAACATGAAAAGAAAATATAACCCATTGAGGGATGTATAAATCTTAGTTTACATTTTTGGTATCTATAATCCCAAGATTGAAATGAGTGGGAATATATAATGGTTCACATGAAATAATTCTAGATAGTATTAAACCTCCAAGTTATTCATTATGAATTTTAATGGAATCAACCACTATAAATGTATTTTATATTCATTTGCCACTTTGTTCCTTAGTTATACAAAGAATAATTAAAAGAGAATGGATTGCATCCATGATCCAACCATGGACACATATTTAAAATAGTATTGAAATAATTACATGAATATATATCATGCTTCCATTCATAAATTTAGAATTTGTAACAGTATGTAGACGCAATTTTTTTAATTTTGTTTGAATATTTCACATGAATCTATATCATGCACCTAAAATTTTATGAATTTGTAATATATTATTATAATTTGAGTGAATATGCATGGAATATTCACCCATAATTTATACTAATAATTGAATTTTCAATCCTTTTTAGATTCTTTGAAACTGTATTTTATACTCAACATTTATGTTTTTCTAATAGAGGCTTATCTCATGTATGAAAAGTCCACTAAAATTACTATGTTTTGAGGTGAGAAAATGTTTATCCTTAAATTAACTAAACTAAAAGAAATTTAGTATATCATGTTTATCAATATGTAATCATTTAATACTATAACATACATGAAAAATATGTGTATACATCTAAACCTAACCTTCTCCATCATCTGTTACTATTTTTATTTTAAATCACTAGTTAACATCATTACTAATATTATGTACACTATAATAGCATCCCCCTAACATTTTATATAGCATTCTAGCCTTACCCCTCATCTTGTATCAATTAATAAGCCTATTATCACCCTTTTTTAATTAGATGGGGTAAAATTTAGGTTTTATAGGGACTTAAAAATGCAAGTTCAATAAAAAAGTATAGAAAAAAAAGAAGCTAAATAGTACTAGGCCATGCTAGCTAACCAAACACCAACCTTTAGTAAAATTTTAGAAAAAAAAGGACCCGAGAACAACATGACTTAAAAACTAAGACACATACCAGATTTCTTAGAAGGTGCATCTTTCATGTTGATGTCGACTTTATTCTTTCCACCATTAGACATGCCTCTTGTTTGGGTGGTATGTCCTTCTACCAAATTTATTTTATGATCCACCATCCCTTTTTCCTTCTTAGATTTTTATTTCTCTTTATTAATAGGGGAACTTCCTAGGATAATAGTGAATATTTATTTTCCTTTTTTGTTAGGGATGTTATCTAGCCTATGTTTGCTACCTTTTGGTATCTTTGCATTGCCCAAAACCTCACTTAGCATATATACCTCTTGATTTAGGGTGTTCATATATTCCATAAATGGGACAAATTTATTTCCCATTCTCTACAAGTTTTCTTGAAAATCTAACAATTTCTACCTAATCCCATCAGGGAAGTGAAACATTTTACTATCTTCATTCCTCTTCCACACTTTTACTACTTTCATTTCATAAATTCTAAAATTTGGGTTTTCAGTGCCTTGGGGAAACTCTAGGATTTTGTTAAACTTATTTCCCACTTTCTTCTCCTTGGAAGGAGAGTTGTGGGACTAATTGTTTTTCTTTTTTACTAGACAATTGAGGTCAAGGATGAGAGACTGGGTAAGGGGAAGGAGATGACTCTTCCTCCCAATATTTAACTAAGTTATCTAGCACCTCCCCTAAAATTTTCACCTCAATAATTTACCTTAGGTTTATTTTAATTATCCTCACAAGTTTGACTTTATTGGTTAGGAAGAAGATTAACCCTTGGTGAATTAGGTCAAAAGAGGGATTATATTTGAAGGTCAAAATTGAACATTCAATGAACATAAGGGGATAGTAAGGGAGGATTATAAAACAAAAATTAAAGTGGTTTAGAAGAAATAAGTGATGTGAAAATACGTGGGTATATTTTCTTTCTATAGTTAAATATCTCATTACCATAAGGCAAATGTTTGGCTACCTTCTTGGAAGGTCAACTCTAGAGTAACCCTTCTTGTCAGTTTGGAACACTAAGTCCATTTCAAAAAATGTTTGAATTAACTCCTATTTTATCCTCTTATAATTGACAGCTTGTTTCCTTCATATGATGTCCCTATAACTTTCTCAACCATCTTTTAAGTGATGTTGATCCTCATGCCTCTAAAAGTGACTTGTTATTATTTCCATCCCATAGTAAAATCCTTGGTCAACATTTCATTATGGCCTTCAGTCCAAATCATAAAATAGCCAGTCCCCCCATTATTTAGCTTGATATAAACCTTTAAATTAATCTATACTTTGGCACATGAGATGGGCTCACACCTATCCCTATCACCCCTATCGTTATGTTTTTATTTCAGCTTAGGTAATGAAAATTACAAAGTGTTGAATGGAGGTTCAAGATCCTTATATTTTGTTTTGTCCAATGGTTATTACCATCATGTTATTTTGGATGATGTATTACATTCCTAAATTTTAAATTAGTTTCATAATCATGACATTTAGTTTGAACCAGGCTTTGCATAGGTATGATCTATTATCACATGTGTGCCTCTACCACTTGATGTAATGGGTTAATTTTTCAAATCATGAGTGTTAAGGGGAGAGATATAGGGATATTAGTGGGGAAAATATACTTGGATAAGTCTAACTTAAATAATCCAATGTTTAGAAGAGCATCATTAGATATGTTTGCCTCCCAGTATATGTGGATGAATGATCACTCTATGGTTGACCAGAAAAGACCAATAACATTAGCTTGATCTGACTAATAGAGTGCTGGTGATTCACATTGACAAAAAGGGTGTTAATCATGTTATGTGAATCTCATTTAATGTCAAAATTAGGGATGTTGATATGGATTTATAACTAGATGGCCCAGACAGAAGGTTTGGCATTAGCCACATGGTTAGTTAGTACCCCTATTAGTCTCACATATGTTAATATAGTTTCCCAAGACTCATCCTTGATGACACCACCACTACATGAATTTCTTGGATTTCTCTTGGATACTCCATCAAAATTTAGTTTCATCCAACCTAGGATGCACTCCTATTTCATGAGGCTTATAAACATGTTAGTATTGGGGGGAGGGGAGGAAAGGTTCCATTTAATAAGGGTAACCTATTCATCATCAAAGGTAAATAACTTATCATTGGGTATTGCCACTTACCAATTATCAACAATAGCAAGTTATAACTAGTGGAAAGAGAGCAAGGGGTTACAAATTTTATGATTGAAAACATGGGATTTTTTTGTACTCTAGATATTCTAGAAGAAATGGGCAAGGGTCAAGTACCATAAGAAGGGCAAGGAGGGAAGCTTCCAAGGGGTTTCCACTAGATGATGAGACCAAGAATGGAAATGGGTTTAACACATGAAAATTTGAAGATATAAATCAGTAGATTTTTGAATATTAAACCAAAGGCTCAATTAAGGAAAAGGTGAGTCATATATTCCAATGTAGATTTGTACATAATCCACCTATTGGGGATGGCCATTCCACATTTGGCCAAATTATCAATAGTGATAATTTTATCCTAGGATAAAATCTAGAAAATATGTTGACCTTATGGGTGAGGTTCTTTATCTAAAGGTTTCTTTAGTAGGTCAAATATTCTTCTTGATTAATGCTAACTAGGAATCTAGACTTCACTAAGTACTTGTCACTATCTTCCACTAGCTAGATAAGGGATTCTTCCTTACAGAACACTTTAATATGTATATGTTAAATTTGATTATTAAGATTTTGAATTTTCTAAAAAACTTATGCATTGTCTATCTCTAAATATAAGATCTTCCACTTTATTCTTCCTTCTAAGTTTATCAAGTAGTCTTTAATTTTAATGCATATAGAGGTTCTAAATGTCTCCCTTAGGATGTTTCATGTGGAGAAGATTATAGGGGAGAGAGTGTGAGCCCCAAATCCTCTTATAACTCAATATTTTGTCCATTTCCAACATTCCACCTACTTCCCTTCCTAAGGAAGGATTTTGACCTTGAGATGGCCTTTTGTAAGGTAGAACCATTCGGGGGGCCTCTTCCCAAAGAAGGAAATCTTTCTCCCTTCCCTCCAAGTACTTTTATTTTATGATATTATTCTAGTATTTATCTTATTTAATTATTTTCTAACCAAATTTGGTGGTGAGAGATTGAATCATGCATTTGATTCTTCTTATCCTTTGTCCTTTAAGGGCCTTGGGGAGGTAGGCATTTTCTTAGGCCACTAGTGAGAATATAAATCTATCTTACATAACTCTCCATAGGAAAATTCTTTTAATTCATTATATTCTCTCTACAATATTTTTAGTGATGGAGAATATATTCATGAAGTAGACTAGTATGGTTTAAAAGTATATTTTGAGGACTTGTAGCTTTTTCACCTAAGAAATTAGTGTTCCTTTCTAGCTTGCCTTTTTTTATTCTATCAACCAATGGGTTCCATAATTTTGTTTCAATATTACCTTCAAATAATGGCATGCCAAGATAGGTTGAGGGTATATTTATGATCTTGCATCCCAAGATGCTTTCTAGTATTTTTGTAGGGGAGGTTGGGTATTCAATAAATATGCAGAGGTTTTGTTGAGTTTGATGCACTATACTTATGCCCATTCATAGTCCACAAGGATGGATTTGAGAGATTTTTCTTATACCACTGATGCATCTCGAAGGAAGTTTCATTCATTAAACACTCATGAATTACAAAGATTATGTTTTGGAATATCTTTATCCCCTTTATGAAGCTTTGATTTTTGGCCACTTCAAAAGTTCTACCTAGAATTTTTTCTATAAAAAAGAATAAATATAGAGATAGATGATCACCTTGTATGATCCCTTAGGTGGCAAAGAAAAAATCCTTTAAGAACCCCATTAATCAAGATTGAATACATGGGGGTGGCTATGTAGTTGTGAATCAATCCCCTAATATCTTATTCAAAACCAATATTTCTCATCACTTTGTCTAAAAATCTCCAGGATACCTTATTGTAGGCTTTGTTCATGTCAATTTTGAGGATCGTGTCTATTTTGTTGGAGTTAGACAATGAGTGTAGGGTTTCATGTACAATTATGATTACATAAGTGATCTACCAGCTAACCATGAAGGAACCTTTTTATTTATTAATGACCCCTTTGATCATGGGTTGGAGATGACTGACCAAGGTTTTTATATAGATCTTGTAAATAGTCGAGCATACACTTATTGGTCTAAAATATTTTAGTTGATTTGATTTTTTTCTAGGGGGGATGAGGACCAAGAAAGTATTTTTCAACTCCTTCAGGATAGTTCAATCCCTAAAAAATTCATAGACTGTGACCTCCACCTCTAAGAGAATAATGTACTAGAACATTTAAAAGAAGAGTGGGGGAAACTATCAGGACTTAGTGCCTTATTTACTTCCATGGAGAAGACCACATGTCTAACATCCTCTGGGGAGGGGGTGGTTTTTATATTTATCAATTACCCACATAATAAATGGTAGAGGGAATGTGTTGAAAAATAATATCCACCATTAAAAGGTCAGGAGATCTTATTTCCTTTACCAGGCTTTTAAAGTGGAGAATGATTTGTTCATTGATAACATCTTTGTCTTTGCTTTTAGTTCCATTTTCTAGGATTAGTTTGGAAATTATATTAGAATTTTTATTTTTAGATGTAGTTTGATGAAATAATTTTGTTTTCTTATCCCTTTATTTTAGCCAAGTGCATTTATACTTCTATTTTTAAAATTATCCTTCTTTATATTCTATGTTATGGTAGGATTTTAGGAGATCATTCTCAGTATTGGTAAGTTTTTCATCAAATCCTTGGATTGACATTTGTTCCTCTAGGATAAGAGGATCATGTAACAAGGCATTCTTTAGGATGAAGATGTTTCTAAATACTTATTTATTCCATACTTTAAGTTTGTCTTTGATATGGTCAAGTTTTTTGGCTAAGATGAACTAGTTTGTGCTAATGATAGGTTCCATCCATCATTATTTGATCAAGTTGAGAATATTTGGGTGATAAAAACACATGATCTCAAATATGAAAGGCTAAAATCCTTTCTCCATCAAAGATGATTAGGTTATGTTCTGACCTATTTATTGGCAAGGAAGAGAGAGTGATGGAGAAGTGTAAATCCCAGTTGATGGACACTATAAATAGGCCTAAACTTACCTAGATGAGGTCCTAACCCAATCTTATATTGTTATAGGTGAAGGGGTTTACTCTGAGGTCAACATCCTCTAATCCAAATCTTGTGATGAAGTCTTATAAATTAGCCATAATTTTTGTGAATTTTAGATTCATGAATTTAATTTATGATGGATTGAAGGGAGAGTTAAAGTCTCCCACAAAAATCCATTTTCATTCTCTGAATATTTTCCTAAAAAATTATTACTTCTTTCCATAGTATTTTCTACCTAGTTTTCGTGTTGAGAGCATATATTTTGGAGAGGATCCATTATTACTTACTATTTTTATATTTGAAAAGCATAGCTATGTGGTTATTACTATAGGTTATAATTTATCCATCAAGGAATTGGGTGTTGAAAAGCACTTCTAGTGTTATCGACACCCTTGAGGATCTCACATTGGTACATCCTACTTTAGACTATACTTTATCACTATAGTTATTAAGGATAGTCTCAAACTTTTTAGTTTCTTATAAAAAAACTACAAGAGGGTTGTCTTTCTTTCTCATGTTTCTGACAAGTCTTTATTTACTAGAGTTATTCAGCCCCCGTATGTTCAATGAAATGAGTTTAATTTTTCGAATTTAACAAAGTGTCCCTTAAGGGTTTTATGATTCCCTTTATCTATTTCATTAGCAGTTTCCTTTTTCCTGGCTAAGAGGTTGGATACTCTCGCTAAAGATTTAGATGCTTCCCACCTCTATTTTATTTCTTCCCTTTTTGGATTCAACTAGAGTCCATTGTTCCTTTTCAAAATTGATATCTAATCTAGGAATAGTGAAAGTATATCATTTCCCTTATTCTTTGGATCTCTCCTTACCTCTTGTGTCTTTAGGTATGGGAGATAATAGACCCCCTAGGAAGGGGATAGGTTGACTAAGAAAAATCCCTTCTCTAATATACACAAGGGAGAGTAGTTTAGCTTAGGAGGTTTCTTAAATCCCAACCATTACCTTTTGCAATGGGGTTAGGGTTGACCATCTCAAGGATTTCTTAGTCATAATAAGATAAAGCATTTTGAAGGGTGGAAGGTTTAATAAGCAATATTTTTGTTAATTTCTTACCCATGGTACTAGGGATAAATTGTTTTTAATTTGTAATACTAATGGGGGAGGAATTATCACCCTCTTATCACATGATTTATATTCTAATAAATCATTCATAATACATAGTAATTAATAATTTCTCCCTCACCTACCACTAACTACCTCTACCATAATTCCTATAAAACCTCTACCTAACCTTCATATCATATTAATTAACTTAATCTTGATGAGATATATAAATATATAAGATTTATACATACTCTCACCCATTCTTCTCTAGAAAAATCTATGAATTTTTAAATAATATTTTAAACTACCCATCCTCACATCATTTTCTAGCCATTGATATTATTTCATCATGGCTAAATCATATCCATTTATATCCTCCACCATGTTATATATAATCACCTTCACTCCAAGGAAAAGAAAAATTAATAATAAAAAAAATATTATGATGCAACATTATCTCACAAACATCCTTCAAGACCATCATTTGAACTATCTTAAGCTCTAGTCAAGGCAATTCAACATATCAATCAATTGTCAAGTTCATTCATTAATTTATGATTATCTATAAATTTTAAAAGAATGTAAATTTCAATTAAATTTAGAATATAACTTGATATATTTCATTTTTTATTTGTATTTGAATTTATTCCTTTTCCCCATCAAAGATGTTGTTTAGGTTAAGATAAATTATGGATTTTAGATTTGTCCTACATTGTTCCTAGATTTTTGTTTTTATTCCCAGTTTATCACATCAAAATTTAGTGATTAATGTGGGATATTAACCTTAAATTAATTTTTTAAGGTTTTTATCTATTCATACAAGTTTCCAGGTACCTTTGGAAAAAGAATTGGTAGCCTAAAACTCAAAATTTATTTGAATTTTCACTGCCATAACTGCACATGACTTCTCTCTATGTAAACTCAATTTTCATCACTGTAAATGTGAATTACCTCCTAACTAAAAATAATTCACAATTAAACATTATAAATGACTTATATGGCATAAATAACCATTTGATTTTTTTTTCAAATTAACTTTTATAGATTTGAGACCTTGTTTTCTCTACTAGTGATTTTGAATTTATTTTAGATATTTCATGTTGATTATGTGTTTCTATCTATAGGATTTAAAATTTAATATTGTATATATGTGAAATTGATCTTTATAGAAGTGAATTTAATCATGAGAGACATGATTTCATGAATAAATATTGGATTTAAATGCTACAATATGTCTGACCATTTGACCTAATTAACTTTTTGGGTAAAATTATGTTTTACTCATTTTAAAATTATTGATAAGCCTAATGAATTTGATATCATTTTAGTTATTTCACATTTATTTATATTTTATATCTATAGATTATGAATTTTCCTATGCAAAGGTGTTACATTGTCCTCAATAGAAACATCACTACTCTATGTACACATGGCTTCATGAAGGTATATAGTTCCTTCTTATTGGTACAGTTATGATTTTTGTGAATTCACATTTTATTTATGGTATCTTTGATCACTACTTTACATGATTCATTAATATATTAGAGGAATTTAAATTAATACTATAATCTTTGGTATTATATATATATATATATATATATATATATATATATAATGTATATATATATATATGTATATAAATATATATCTATATATATATACATATATATATATATATACACACACACACACACACACATATATATATATATATATATATATATATATATATGTATATATATACATGTATATATATATATATGTATATATAGATATATATGTATGTATATATATATATATATATATATATGTATGTATATATATATATATATATGTATATATATATATATAATGTATATATATATAAGCAGCTTTGAAATCTAGTTTATTTTCTATTTTAGCATATTTTTGTAACCCTAATAGATTTTATCTATAGATTAGTAGCTTTATTATTGACATAAGTGATTTTAATCCTTTTTTATATCTAAGCTAGTTTATATTTATAGTGATTTTAACTTGTGAAGATGTAAGTTTAGACTGTGTTTAGTGGTATTAATATATGGAAATGTAATTTTTATTTTTGATTCTATTTTTTTAGGTTACCTTTCAAGAGCCAAACAAAAATATTAATCCTTTTGTTTCAATATTTTCATGACAAAGAATCAACTCATAAAACCCTTTATAACATAATTTTGTCACATATAATTAATTTTAATTAATTAATTTGTGTCTATCAAATTTAGTCAATTTAGCATACTCTTATTGTTTGGTTTTTTGTCATGTTGAGGCTATGATTATGTATTCTCTCCCCACACACCCCTAGGGAGATATTGGAGATAAAAAAATATTAAATAAACCTCCTCTCCATGTTTATTTTTATTTTTGAAATGTAATGTATAATTCATACCCATGCACTTGTCATATTAACTAGGTAGTTTGTGACATGGATTTCAATACCATGATCTAATCTAAATTTTATGTTTTGGTAGAGTATAGATATCAAGGATAGTTTTTCAAAGACAATAATAGTTCCACATATAATATTTTTTGAAGTGAGGAGGTAACATTTTGATAAAAAGGCATAAAAAAATTCTTATATGAAATTGGGCACCACTATACCATGAGGTCTATAGGGGACTCCCCTAGAGAGAAAATATAACCTAGATTAATACATTTAGATGTAAGAAACATCCAATTTAGGGAAAATATGATTCTAGAAGAGAACTCAATGATGAGACATTAAAATGTATCAATATATTTGTAAATAATATCATTTTAAATTTCATAAATCATGTTTTAATATGGGCATAGATGTAATTTTAAAAACTTATGGTTATTTAGAATGAAATTATTAGTAAAGGTTATTGAAGCATCAAAAATTGGTAAGGATGAGGATAACAGTGATACACTTCATATGCATAGAGTAATGTATTAGATTAATATAGGAGTTTGGATAATATAAACATGATAAGCAGTAATTATCCTATGTTATTTAGGAATTAAGAAAAACTAGTGTTTTATAAATATAAATAAAACATTCAGGTAATTAGATAGAAAATAACCAAAAATTATACAGGAGAATTCATGCAAGGAACATAATAAAAAATCACACTAGGTAAACATAATCATATAAATCTCTATTAATATCTTCAAAAGTGGAACCCTTTTCTTCTTACAAACATAGTTATATATAGATGTTTTCAATCTATGAATGTTCATCTTCTTCTCATACTTTGTGAGAAAAGTGGAGTCTTCATATTCTAGCCTATTATAAGTCATGAATATAGGAAAAAATAGACTTTTATAGTGACAAAATAAGTACATAATACATGAATATTAGACAAGTATCCTACATAGCTTTACAATATGAATTCTTATTCCAACACTTTCTTAGACATAAAAGGTTGTATCATACTAAGACAAAATCACAAGATCATCCAAAACTACATAAGTGACCTAATACTAAAGAAGTGGCTAGACAAGTAAGATTTGTAGCAATCACTCAAGGTTCTATTTTTTTTTTCACCATTTACACACTATGTAGCCACCTTTTCAGGTTTTTAACTAATTAGCATACCAACCTACCACCCTTTAAGGTATTTCAATAGGTTGGAATAACCAATTTGTCACCCTTTACATCTTTTCAACCATATTATCCATGATTGTCCTATTAAATTATCCCCAATACAAAATGTTATACAAAATCTACAAAATTGGTACTCTATACATGACTTAACCTAATGGAGGTGGCATAAATGTATATAATGATTGACTAAAATATTCCTTAGACTTAGAATACATGGCCTTGTGTAAATTTATTATCTAATAGAGTTCTGAAGGTGGATTATATGTAGGTGTGTTGACAATCTAAGCAAATAGGATGGAAAAGGGAGTTAGATCCATCTTGTAAGCATGTCATTCCATAATTACTCCTTAGATCAACCACACTAGGTTTCATAATGGAGCATGGTTTCAAATTATTTTCTTGATATCTATTTCATTAGTTATGATCAAGGATGACTTGGTGTTTGTGACCTTTATTTGAATCTCTTTAATCAGTTGTTCCATCATGTCTACATATCATTGAGCTTGGAGGTCAAGAAAGGTATTATATAAACGATAAATCTATCAATTTATTAGGTTATTTTTCACATTATATTTGGTATTTAGTGATTCCTAGAGTTTATTATCATTCTTCTCCCCAGTGATAGTGTGGTTATCCATAGTTGTTTTGGTAATGGTGACCTTTAGGAAGTTTGTGATAGAACTAGCTAAGGAGGCATCTAGTTGTTGCCTCCAATCCATGAAGATATGTGTGAATTTTTGTTCTTGAAGTATAATAGTTTCAATCATTTATATTTATGAGCATGGAAGCCTCAGTATTAAAATCCTACCCCAGTGTGCTGACTATGAAGAGTTTTTATGTTGTGCAGCTATCTTTAGTTAACATAGAGACAAGTGTCTTGAGTTTGCATTGATCAAACATGACTTGGTCTCTGATTTAGATAATATTGGTAGCTTCATTTAGTTAATCCTTAAACTTAACATTCTCAAGATTAGATTGATCCATTTCTTGTTCTAGAGAGATGGTCTTCTATACAATGGACTCTTAAAATGATATAACACCCTCTAACCATTTATTTAATGGTAATCTACATACATCTAATGAGGTTTCCTACTAAAGGGGGAATGTCATACATGTTACTAAAATCACTAAAATATCAGGTCATGGCATGGTTTTAAGTAGAAGAGAGAAGTTGGTACATCGAACAACCATAGTTATAACATCCTATAACTAGACACCTCCCAAAGGTAATTCTAGTTATTGCATATCTAATGTAGTTATAAATGGTTCTTATTCTTTCTCCAAATACTCTACTCCATCTTGTTATTAATAAGTCACTTATTATCTTTGTGTCATAATATCTTATATATACTTTACATGCTATGTAACATCTTCATCTTACTTTCTCTTAGCTTCTTCTATCATCTTCTTAATGAGCTCATCCTGGGCAGGCTTCTTTTTGTCCTATTATTTTTATTGTAACTTATGTGTATGCTATAATTCCATTTTTTGTTCCTCAAGAATAGTAGCCTTCAATTATTTAGCCTTAGCATATGCCTATGATGTTAGGTTAGCCTACATGTTAGCTATCCATAGTTATTGTTCCTACATTTTGGCCTACTATTTGTACAAGGATTTATATTTTTCTTCTTTCTAATTATTTGTATCTTTTTTAACTTGTGGCTATGTGTGAGTGGCCTCCTATAGGGCCTTATTTTCCTATGTCATTTAATCTTGTTATTATTGATCTTGTTTGACTTTTGCCTTGGTAGTGAGTGTAGCATCATTTTTCTTCTACTCTTCCTCCATTTCCTTTTGATGTACCTCCTATACCTACTTTGATATATTTGTAGCTTATTATTCCTTCTTGGCTAACTTAATATCCTTTTGTTGGTTAGATTTTACATCTTGGGCCTTTGACGTGACATCAAATTATTTAACTTTATGACTTGGTATTGAGCTTGTTATTTTTGACCCTGTTCCTTTTGATATTTCTTTTCCACTTATCTAACTCACCATTATGCTATAAAAGTGGCTTCCTCTCATGAATCATATTATTCTAAATTTTAATTTGTTATCATGTGAGCTCTTAAACCTTTGAGGATTTTTATGAAGGTGGAAAATCACTTATCTAGACTATGGAACTAGAGACATTGGTTTTCTCTCACTTGAAAATAATCATCATATGTTTGGGTTGTGGTGAAGTTGAATACATAGAATATTTCATGTCCTATGCCATGTCTATATTAGCAAAGGTACATTATTCAAGGGTATGAAAAACCCTAGCCTCTCTTCAAGTTCTTAGTTTTCATAATAGAGTCTTAGATAATATTAATGGTTAAAAAGGTTGTAGAATATTAATTATAAAAGAATTCAACCATTTACTACATCTATTCAGCTTCTTTACATACAATCGCAACCACTATGGATGTAAAGCATGGTGGTAGTTACACCCATAGACTTGGAAGAACATTCTTACACACATGGACCATGCACACTACCTTCCAAAAGAACTCCTCTTCTTCCTGATCATAAAAATATCCTTCCATATTATCAACTATTACTTAGTAAACCTCTTGTTTGTCCATGCCCATCTATAGTAGGTCACAAGATCTTATGATCTTGATCACCTTAGTGTCATCTAACTAGGTTGCAGTAATTCTTGTCTTGTAGTTTAATGGAGTATATGTTGATTATTTCTTGGTAAATAGCTTGCACTTTTATTTCTACTACTATGATGTTATGGATTCTAGTTGTTGTTTTACCATAGGGATTGTTGTTTCAAGTGGTATGGATTGGAGTGATGTTGCACATTTCGATGCATAGGATTTTTGCTTGGTGACTTCATCCTACACTATGGCTATGGTAATAAATAATGGCATAGGTCTGAATGGTGACGTTAATAGCTCATGAATGTGGATGAACACACCTTTAAACAATAAGGTGACAATAACATGGTGTCTCAAGTAGTACATGACGTCTAAAAATATGCAAGGTTGTGTGGTGATTAGTTATAAACCCTCCTCCCATCATACTTTGAATTTAACCTCATTAATTAAGGTACTACGCTTAAGTGTCAATATTAGGTTATATAAATACGGCACTAGCTAATATTTAGTGTCAAGGTGTACCTCTCTTTCATGGGACTTCCATTGGGTAAAGTCTACTAGAAAGATGATAAACTAGTACTAGAAAGTCTACTTGGAAGTCATGAAAAACTTATCGATGTTTTTGAGAAACTCATGAATAAAGTACTGACGACAATTGAATTACTCATTGTGTTGGATCATGTGATGTGCCATATCTAACACCCCTTTTAGAATTTGTTTTACAAATTTGGTGGTCTACTAGAATATTCATGTGATGCATTATACTATGATGTGCATAGTTTATATTGAATTTATTCTATTGGGATTGCTCTATATCCTCAAACATATAAATATTTTAACTCCTCAAGGATAGGAGGTGTTTTTATCTTGTATGGAGCCAAAGAATCCCCCTGTATAAGCATGCCCAAATATTAGGATATTACTTCTATGTTGATGACTATCATGGTGTGAGGGATAATGTATATGTTGCCATCATTGTACTAGCTAAGAAATATTTGAACAATCTCCATCAAGTCACCTAAAGTGGGCATGCATAGTAGGTTATTGATGTTTGTGTTCTAGAATTAATGTGGGACTACAAGAGCCAATGGTTGTCTAAAATCTATGGGATATAGTTAGAATTTTTTTTTATCTATCACTTGAAGGTAATCAAATGGATTAAGATCAATGAATTTTGTGTGCTAGAGTGCAAGGTTGATTCCCATTACCTCAATTTGGACATCTATCAAACTTTTTATTAGTTATGAATGAACCATGCTCTATAAGTAATGTAATTGAAAATATTTTTGTGTTCTACAGAGTAGAAATTAGTTCATGTCTTGAAACCATAGCTCATGAAAATATTTGTAAGAATGAAATGCAAACTTGGTTCACAACCTTATGCCTTTATATAATTTACACCTATTAGTTTCTATGTAAATGCCATACTAAGTTGTCCATTTGACATCAATATGAATTTTGATGTGGAAAATCTTATTTGATCTAACATTTGAAGTAGTTAGTCATTATTTCATGCATTAAGATATGCCATTACAATATTTGTTGTCTATAGTGGAGTATGAATGGATGATGTTGATCGAACATTGATTTGGTGAGAATTAGATCAATCAAACCTTGGATTTAGCATTAAGTACTTGGGGATGAATATTATATAGTGAATATCTTAAATGATATGAATTGACCTTATATTTTTTGACTTAATTTTTTTTTTCTCCTACTAACATCATCAATGGTGTACCTAAATTCTACTATACATTATTGGTGCACACTATACTTGTTATCCTAGTTCCAAAAACCTAATAAAGAGATCATCTATAAACATAGATATGCACACATAGAAAAAAAAATAGACAAGAAATCATACAAAAATGGTTATTCTGAATCTACTCAGTGCTACTCAACTCTCAATCCTTTAGAAAAGAGAGAGATTAATTAAGATTATTAATGGTAGGTGATTTAACTATTTTGGGAATATTGGAGTATTATTCCTAATTTAGTTAAGGGTATAAGTTAATTAAATTAGTAAATAATATTACAATAATTAAGCTACTAATTTGTATAATTTAATTATAATTTGAACATTTCTAAAAATAGTAATAAATGAAGAGAAATGTATCTTAACTTAAACTCAATTGAGATAGTTGAGATAGGGTCTATTGTTTATTGTCTCTGTGTGACATTGCCTACAAAATATTAGATGTTGTATGTCTATGGAACTCCATATAGATATTTTTTAGTCTTCAAACCCTAGAATATATTATGTTTTGACAAACTTTAAGAAAGAGGGTGGTTAGTGTGTGTAATATGCACTAAACATGTATCCACACCCCTTGTGTGGGAATGTTGCCTACATACCAATACTTGAAAGAGGGATCAAGCCACATATAGTTCTCCCACTTGATGTGCATTATAAAATAGTGTGTATGAAGAGGTAAAATTCTAAAATTTGGTATGGTTAAGGTGGTAAGGGATTGGTGTAAGGGTTTGAATAAGCTTGTGGTTGTATTGGATGGTTGTATATAGAGAATAGGGAAATATGCTTGAGTTGTCTTTCTTGTATTCTTGCTTGTTTTGTGATATTTTCAACCCCTTATAAATTAAATTTAAATGGGATTTTATAGAGATATATTGGTCATGGGTCAAATGTATTCATGCTAGGCTAACACAATGAGGAAGAGGAATAATAAAAAAATGGTCATCTAGGCTTGAAATGTGATTAGATAGGAATGTTAAACTCAGACACCCTAGTGTATGATGTTATAGTCTATGTTGGGTGATATTGTATTAAGGGTATAGGTCCTAGGGGGATGTATTTTTCAAGGGAAAAGAAGTTTGGCTGAGTTACAATCAGGTCTTGGAAGCCTACAAATCACTAGGAATGAGTGAAAAGATGTCTAGAAGGGTCATGAGAGGATACAAGAGGAACCTATGGGTTGAGTGTCACAATCCATAATCAAGTTCCCAATTTTAACATCTTATATGAATAAATTTCCCCCCTTTTATTTTAGTGATGTAATAACATGAAATACTAAGATAAGATAAAAAAAGAAAGTGTACTTGAACTTACCTATAAGGGTGAATCCCATGAAGCTATGTGTTATTGTGTGTGCATAAAGAGAATACATCATGAATTGAAAATATATAAAATAAAATTAGGAGTAGGTTAGTTCTTACTATATATACTATATCTAAAATAAGAACATAAAATATTGGGTAAGAGAGAGAGGAAGAGAAAGGAATTAATACACCTCATCAAGTATGCAAACCAATACAAAATCTATTATGATACTAAGTGATGTTGGATGATTTTGAGTATGTTTTATATCAAGTGTAATATCATAAATAGAGTAGAGTACTCAATTCCCTAGGAGTGGCTCAAAATTTCAAAGGCTATCCCTTTGGCTCCATCATCACCCACTAAGTGAAGTTATGTGTTAATGTATGTGCTAATTGATTTTTGGACTATGTGTCCAATCCATCTGAGTAGTGGTTGAAGAATACAAATACTGACTAGTCCTTTGGCTCCATAATTTCCCCATGAAGTGAAGTTATAAATTGATACTAGTGTTAAATATGTGTTGTATGAGATGGCTCATAAATCCCATGAATGTAATATAATATGATAGTGTGGCATGGATAGTTTAATGTATGATAGATACTAGGCCACTCTTGGCCACTCAAAAAAGGTGGAGATTAGGATTATATGAAAGCCACTCTAAAAATGGTAATAGGCTTATGTGGAAGCCACTAAAAAATGTGGAGATTAGGTTTGTATGAAAGCCACTCCTAAAATGATGCCAACCACCTATAGATGGAGTAAGGCATGCAACTACTAAGAACTACTAGGTAATATACTAAACTTGGAAAGAAAAGAAGTCAAATGTGTTATGCACATTGTCCCCAATCAATGGTGTTTGAAACATGGATTTTGATCTAGAAGTTATATCAACTACCTAATCTAAAACTAGAAGTGAGAGCCATCATAATGCACATGATGACCCCTATATCTAGATTCTTTTGGAAAAGCTATCCTAAATTATTGATTCTAAACTGAAATATAGCTAACAAAGTTGTAACTATACTAACTTTTCTATCTATTTCTAAAAAATCTAGTTTTTTATTGTTTCAATATGAGTGCCAAAAATGGACACCCTATTGTCCAATGCTATAGTCCAATCTTGTTGATATTGTCATGAGCTGATTTTGATGACTATTTTATAATTATCATTGTGTACCTAGTCTATTCTACCTAGTTTGAAGTCTAGATACTATTCTAGGTGTTTTAAAAGTTGATTTTTTAAACTAGTAGGAGCTTTGATCTCTATGATAAAACCCTTATTTATTGTCCCCTCTTTTGAGGGTAGAAATGAAGACACTGCAATGACTATCCTCAAAATAAATAAACCTACAAGTGTGTTATGCTACAAGAATACATGATATAACAATGATAATTAACAAGATATCTCAAGATATAACATCATTTGTAATGGAAATTATTATATCTATAGGGGTATGCTTAGATAGATATAACAATGTAATAACATGTGCAATATAATAAACTAGAACTATAATTATTAGTTTTTAGTTGTTAACTATTAATTATTAATTTTCAAGGAGGGATGGAGCATGATCTCCATCATGACATCCAAGAAATCAAGATAATGCATGATGTGGATCATGGAATTGTGAATGATTTAAAATCAATCAAGAAATAAGCACACATGGCAACAATCAAGAAACATATAATAGTGGCCAAGGGGCCAAGAAAATAAGGGACATGGGCACATGTCACTCAAACTGGAAGGCAAGCCTACAAGGCATGTTTAAATTCCATATACATATACAATTGAAAATAATCAATGTTGGTACGAGGGATAGAATCACATAGAAGATTATAGGCAAAGTATATTAGAAAATGTCCAAAGGCACACACAAGAATAGAAGTAAAGTACATTGGTAAATATCCTAAGGCACATACAAGAGACAAAATTAGAGATGAAAAATGCAATCACATCTAGCTATGCAAAGCAAGAAAGGAAAACATGTATATATAGGAAATAAAATTGCATCTAACTAATCGAAGAAAGAAGTAAAAGTATGCAAGAGATGTAATACAAGACTAAGTATATGTTAAGAAATACACAAGTTCTATATACTAGTGAATGTCGATAGAGTAATCTATGTAAAATAGTGAATAATGTACATAAACATGATAACTAGAGTGTGTGGTGCAGGAATGAAATAACCTAGATGGTGTAATCATGTAGAGGATGCCCCTAGTGGGTAGATATATCGATGTATGCCTCGAATGTATAATTAGTATACCTGTTCAATAGGTAGAATGAATTAATCAAGGATCTAGATGTCACTAAACATACTCAAAAAAGATCAAGTGAAGCATGGTAATGTAGATAAATTGAAAAACAATAACATTGAATAGTAGAATATAAATCTAGGATGGTAGTAGAAATGTAAATCATAAAGGATGAATACAACTAAAATATTTTTGTGTTTTTGAATTATTTTAATGTTTTTGTATTTTGAAATGTTATATTTTTTTGGTATTGTGATATATTTGAATGTTTTTGGATTTTTTTATAGATAAGCTATGCACAATCAATCATGAGAAGATAATGTAAAATAAATACTGAGAATTCATATACAAGTAACTAAGAGGAAGTTATATACAAGTAATTATAAAATAAACAATATGTACATAATGATGTAAGAGACTAGGCTAGAGGGGGTAAAAGGTCCGAGGATGGACCTCATTATGGATGAATATGGAAGAAGGTATAATGGCCCTCATCAAATGCCTCAAGATCATCATCATAAGTATAATCATATGCCATATATTATGTATGCATGGTGGATATCTCCTTAGGTATTAGTAAGATCTATGTTCTTTGTGTAGTCAGAGATCTATCACTCATAATGGTGTCATCTTATTGGTGACAAATTGAAGGTTGCTCTAGTGTTGAAGATGATGTGTCTCCTTTGTGATGTTTAGCACTGGTATTAGATGGATCTTTTGTAAGTGGTTAAGTTGGTGCTAGTGGTGGTATAATCTAAATAATACCCTGAACCTATAGTTTATCTAATTTATAATATAAAACTATACATGAGTTTGTATAATGGCCTGTGATCTTAAGAAAAAGATAAAATGGACAACCATCTTGTTGTGATAACTTGCTAATAGATCTATGTTGTACTATAGGTAGTATGATTAATCTATGATCAAGTAACATTTGTAGTATAATTTGTAGTTGATGATGCATGTTACTTACTAAAATCTAAATGACTAGCTCTATATCCATAAAGGTAACCATGTGAACTATATGTGCTAAGTGATCTATCTATGGCTATGAATGTGGAGTGTATCCTAAAAGTGTAGTTTGAGATGATAACATTGATGTAGGATGTGTCATGAGATCTCTAGAGTCATCTTGGCACTCTCTTAAACTAATTGGTGTAAATCTCAATCCACACAAATAGCCATCTGTGAGTGTGGGTGTCATATCATCATATAAAATATCTTGAGAATCTGTATCAACATCTTGTACATATGGTAACTTAGAATTTACCATAAGTGGTAACTATGATATGAGAGTCTCATCAACTGTAGAAGTAGAAGTTGAAAGTGTTGTGAGAGTATCTATAACTATTAGAGTAACTATAACTATCGAAGGAACTATATCTGTAGAATCATTTGGTACTATTGGAACTATTGTCAATGATCATATAATTGTAATTGGTGTAAGAACCATTCCTAATGGAGTAAATAGGATAAGTGAAGATAATATGACTAGATGAGCATCTGGAGCTGAGGACACAATTGTAAGTAGAGGAGTGCAAGATGTGCTAGTCTCTCTTACCTCATATTTATTTATCTGATAAAGAAAAATGTCATGAGGTGGTGATTAAACTATGATATGTTGTCCCATCTGGTGACATAGTCAAAGATGACTCAATAATTTCATAATATCTGAAGGTATGGTTATCTACTAGGCATGTGTATAGATGTCCTTCACAGAGAAACCTAACACATCAATGAAGAATAGAAGGAACCACACCCATAGTTTGTATCTAAAGTCATCTAAGTAAAATATTATAATGAAGATGACCAAACATGAATGAAAACTATTTAGAGAGGTTTTTGGGCCCTACCATGATATATAAACCAAATATGCCCAATGTCTATCATGGTATATCATCAAACCCTCTAATATTATTATATAATTTTTTCATGGATATCATATCTATTCACAAGGTTTTTAAGAATGTAATATTACATATATTAAGTTTTAAACCACTATAAACTATAACTCTCTTAATTGCATTAGTTTTGGCTTGAGCCTGTATGAACAATAGTAAAGTTTGATCAATAACTATCTAAGATGACACGTCATTAAGATTAAAAGAAATAACATATTTTTATATTTTTCAACGTGTTGACCACTGATGCAAAATAATAAGGCTCTAAATTGATAGGCATAGAAGTATGCATGAGTGCTTGATAAAAAATGTCCTTGAACACATTATTTTTTTAAATTAGTTTTAACATGGAAATTTTTGATGGTGTGTTTATCAACTGATCAAAAATATCATAGGATTTATGTGGATCTACCTATGCAAGTGGGTTAGGCCTAGGATGGGAAGGAATAAGAGGATAGTGGGGATCTTGAATAGGTGAGGGAGGCATGGTAACACATCGATCAATAGCTCTAACTGAATTATCTACTATCCATATAGGATTAGTATTAGATACAGGAGGAGAGAAAAGATAATCAATATCTCAAGGTGGTGGAGGGACAAAGGGTGTCAATTGGGATCTTTGGTGATGGGTAATGACCTAGGGAAGAGTAAAATAGACCATGTAAGATAACTCTGCATGGGATAAAATCTCCAAAGGAGGTAAGGTAAGAGGTATATTAACATGTTTAATAATAAATTTATTAATATCATCCCATATTATGAAAAGTAAGCATAAAATTAAAATAATGAAGCTTTTCACCTACATATAGTGAACATCATTATGTACATGATAGGACTGAGTATGGTCTCATTATTTACAAGAAATACAAAAAATATATGTAAATAAGTGAGATCCATTTTTGTTATGATGTGAAATCCGATTTTAGATGTAAGGTGATACCTCAAGTAGGCAAAGGGACCTATTATATGTATATAGGGTTTTGAAAAATGATATTTTTAGATTTACTAAGGCAATTTAAAAATTAAGGTGAATTTTTAGTTTAAATATGCAGGTAAAAAATCAAAAAATTATTAGAAAATTCTTGGTTTGAAAGGACCTAGTGTATGCAATTAGGGCTTGGGAGAAAATAAATTTGTTAAAATTACTATGGAATTTTAAAATTTAAAGTGAATTTCTTATTTAAATATGCAAGAAAAAAATTGCAAAATTCTTAATTTGAAAGGACCTAGTGCATGCAACTAGGGTTTGGGAGAAAATAAATTTTTAAAAATTTCTATAGAAGTTTAAAATTTAAAGTGAATTTTTGATTTAATTATGTAAGTAAAAAATTATAAAAATATTTAATAAATCAACAAAGAATTTTCCCTAGGGTTTTTATGCACAAACAAAGTAAGTTAGGTTCACCAAATGATTTAATTATTTTTGTGAATATTAGAGAATTATTACTAATTTAGTTAAGGGTTTAAGTTAATTAAATTAGTAAATAGTATTTAAATAATTAAGGTACTAATTTTTATAATTTAAGTGAAATTTGAACCTTTCTAAAAATAGTAATAAATGAAGAGAAATTTAACTTAGCTTAAACTAGATTGAGATAATTGAGATAGGGTCTAGAATCTGTTGTTCAAGACTAGGATAGTGTCATAGATCAAGATATAGTTTTAATTTTTTGAAAGGATAGGAGCACCAAAATAAGACACCCTAGGGTTTGAAACTATAGTCCTCTTCTACCACTATTCTCCTAGAGACTTGAGCTTTACGGGTTTTGTCCATTATCTCTATGTGAGCCTGCCTATGAAATTTTAGATGCTAGATGTCTATGAAACTCCCTATAGAGATAATTTAGTATTATAACCCTAGAATACACCATGATTTGATAAAATTTGAGAAAGAGGGGAGATTAGTGTGTGTAAGATACACTAAACATGTATCCACACCACTTATGTGGGCAAATTACCTACATACCAATACTCTGAAGAGGGATCAAGCCATATGTAGTTCTCCTATTTGATGTGATTTATGAAAAAGTGTGTATGAAGATGAAAAATGTTAGAACTAGGTGTGATTGAGGTGGATAGGGACTATTTTAACAATTTGAATAAGCTTATGGATGTATTGGATGGCTGTATGTAGAGAATAGGTAAATATGATTGAGTATTCTTGCTTGTATCCTTGCTTTCTTTGTGATATTTTCTAACCCCTTCTAAATGAAATTTGAATGTGTTTTTATAGAGATCTATTGGTCATGGGTTGAATGTATTCACACTAGGTCGACACAATGAGGAAGAGGAATAAAGAAAAAATAATCATCTGGGCTCAAAATGTGATTAGATAGGAACATCAAAATTAGACACCCTAGGGTTTTATGATATAGTTCAAGTTGGGCACTATTTTCCTAAGGGTATAGGACTTAAGGGATGGATTTATCATGGGAAAGCAGTCTAGTAGAGCTTGAATTAGGTCCTAGAAGCCTAAGGATGACTAGGAATGGGAAAAAAATGTCTAGAAGGGTCATGAGAGCATGTGAGAGGGACCTATGGGTTGGGCATCCTAAGCCACACTCAAGTTACCAATTTTCACATTTTATATCACTATAGTAGGATTTAAGCGTCCATCCATTCACCCACCCTGGCAAAATGGTTCATTGTAGATATTTTAAAATAGTGGTTCCTTCTTATGATATTTCATATATAATGCAATTCCATTTCCATATAATCTATAATTAACCTCAAAATTCTCTAAAACATCTATCATATTTCAAAAATGGTTGATCTGTTTGAAATTCCTTATGGTGTAGATTCTTATCATGCCAGGCTTTTTTTCTCTATTTATGAACTTCTTATGTTCAGGTGCTATGCATTGATACTCATCCATAATTTTGTTTTTGAAAATATTGGTGATGAGAGACTCATGATCCCCAAGTATTGTGATTATAATAATGCATAGACTGGGTACCAAGTATTCCATTGACATAACTAATTCAAGCCCATAGACCAATTGAAATGGATTAAAACCTATAGCCCTCTTATAGTGTATGCAATATGCCCAAAGAATCACATGAATGTGATATTCCCAATCATCTCTCTTGACAACACATATATTTGTCAACATCTTACCCAAAAATTTATTAGAATCCTTAGCATGGACATTATCTTGTGGATGGTACATAGTACTTTTATGATGAGAAATCATATATTCTTTAGTAAGATATTTGATGGTATTGTTCAAGAAGCATGTCCCTAGAGTGCTAACAAGCTTGATGGGGAATCTAATCCTTTTAATTATATTATCATAAACTAACTTTGATACATCCTTCACACCATAGTTGGGTGTGATACCAACTTTGTGCCATTTGGTAAAGTAATATGTCATAGTGATAATATACCTTTCTTTATTACATTTACTCAAAGTATTAATAGGTCCTAGAA
The DNA here is from genome assembly GCA_037957365.1 of Torreya grandis. Lineage (NCBI taxonomy): Eukaryota > Viridiplantae > Streptophyta > Pinopsida > Cupressales > Taxaceae > Torreya > Torreya grandis. Next base: position 1,399,651 of record JARHVA010002337.1, read on the forward strand.
ATTTGATACCCCACTTTTCAAAAGTTTTTTTAGATAAAAAAGGCTATAATGACATTTCATCCCTTTGGAGTCACTTACCAATACATGGACATACATCATAGTGCTATGGTACTCTATGCTCATCCTGACAAATGTTCGACCATCATAACGTACTCTATAAAATTTTCCTTGCAGTAGCTTGTCTAACAAAATGACCTCCTACTATTCCTTGGTATACCTATTCTAATAGCTATGTTTATTTATGTTCCAGAACTACCCTATGTATTAATTCATCCTTTCCCTAAATGATAAAATATCTCATTTATAATACTATATTGTAAATCTCTAGTGATAAACTACTTCTTATCTCTTTATTGGTAGTGCATAGGGAGTACTCCTTGATCAAGGAAATTACAAATTGCCTCAAAATTGTTAGGGATCATAAAAATGTGAAAGAGATGGGTATCTATAAAATATTCCTCTATTTCTTTTAGTTCTTCACCATTTGGGAAGAGATTGAGATGGTTTGGTTCAACATTCTCTCTACCTAGTTTGACATTGATGCAAAATTAAAATTATAGAAAGAACATGAACCATCTTTGAATGCATCCTTTGAGCATATGATTTTTAACTAGGTATCATAGATTTTTATGAACCATGAAAACTTTAAATGGTGTTACAAGAAGATAGTGTTAGAGTTTCTATAATGTGAACATTATAGCCAATGTTTCCCTTTTAGTTCTCATGTAATTATAGTATGTATTAGACAAATTTTGGCTTGTAAAATGTAGGTGGTATTCTAGTCCACCATCTCCTATCTATGTAATTACATCACTAACTATGATACTAGAATCATCAATGTGAATATTAAAGGTTTTACTCCAATTTGGAAAGACAAAAATAGGCATAGTGACCAATATATATTTTAGTTCTATGAAGGTTTCTTGACACTCAAAATTCTAGATAAACTTTGTACCTTTGCACATTAAATACTCTAATGAAGATTAAATGGTTACATATCCCTTGATAAACTTATGATAATGCATTGTATGTCCAAAAAAAAGATCACAATTATGTGGAGTTGACTGGTGGAGTCATACTAAGAATGACTATAATTTTGGCCTAGTCTAATAAAATCACTTCATTGCACACTACATTACCTAGTAGGAGACCAAAAGGTGTATAAATAAGGGCTTTCAAATTAAGACTAATGTGTAGATCTTGGTAGCATTATAATATGAGTCATGACTTGGAATAATATTATTTAAATAAATAAAACACTACCCAATCATTAAGATAGACTTCCATGAATTCATGAATAAAGTCATTTTAGTTGTATCTTCTTCTATAATGGGTATTTTATGATAGCCACTAAAACCATCCATGAAAGAGTAGACTTCATGACTTGAGATAGATTATAAAACTTCATCTATGAAAGGAATTATAAATGGATCATTCACACATGCATCATTCAAAATTTGATAATCCAAAAATACTCTAATCTCCCCTATTTTATTAGGATGCACTACCATGGGACAAACCCAATCTACCTTTTCTATGGGATAAATTATTCCTGCATATTTATTTCTATCTAGTTGAGCCTTCACTTTCAACTTCATGTTTGGATTCAACTTGTATGGACATTTATTTATGGGTCATGCTCACTACTTGAGCTTGAAATGAATTTCACTTAGGGATGGGTCTACTCCTCTAACCTCTAAACTTTTTTTTGGAAACACATCCTGATAATCCCACAAAATTTTCATAACTTTTTAAACTTTGGGTTTAGTCTAATAGTCAATTATATATGCTAATTTAGAAATCTCCTTATTTTTGATGTTTTCCATGTGATTTTTTATACTATTTTAATAAATCTGATGATTTTCCAAAGTAACATATTCTTTTAGCATTCATTTTCCTTCCTATTATGGAATTTTTATGTTGTGCTACTTGTCTTCTTCAGTGGGTTCTATGACTGGGTCCTTTACTAGTTATACTAGTTATTTAAGTGAAAACAAATAAGTGATATCAATATCACCATTAGTATTTAAATATTCAATTTCATCTTCTTCATCTTTTATTTGGTAGCATATCTACATAAAATATTGTTCTTCTAAAATTAGAAGCTTTATATCTTTATAATATTGTATTTAGATCACATGCTATATTCTTTTGTGTAGTAGATTCCATCATGGTGCTTAAATATTTTGTGCACCCATGACATAGAAAATGTTTTGTTTTTAGTAGCACATTATAAACCAAAGGATTATCATCTTCAAAGACAAGAGTTTGTATTAAGTCATTTTGCACCTATTTCCAATGCTTTGTTTCCCTCCTACAATCTTGATTTATATACCATGTTGATGGTAAGGGGGCAAGTTTGTAATGAAAGATGTGAACCCAGTACTTCAGTGCCACACATTCTTTAGTCAATATCTCAACACATTTATGGATATGGATTTCAGGTAACTCACCATACTAAAATAAAGGCCAATTAATTTTTATTACCTATGTTAGTTAAAATATTATAAAATAAGTTTTTATGCATCATCAAAATTAAGTTGATTATTTCTATGAATTTACCACCATGCCATTTTAACTCCCTTCAAATCATAATTAAATCACTGACCCATTAACTAATGGTAGGTAAATGAACTCATAGGTATAGAATAAATTGATTAATATCCTCGATCCTGTAGTATGAAGGGAGTTATATCTCATGAGTGAAGACCATTATCATAGGTTTGAGTTCAATATCACCATGATCCCAATTGAGTAGATGCGTATCTAAGTCTCTACTAATAGATTAATATTTTCTTAATTTAAAGTGCCTTCTCTAGTTAGATCTATATAATCCTACATATGATCATCTGCTTGATAGATAAAATCAACTTGTCAAGAAGAAGGGCATTTAACAAGAATGGATGTATAATACTCTATAAAAAACTAAGGTGCATGTGTCTGAGTAACTATGGATTTTTGATTCCATTGTTCAAATGTATTCCATTATTGAGTTATTAAATATTGTATCTAAATTTTAGTATATTTATATAAGAAGTTGCATTCAGATGTACATAGATCTTTCAGGTCCTATTTAGAGTTTACCTTCACTCAGTTGGTTCTTATGCAACATAAAGAGATTCTAGTTTAATCAAAATGATGTAGGTTTTTTGCACCTTATTTAGATGAATGATGATAGTCTTATCTCCTTGATGCACCTCTAGTTGATTTTTCACAATATTGATAGTCATATGACCATCATATGACCATTTCTTTCCAATCATCATAGGATAATGAGTTGTTATCTTCATATTGATGACTTCAAAGATAGCTCATAGGCTCAGCTATATGACTTTGATCTCAAAAAAATTTAATATGATAATGGGATCAACTCTTCCATAGTTTATTAAACTTATACTCATTGGGATATAACTTATAAATGGTCATCTAATTTCCTCCTATATAGACTTGGAGATCATGTTGACCATGCTCTTAAAGTTAAAGACAACATTTGGAATTTCATATCCTATAACTTCAATGTCAAATCATGCATCTACATCCCATGGCTTCTTTGTTTTAACATAACAAACAAGTTTTTTATCTTTTATTACCCTCACTATACACACTCTAGTAAATTATGTAGCAAGTTTTAATGTTCTAAGAGATGTCTTCATTGCTTAGTATACTTAATAGCTTTAGTAAATCTATCAGTCAAGTAACAACTCCGTCATGCCACATAATGCACTTCATCTAACGATACATCTGGTCATCTATTACTACAAAATCTCCTTTAATAGTGTCTTCGTGTTGAATACTTTTCAACATTTGTGAAAATTCATACGTGATCCACTTTTTATATAGCTAGGTCTTAGTATTTATCCTATTTTGATTGATGTATTATCTAGTATGGAGGTATTTCAAAGGGAGTAAATACTCTCTCTATGTGGTGGTGTCTTATAATGGTGTCGAGGAATGAATCCTCCTTTGCTACATATTCACTATGTTAACATTTCAGATAGCCTTTTCCTTTATTTGCTTTTCTAAGACAAGATAGTATTTTGTCTCCTATTTCTCATATACCCAAAAATGTACATAGTAAGACTATTTTTGAGGGTTTGAAGGGTAATTGTATTTCACATGATTATACTCTCCACATAAGTAACATTTTAAAGGAGGGTGTTGACAATTATTTCCTCTACTACCTTGGTAAATTCCTTTATATCTACCCTTAGATCCTCCTCTATTTGATTAATAACTTCCTCTATACCCTCCTTGTTACTATGTTGTATTCCATTGTTGATGTTACTTGATATTATCTCTAATTCTAAATTATTATTATGAAACTGGTGGGCTCCAACTAGTTTTCTACTATTGTGTCATTATCAAATTCCAAGGTGCTATGTGCTAGTATTGTGGTGATGGTGGTGTCCATTCATATAGACATAGAGGTTGGTACTGAGGTAAAATTTGAATCCATTATAGACCTACTTGGTTAGTACAACCCTTATCAACCTTTGGGATTGAAATTGCCTACTTAATTGAGGATACTTATTGTGAAGTAATGGTGAATAGATTCTTTATAATGTCTTATTCGAGCTCCTACAAATCCCTATAATTATTTTCATCAAGGTTTTGTAACTTATAAAAATAAAAATATAAATTGTGTGGAATTTTGACATACTATTGTAGGAGATGGAATTATGGTGTTGCATTCCCTACTATTTAGAAAATTCATAGAACTCTATCTTGATCTTAGGACAATCATTACTATGATGTCATTCTTTCCCACACTCTATACACCATAGGTTTAGCTTATGTTTATTTGCTTCATGGTATTTTTCCATCCTCTTCATAGAATCTTTCAATGCATTATCAATCTCAGAACCCATGATGTGAGCTTTCCCATAGTCTTTAATTTATTACACTCATAGATAAGTATATTTATAATATGCCTTAGTAACATTTTTAGTTTGCACTATAGAAAACATGATTATAGAATGTAGTCCTTTGACAAGCCACATAGATTTACCTTTATATACTAAGCTAAATCTACCTTATTCATAACATCAGAGAACATATTATCATAATTTCAAACTAATTCTCCCAACTTTTGCCTAATCTTCTTTAGGTCTTGAATAGTCTAATTTATACATTTATTTATCTTAATTTCTATGATAAACCATTCATCAACTTGGTATAGACTTGCCTATGCTATTTATATGTAGTACATAAACTCAAGTGTTATTCTATTTAGTTCCCCTATTAACTCACACTTCTTTATAGCCTCATCAATAATACCCTTAGTTTACCATCTCATCTCACATATTAGTAAGTACTACTTAGGGTCTATAGACCCATCATATGTTTCTAGCACCCATTATTTTAAATTAATGTCAATGTAATCTATTGTGAAGTTATTACAATGGGAGGTTGTGTTTTATGTGATCTTGTTTACACACTATGAAGATTTTCCTAAGCACTAGGAAAGTGAATCTTTCCACTCTATTTTTCTATGTTTACTTCTTTTCTCTTATTGGTTTCAACAAACCCTATGGCCTTCAACACCTTATGAATTTATTTTGTTTCAATTTCAATACCTAATGATGCACTTGTTCCAAAATAGACCTTTCCAACTACTACCTATTTGATCATCTAGTTGATATTTTCTACTAGAATATAGATAACTAGGTTGTGGGGACATGTGCTCTTCTAGGTGAATGATTCTTCCCTAAAAATTATTCTAATATTGAACTCATGATTCCTCTACAAGTTTATTCTTCTTATTTTATTAATATTTCATGTCCTTCTTATGATAATACCCATTTTTTTATTTTCACACTACATATATCATCTAAATGATCTACTTTTAAACTATTCTCTCCTTATTCTTCAAACATCTCTTCTTCCTCTCCTTCTTCACCACTTTTTTCTTGTTACCAACATTTGTCTTCTTATTTCATCTTATCTTTATTCATCCTTCATTATTCATCTCTTTATTCTCATTCATCATGTCTTCCTACTCATTATTCATCTATTTTACTACTAATCTTAACTCTACTCATGATTAAATGGGTATTCTTCTATTTATTCCATTTATTCTATTATCTTAGCTCACATTCTAAATCTATACTTTTATTTTGACTCTTATTTCCTCATGTCTCCATTCTATATTCAATTTCAAGCCTTATTTACTCATCTAATCATCATTCACTAGCATGTTTCACATACCCCCATGCCCAAAGTGACTACTCCATATTGGTCAGAGTAGGCACTATGGCCTTGTCCACAAACAATATCTTCACAAGGATAAGTAGTCACTAAAAAAATTTCTCTCAAATTCCTCTGATGAACAAGTCCTTTACAGATTCAAGAGCTATATATCTCTGTACTTGAAACTCATTTATATATTTATCTACTATAGTAGTAACCCATTGATCTATTACTCTTACGTAGTCGGTTTCCAATCTTTGTAACTAGTTTATCTTTTCTTTAGTCTAGATTATAGTTTATTCCCTTCTTGGGTTGAAGTAATAATATTCCAACTAGGATAACTAGTTAGCTAACAATTCAGGAAAATCACACAAAAAAATTTCATATATCTCTCCATAAATATGCTCTTGAATGATTTCATGTATGGTAAGACCTATCTAATTTGATTCTTATTTTATAAATTTGCATATCCTTTGGTATATCCATACGTAAATATCTCTTATCCTTAGTAACCATCTTAGCATAATTTCCTCCAACAATGAGTTCCATGCTCACTATACCATTATTAGCATAGGTTTCTAAAATATCAAATCATGCAAAAGATGAGGATATCTATTATACACTTCATGTGTGTAGAGTAATGTATTAGATTCATACATAAGTTTGGATAATAGAAACATAATAAGCATTAATTATCCTATATTATTTAGGAATTAAGGACAACAAGTGTTTCATAAATAGAAATAGAACATTCAGGTAATTAGACAAAAAGTAACCAAACATTATACATGAGAATTATTGCAAGGAACATAATAAGAAATCAAATAGGTAACCATAACTAGATAAATCTCTATTGATCTCTTTAAAAGTGAATTGATTTTATTCTTACAAACATAAGTGTGTGTGTGTGTGTGTGTGTGTGTGTGTGTGTGTGTGTGTGTGTGTGTGTGTGTGTGTGTGTGTGTGTGTCTATATATATATATATATATATATATATATATATATATATATATATATATATATATATATATATAGACACACACACACACACACACACACACACACACACACACACACACACACACACACACACACACACACACACACACACACTTATGTTTGTAAGAATAAAATCAATTCACTTTTAAAGAGATCAATAGAGATTTATCTAGTTATGGTTACCTATTTGATTTCTTATTATGTTCCTTGCAATAATTCTCATGTATAATGTTTGGTTACTTTTTGTCTAATTACCTGAATGTTCTATTTCTATTTATGAAACACTTGTTGTCCTTAATTCCTAAATAATATAGGATAATTAATGCTTATTATGTTTCTATTATCCAAACTTATGTATGAATCTAATACATTACTCTACACACATGAAGTGTATAATAGATATCCTCAATATATATATATTTCTAGTCTAGATTCACATGCAAAAATAAAAAAGAAACCATCACAAAAACATAAGACTTATTTTTGGTTGACAAAAATTTATTTATATGGCTTATATGATATTTAATAAATATTTCATCTATATCAAAAGAAATTTAATAAAATTTGAGATGATTTATATGGGATTCTAAATCTACTAATGATCTCTAGATCAACATGAAGGTTGTTCCTAATTTGGTATTTTAGAACTTCAAACTTTGTTATTTACATTGATATCTCATTTCATCCTACATAGACAAAATTTGGTATCTATACTCTAATAACTTGTTAAAAATATAAAAAATTTATATTACAATGAACTCTAAATAATATACCAAATATATATCCCATATTTCTATTATAAGAAGAATTCAAATTGTAAATTTGCACATGATATTTGTCTGATATTCATGCATTATAGTCATTTTGTCTTTTTATAAGTCTATTTTATCTTATGTTCATTACTTATAATAGGATATAATAATAATAATAATAATAATAATAATAATAATAATAATAATAATAATAATAATAATAATAATAATATACTCCACTTTTAGCACCAATAATGAGAAGAAGATGAATAGTGATAGACTAGAAATATATATATATATATTTATATATATATATATATATTTCTAGTCTATCACTATTCATCTTCTTCTCATTGTTGGTGCTAAAAAAGGAGTATATTATTATTATTATTATTATTATTATTATTATTATTATTATTATTATTATTATTATTATTATTATTATTATTATTATCATCATCCTATTATAAGTTATGAACATAAGATAAAATAGACTTATAAAAAGACAAAATGACTATAATGCATGAATATCAGACAAATATCATGTGCAACTTTACAATTTGAATTCTTCTTACAATATAAATATGGGATATATATTTGGTATATTCTTTAAAGTTCATTGTAATATACATTTTTTATATTTTTAACAAGTTATTAGAGTATAGATACCAAATTTTGTCTATGTAGGATGAAATGAGATATCAATGTAAATAACAAAGTTTGAAGTTCTAAAATACCAAATTAGGAACAACCTTCATGTTGATTTAGAGATCATTAGTAGATTTGGAATCCCATATAAATCATCTCAAATTTTATTAAATTTCTTTTGATATAGATGAAATATTTATTAAATATCATATAAGCCATATAAATAAATTTTTGTCAACCAAAAATAAGTCTTATGTTTTTGTGATGGTTTCTTTTTTATTTTTGCATGTGAATCTCTAAGGATAAAATGAATAGGTTTTAAAAAATGGAAACAAATTCATAAATAACATCCCTAAACATAAATATAATTACATATTAATATTCCTCTTACAAAATTGAAGAAGTTAAAAAACTACTCATGTTTATCTAAGTTCTTATGTAAAATTTATAAGCATTTCAACTAGATCTAGGGTTCTCCATCCTGGCTTCAGACATCACCAGTATTAGCTCCAAATATGCATAATCCTAGCTCTCAAGATGCATAGAATTAGATCTAAAGTTTCTCATAATTTATTTTTGGTTCTATTAGACCAAATAATTAATTAAATTATGATTTTTATTAATTTTTATGGTCTTTCTATATATAGAAATTATATAAATATAAACTTCAAAAAATAAGCATCAGTAATGACAACTATAAGGATCTACAACTATGGGAACATGAAAGTAAAACAAATGATTTATACATATGTTTATAAAGTATTTCTATGCAATTGATTTTTATTATTTATAAAAAATAGGTATTTATAAATAAGGAAATGTATTTAGATTATTTAAACTACTATGAATATCTCAGACACCAAGTTGTTGGAAGAAATTATGATAGCATAGAATTTTGACCTTGTGTAATATTTTTTTATTCTCTCTCACTCCTAGATACACTATTGGAGAAAATTTAGGCTATGGGTATCCTATAATGAGGTTGAATCTCTAGAGAAGGTCAACTTCCTCTTGGTAGATCACCTAAACTAATATTTATACTTAGAAAAGGGATAAAAATGGGGTATGATATGACTAATAACACTAAATAGGTAATTATAAATATTAAATGACACTATAATAATCTTTAAACAAAAAATGATTGAGCATTATGATAATCTCTACTCACATAATCTCACAAACTAGCCAATTTACATCAATATTTCTTAAACTAGGCTGACCAAGAAATATATGAAGAAAAGAGGGGTTCTAAAATGAAAAAAATAACAATTTTAGACATAAAAATATATTGAAAACACATATAAAGAGGCAATAAATAAGGACAATGATCATGAAAGAACACTTCTTCACAAATCCATCATGCACAAGCCTACTAAACACAAGTTAAAGGCAATAGATAGGTGAAATAATAATATTATTTATTAAAAAGGTATTTATTTAAAAAAAATTATAGGGTTTTTCCTTGTCAAATTGAGATTATATTACAAATGAACCAAAAAATGGGAGATAAAAGGAAGAAAAGTAAGAAAGGAGACGAGAGAAAGCTTTAGATCTTCAATAAATGTGTTTGCAACCATTCTCCAAGCTCTCATAATTGATTTCCAATGTATTAAATGGAGGGAATCTCATTTTTCATATTTTACCTATTTTAATTTTTAATTTGGTTTCACTTTTCAATCACAAAGCTCCAAAGAGATCCAAAATGGTATAACTTAGCGTATTGGGCACTTTTGGCCTAAAGGTTTCTTATATTGGATGATGTCACCATCCATTTAAATTTATAAAAGGTATTAGATATTATAGAATAATTAATACATAACACTAATTATATTTAAATCTCCCCATGATCCATCAATGCTCCTCAACTCCCTAAATATCTACTCTACTTGACTTCTATGCCCCATCTCCACTTGGCTTGAGTTGGTATCTTGGAAACATAGTTAGTGATCTTGCAACTTTATGATTATAACTAACCTTGAAGGTTAACATTGGGTATTTGATTTTATGTCTTGTTTTTTATTCACTCCTTTTTACTCCTCCAACCTAAACAATACACCATTAAACCTTCAAAACTCTTAGACTCCATTGACGAAGGGCTCCAAGCTTGAGCCATTTTCAACTAGTTGTACAAGAACCTATTCCCAAGGCCATTTTGGACCTCATAAACACCAAAAAATTCCAATTTATTCTTAAACATAATTCAAATATGAGATTTATATAGTCATCTACACATTCCATGTGTTTTTAAAGTGATTCCATGTCATTTCATGGACATATGAGCTAAAAAACTCAAAATCAATCAAAATACGCTCTTTAGCAACTTGTAATGATTTTAGGCCTTTCCATGGTACTTTGGATATTTAATGATATTAATTATTATTAATAATCTTTGGGTATTTCCTACCCTTATTTTAAGACCATTATTAGCCTTTGCCTCTTGGAAACTCCTTAAATTAGCTTAGAAAGGTCTACAACCTTGTGTTCACTAGGTAGGTCTAAGAGGGTCTCTTTACTAATTTGAACCACTTGGAGTCCATTTTTACTTTCCAACTCACTAATATAATTATTTTTTCTCTTATAAAAATTACTAATCATGTTTTGATACATAAATACTCCTTTTTACCTGTGTAATTCTCACTTTAAGACTTGGTTTTAGCATGAAGACTCCATTAATGGAGGGATGAAAACATGATTTTAATTTCTTATTAACCTCCCTCTAAATTAGTTGGAATATAAAATATCCTATTAGGTATATTTATTTCTTATAAAAAAATTTCAATACCCAAAAAATTAATATAAATCCAATGACCACCAATTAAGCCCATTTTCGCTCTTTTAGGCCTCAAGACTCTCTCTCCCATAGAGTGCATGAGGTTTGAGACACAAAAAATGGATATGTAGGATGATAGTGTGAATTAAATTTAATTATTGGTGGATATTATAGGTCATGATAATTTATATACTAATTTTAATAATTTGGATGTACCTATTTAGCCCTTAAAACTTCATTTTTGCTCCTGAGCACACTAAAAAATTGTGAATTGTGAGACATAGGGAGAAATAAAAAGGTGTATCCTAAGATTTATGATTTATAAATACCTAATTAATTTTTTTTAACTTATAATTATTCATATAAATTATCCAAGAATTATATTTTACCATTAAACCCTTTTAGTGCCTCAAAAACTCCTTTTTGTTTGTGCCCACTTGCATGCCAAAATCCTAATTTTTGTAATTTTGTACCTCTCTTCATTTCGACATTATATTATGAATTTATTCAATCTCACCATGTGTTTTAAGACTTAAAATATCAATAAATTTCTTCAAAAACACTCACATAAGGTTCAAACCATCCATCATACCTTAAATCCCTTCAAGAAGCTTGCCCTTTTATGTTGACTATCAATAGATAGGCATAATAATATGATAAAACATCATATGTTTTCACCATTAGTGTGAAAAAAATATTATAGATAGATAAAATCATGCATGACCACAAAATTTTATACTCTGATTGTACCTTTAGATCCCCTAAAAATCATTTTTCTTGAAACTATATGGTTACATTAGTGAAAGACTATTTATGACTATAGGAGGTCTACAAGAAAAAAAATATTATTAAACTATTTATGTACTCACCATTATCATACATACTAAAAATGAGAACCTAACTCCTCTTGTAAATGCTCCAAAATCATAACTTTCTCCAAGATTGGCCTAAGTTACCTATGTGAATGATTTGGAGAGTGATTTAGGTCTGTAATAAAATAAAGGGTATATACCTTTATTTCAATTCCAAATATAAATAATAGGTCACAATTACCTTATTTACCAAATTTGAGTTCTTGACTCCATGTTTAGGTGCTCTAAAACTTCAAAAACCTTTAAAGCTACCTTCAAAAGTTGAATGTATGTTGTATCTTCATGAGCTAGCATTGCATAAGTTATCTTGAAAAAGACTTGGATATTTCAATGTGTTACTTTAATTGAAAAGCATACCTCACAAGATTAAAATTTAATGGAAATTTCCTGAGTTGCACCTTAGGGTGAATGATTGAATGAGTTAATGAAATTGCCATTTAGATGGTTGTAGGTGTAGATTTGGGGTATTGGTTATAAGTGAAACTAGAAAATGCCTCTCCCAATATATTCCAATATTTAAAAAAAAAATTATACCTTCACCATATCATCATCACTTTCATGATGCCTAAATACTTGCCTCATAATCTAATGTCTTTCATAATTTGCTCTCAATGCATTTTAGTTGGTTTTAGGTGATGTTTTTGAGCTAGGAAAGCCAAAACACTAATTATTATCTAGAGATAATATTCTCATCAAAACCCAATTATATAGGCCTAAAATAGGATGGTTAAGTCACTCAATAAGGATGAAAACATTGAGTAGAGTAATGAAGCTAGTCTTCTCTTACCATCATTTAGATCATCTGTTGCACTAAGACTACCTCTTCTTCATAGTTTCTTATAGGTAAAATCTCATTGAATTTTATAGGAGAGTGGCTTAATACATCTAGGAAAAATTTTCTTATGTAGGCCAATTTTGGTCAACATTTATGGTGACCTCCTAGTATTTCATGCCTTTCTATGCAAAATACTAGTTTCCTTATTCTATCTATTGGACTTATGGATTCACACACGTCTTTTATAATTAATTTTAAACTAATCATAAGGATGAAAATATTTTTATTATAACTCTTAAAAGAACAAGGAATACCTAAAATAAAACAACAATGTGCCTAAAGCACTTAGGGAAGGGAAACACATAAAAAAGGGAAATGTGCATAATGCACTGGAAGAAAAATGATAAAGTCTACTGTATTTTGTATAAGGCTAAAACTTACATATAATTCCTCCTAGAACAAATGGGAATCTCTTGGATTCGTGATTTTTTAATGGAAATAGTTGAAAAATACCTTACTTGTGAGGCACCATACCTAATGAACTAGGCTGCTTGATTGCCAATATTTTTGTCATGCTCTCTAATGCAATGATGATAGTTGTAAAAATTTCACCTATGAAGGTGAATTCATCTTGTACTTCAAAAACCATCTCATGGTATTTATTGATTCTTTTTCCAATCTCAAGCATGACCACCACTTGGTTCATAGGATAAACTTCAAACATGGTACATTGGAGATTGTTACCTTGCCCTTCAAGAAGTAATACACCCTTAATAACATTATAAATTTGAATATTAGGAGGTATAGGCCCTTAAAGAGGATAAAATTTATTGCACACTTCCCAAATATTCTACCATAAGTTTTCTTGGTCCATGAAGGCTTCAATAACCTTAGTCTTTGTTGGTTGTTCCAATCCAATATCTTATTATCCTTGAGTAATGTCCTCATCATATATTTCTTGATTATGTCCATGAAAACATATTTTATCACTAGGAACATTGAATTATTCTTCATCAACTTATCCTTGTTATCCTAGAGGTGCCAATTTATCAAAACCTTCATATTCATTAAATGTATACAAATAAATCTGCCACACATGCTTTAAATCTCCTTGAACCTATTTGTTTGAATCAACAAGGTTAGTAAACCTGATATATTTCTTTCACATCCTCACCAACTTCTTCATATACCAAGGTATCAAATTTTGCACTCTTTTCATAAGAAACTACAACATCATCAATATCATAATTTTCTTTATTTTTGAATATTGATTTGTGTCTTTTTTCACCAAGTAGAGTACTAATGGTTAGATCTTCATCATATACACTTGCATTGTATTCTTCACATTTTATTTAAATCACACTTATAGATGTAATCTCTTATTCATTTACTTCCCATAAGACATGTTCATCTTTAATAAGAGATATTGTTGGAGGGTGATGGGCATGTTCATGAGTGGGATTCGGAATGGAGGGAACCTTCTTGCAACTTGAAACCTTGGGAATGGTTGAATATTAAATAAAATATTATAATAAAAGTAAATTGATTTGGGAAATGGAAGGAACAACTTCTTCAGTAAGAAACTCATTTGTCTCATAGGCTTCTTAAGGCTCTTCAATAGCTAAAAATTGATCTTCAACCTTCTCAATTAAATTGTCTTTTTTTTTTATAAACATTCTTTGATATACCTCAAATATGGAAAAGCTATATGTTCTTGGGTAGAGGTAAACGGGGCTTGATTAGGCACAAATCTCTCATTGACTTCAGCCTTTTGATTTTGATTCTCTTTCTGCTTCCTTATCTTTAGCTCTAACTCTTTGATTAACCTATATATATTCTCTTGGAATAGTTTATCTTTAAGGTCATGAGTATTTTCATAAAGATAAGGAACATAATAATGCTAGTATGAGATAAAATAATATCCTTAAGGAGGGATGAAAGAGACTCACATGGGTTTCTATTCTTCTTTAACTTTGACTCTCCAATCTATATTTGTTTCACCTTGATAACTCCATGACTTCACCACTTGATTCTATCTTAGAATATTAAAGCACTTCTTAGGGGATCTTTGAGGAAGATACTTAGAATCTTGGATCTCGACAATAATATACTCAACAATAGTCTCTTCCTTTTTTTGAAATCTCTCTTAGATTAAATTCCAAGAATGGAATAGCCAAGGAACATATGAAGGACTTAGAACACTAGAAAGGTCACTTGGAATGGTATTTTGGGGAATAATGGGGGCACATATGAGGGATGAGGTGTTGAATATGAAGACACATAAGGTTGATGGAGTTGGGCATGTTGTTCTTCATAGTTTCTTAACTTATCCTCAATGTTTTGAATGAGACCACTTACATCCATCATCTTATGTAATATTTTTTCCAATTTCCTATCTCAATAGGTTCCCATTCTTCTTTAATTATCTATAATTAATCTCTCATGTCATAAATTATGTGATAAGGGATATCATGACCATATCCCCTTTGTGTATTAAGTTATATCATGTACCTTTCATAGACTAAGAAATTTGCTTCAAGATGGAAATGGATTGGTCTGAGGAGTAACTAGGGACATATTTATCTTGAGAATGTTGATCATAATACTAACATAAATAATTAAAATACTATTAATTATTATATTAAGGTTGGTATGGATGATCATGGGGCTAAGATACTTCATCAACTTACATGAAACTAAAATTCATCTCTAACTCAGCCAAAATAACCTCATCAAAATAATAAAATGAAACACAAAATACATTGAATGAGTGAAAGGCTTGATAGAACTAGTTGATCATACACATATCCACCATTTATCTCTAAAAACATGCCTTTAAAGGTTGATTGAATTGAAGAACAACAGCAGAAACCCTTCAGTGAAGTGAAGAACATAGTAGTCCCATTAGTCATGCCAAAAACTATTGTAGCATAGAATATCACCATTGTGTTAGAGTTTTTCAGCCTCTCTTACTCCTAGATACATTATTAGAGAAACCTCAGGTTATGTGTATCTTTTAATGACGTTTAACCTCCAAAGAAGGATGGCTTCCTCTTGGTATATCACCTAAACTAATATTTGTACTTGGAAAAGAGATATAAATGGGGTATAGGATGAATAAGAAAACTAAATAGGTGATTAACCAAATTAAATGACACTCAAATAAGATTGAAACAAGAAAATAATCATTATAAATACAATCTTTGCTCACACAATCTCATAAAATAGTGAATTTGCATCAATATTTATTAAACTAGGCTCATTGAGCAATAGATGAAGTAAAGACAGGTTCTAAAACACACACTAAGCATAAATTAATGGCATAAAAATCATAATTTCAGACCTGAAAATATCTTTAAAACACCTAAAAAGAGGCAATAAAGAAGGATGATCACCATGGAAGAACACTTCTTCACAAAGCCATCATGCACAACCTTACTAGACATAAGTTAAAGGCAAGAGATAGGTGAAATAATAATATTATTGATTCAAAAGGTGGTCCTTACAAATTTTGATAGGGTTTTAACTTGTAAAATTGATAGTATATTATAAATGAGTCCAAACATGGGAGATATAGGGAAGAAGTGGAAGAGAGGATAAGAGAGAAAGCATTAACTCTTCAATAAACATGTTTCCAACCACTCTCCAAGCTCTCATAATTTATTTTGAACATAATAAATAGAGGGAATATATTTTTTCATATTTTATCTCTTTTAATTTATCTTTTAACTTCAATTTTAAATTTTTAAGCTCCATAAGGATCCAAAAATGTCTAATTTGGCTTATTATGCACTTTTGGGCTAAAGGTTTCTTGTCTTGGATGATGTCACCATTCACATAAATTTCTAAAAGGTATTTGATCTTATAAAATCCTTAATACATAGCATTAATTATATTTACTTCCCCCCAACCTCCATAAATGATCCTCAACTCCACAAATATCTATTCCATTTGACTTTTATGCCCCATCTGCATCTGGCTTGAGCTAGGAACTTGGTAACATGGTTAGTGATATTGGCACGTTATGCTTGCGACTGACTTTAGAGGCTAACCTTGGTATTTATTTTTATTATATTATTATTTTTTAACTCAATTTTTCTCTTCTAACATAAAAAATACACCATTAAACCTTCAAAACTCTTGGACTCCATTGATGGAGGGCTCCAAGCTTGAGCCATTTTCAACCAGTTATGAAAGAACCTAATCCTAAGTACATTTTGGGACTCCTAAGCACCAAAAAATAATTTTTTTTCCCAATAATAGTTAAAACATGATATTTATATATTCCTCTACATTTTCCATGTGGTTTCCAATTGGTTCTAGGTCATTTCATGGACTTATGAGCTCAAAAACTCAAAACTGGTCAAAATAGGCTCTTTGGCAACATGAAATAATTTTAGGCATTTCCATAATGATTTTGAGCTTGAATTATCATCATTTATTATAAATAATATATTTATATCACCTACTCTTATTTTTATGCCATTCTCAACCTCTAATTCACTTGGAAACTCCTTCAATTAGTTTGGGAAGGTCTGTAACCTTGTGTTCAGTAGGTAGGTCTATGAGGGTCTCTTTACTAATTTGGGACACTTGGAGTCCTTTTTAATTTCCAAACTAAATAACATAATTATTTTTTATCTTATTAAAATTCATTAGAAATTTTACATATTTAAATCCTCTTTTTGACCTCTACAATTCTCACTTTAAGACCTGGTTTTGGCATTAAGACTCCATTAATTAAGGGATGAAAACTTGATTTTTATTGCTTCTTGGCATCTATCTTCCTTATTTTGACTATAAAATATCCACTTAGATATATTTATTTATTATAAAACATGTTAAATATCTCAAAAAATTTATCCAAATCCAATGATCACTAATTAATCCTATTTTTGCTCTTTTATGCCTCAAGACTATCTCTCTCCCATAGAGTGCATGAGGTTAGAGATAAAACAACATATATATAGGCTCACAATGTGATTTTAAGTTCATAATGGATGGATATTTTAGGTAATTATATTAATATGTACCATTTTTCATAATGTTTATGTACCTATTTAGCCCCCAAAATGCCATTTCCTCATCTGAGCACACTTAGAAATTGTGATGTATGAGACATAAGGAGAATTAAAAAGGTGCATCTTGATATTTATGAGGTATAAATACCTAGTGATTATTTTATTAACTTTTAATTATACATATAACTTATCCAATAATTATATTTGACCATTTAACCCTTTAATTTCCTCAAAAACACCTTTTTGACTATCCATGTTTATATGTTAATATCCTAGAATTTTGTAATTTTGCACATATCTTCATTTTGAATTTAAAATAAAAATTTAATAACTATAAAAAAGTATTATAAGACTTAAAATAACACTAAATTTCCTAAAAAAACACTTACATGAGGTTCAATCCATCTATCATACCTTAAATACCTTCAAGAAGCTTGCCTAGTTCCATGTTGACTATCAATAAACATGCATAGTAATGTGATAAAATAAAGGGTTATTACACTATTAGTTTGACCATATATATATATATATATATATATATATATATATATATATATATATATATATATATATATATATATATATATATATATATATATATAAACTCATTACCACAAATTTCACCATATTTTTTAACTTTAGTGTACCTCTAGATGCTCCAAAAGTCCTTTTTTCTGAAATTAGTTATCTAGCTACCTGACTAAAAGACTGTTTATGACTATAGGAGGTCTAAGATAAAATATCAGATGTTTATAGTATTTATGAGGATTTAATAATGGTATATAAATATGTATATACTCACCATGATCATACTTACTGAAAATGAGAACCTAACTCCTCTTGTAGATGCTCCAAAATCACAAATTTCTCTAAGATTGGCCTATGTTGCCTGTGCAAATGACATGGAGAGTGCTTCAGGTCTGTAACAAAAAAATTTATATAACTTAGTTTACATGAAAAATATAAATCACATGGGGATATAATATTTCACAATAACTCTGTGTATGAAATTTTAGGTCTTGACTCCATGTGTAGGTGCTCTAAAACTTAAAAAACCTTGAAAACTACCTTCAAAAGTTGACTATATATTATATCTTCATGAGATAGCATTAATTAGGTGTTATTGATGAAGGATTTTTTATGAACATTTGTTACTTTAATTACAAAGTATACATCGTAGTATTATCCTTGAATTTAAAGGTCTTGAGTTGCACCTTAGGGCAAATGATTTAATGAGTCAATGAAATTCCCATCTAGATGGTTATAGGTGTAGATTTGGGGTATTGGTTGTAGATGAAATTGGTAAATGCCTCTCACCATATATTCGAATATTTAAAAAAATATTATATACCTTTTCCCTATCGTTATCACTTTTATTATGTCCAAATAATGGCCTCATAGTTTAGTGTCTCTCACATTTGTCTTTCAATGCACTTGAGTTGGTTGTAGGTGATTTATTAGAGTTAAGAGAGCAAAAACACTAGTTTTTTATTTGAGAGGATATTACCATAAAAACCTAATCAAAGAGTAATAAAATATGATGGGGAAGGCAATCAATAAGGATGAGAACACTGAGTAGGGTCATGAAGCTGGTCTTTTCTTTCCACCATTAGATCATCCACTGCACTAAGACTACCATTTCTTTGGAGTTGCCTATACGTAAAAATTCATTGAATGATCTTGGAGAGTGGCATGATCCATATAGGAAAAATTTTCACATGTATGGAAATTTTGGCCAACAAAATCCTAATTGGATAATATTTTGATTGATTATCTCAAGCAAAATTAGAAATTTTTGGAAAGAAATCAATGTACATATATTCTCTCCATCAAACTAGAATATGGTGGATTTTGAATATATAACTTCTAAATATTTTATCTTTTAATAATTAGTATTATTTATATTATCCAAATAATGTATGAACTAAGTTTGTTAGTTATTTTAGAATAAGAGTCAATTTCAAAACTAAATTGTTATGTTGTTAAGATTAAGAAATCAGTTCTAAACTAATTTTCTATGTTGTTAAAATTAGTAAATTATTATAATTTGTTTTTAAAGTTTTTAATCTCAAAAAATAAGTTTTGAATAATTTTTATTATAAATACAAAATTATCATTCATATTAAGTTAGTATAGAGTTGGTATGAAGATGTAGAAAGTATAGAGAATTCAATAATAGACATAACTATTTTCATTTTCAGATTATGAGTATTTTTATGAGTAATGATAAATTTATTTCATAATGTTTATACAAAGCTAAGTGTTGTTATAATAATATTACAAGAGAGGTTAAGGGCCCACTCAACTAATGAATCAATATCTATTTTGGTATTTATATGTTTATGTCATTTTTTTGTGGCTTAAAGTTTGTCATTCATTATTTTATTGAAAAAACTGTGTTATATGTTAGCCTACACATCTATGTGTTTATTCGTGTGTGTTTCAATAAATTTTAATTTTATCACTTTATATTTAAATCATTTATCTTTTAATTAAATTTGAATACTATAAACCTATATTAGTTGTGCATTTTTTCAAAATAAATTTCAATTTCAGTAAAGTGTGTTTCCCTTGCAAGCATTTTCAATTTCAATATAGAGTGTTTCCATTAAAATCATTTACATTTAGTGTGGGTTTTTAGTTTAAAATAATAGGTTTTTTTTTTTTAAATCAATTATATTATATCTTTACGAGTAAATTATCCACAATCCTCCCAAACATACAATTGTTAGCCATTATCTTGCATACCTTATTTTTTATTATCATTAGACATTGACCCTAATTTGATATGATGTAAACTTAACTCAGTTTATTAAATGAAATGATTCAAGACACATATAACTTACCACATACATATTTATGGTGATAATTCAAATACCAACTTAGGTACTACTCTATGTGAGTAGATCAACTAGTTGGGTGTAAAATTTCAACCCTTATCTATTAGCATAAGATTGTAATATTACATGCTCTTGTTTGTGTGTCACTAATACCAATGTTTTTTTTTAAATACCATAAATAAAAAATCATCCCATAATATTTAAACCAAATTCCACATATCAACCTCATTTTCCAATCTTTATAATCTTCAACAACTAATTTATTCTCTTTTGTCCTATCTCCTACACACATTATATCACAACATTTTTCCTTGCCTAAAATCACCCCAATCACTTGTAATTTTAAAGATTTATTAGAATAAAAAAATAATAAAATTATATTCAAACCACATTCAAATTATTTCCATAATGAAACCATATTCATCTCACCTACATAATCCAACCTTATCTTGAGCAAATCCTATCTAAACACTTTTATTGAGATAGTCTTAATCTAATCAAGTCAATTTTTGGTAAGGTTCATTATAACCTAGTCAATCCATAATATATTTATCTAATTTTATCTAAAAAACCATCCAATATATTCAAATAATGAACTTATATTATCTCTTTGTCCAAGTCAAAACTTAGGGATATCATATCCTAATCCCATCCTATACAAAACTAGTTTACATCCTAAAAATAAAATTTACTTAAGAAAAATTTATTAACCATATAAAACCATATCTAATCCTGTAATAACATATAAAAAATATGTATTTGATAAAAATAAATCTTAATATTCTTTATGCTATCATCCAATAACTAGTCCTAGCCCATTCACATCTACACACCATGCTGATCAAAACTTGTCAATGCCTTAGGATTGGAAAATCTAGCCACAAAAATGATCTTAAAACTCTTATACAAGGTGGTTAACCTCATTATAATGATGAATACAACCTCATTGACACACATTCACACACTCTAGACACATATTATGACTTTTTAAATTCTAAATGGGGTAGATCCCAACTACAAAAATATATATATGAGAATGGGGATGAACATTTACTTCAACTGATTCAGGTAGGAACCCTAATCCCTCAAGATTTTGATAAATAAAATATTAATTAAATTATATAAATTCTTCAAATTCTAATAACTAGACCAATTTTTAACCCATATGAAAATGGATAAGATGAACCCCAAACTAAATCTATAAATATAAACTATGTAATGCATAAAAAATGGAAAACTACCTTAGAATACCAAGTAGGACATGACCACAAGTAGTCCTTGATTGAAAACCTCAATAAAATAACCCAATAAGTGGCCTCACTTATGTATTAGATAAACCCAAAAATTAAATATGCCTCAAACTCCCAAAATTCCATAAAAAACTAATCCAACTCTTACCAACCAAAATCAAAACAAGCCTAAAAGTCATAATTCACAATCAGTTTTTTAATCTAATTTGACATTCACCCAAGAATGGAAATTAATGAAATATGTTATAAAAGGAATATATATAGGGTCATACAAAAAATGTTAAAAATTTAAAGATATATGTCCCTACCCACTTAACATGGACATCTTATGTGCTCCATTCCCACCTAACTTTGAAACTACAAAATTTGAAAAATACAAAGGAAAGGGAGATCCATGAGAACATGCCAAATAATTGTTCATGAGCTATAAATAATTGGTGTACATTTATGTTTATATGCTTAGGTTATTCCCACATAGTCTTGGGGGACCTTCCATGGAATGGTTTATGCACTTAACTAAGAGATTGATCACATCATTTAGGGATTTAACTGATAAATTTATTAAACATTTATCCTATAACATGGATCATGAAATCATTCTATTAGATCTATACAATGATTAAAAAATAAATGGAGAATATTTTTCATCATTATTACAATGATGGTGAAGACTATCAATATTATTCCCCTACTCAATCCCTAAAATATAATTGGTAACTATTTTCATCACCAATTCAAGTTAAACTTAATTTTTTACTACAACTAAATTGTGTAAATACCTTTAATAAAATTGTGGAAAAAGGTATCCAAATTGAAAATTACCTCATTTATAATGATATAATAAAAATATATTGAAAGATTGATCATAATCAAACTCACCCCTAATTAGAGAAGCTAAAATTATTCAACAAAAATAAGAATGTCTTTTTTTATGGAGTGATAGATGTTAGGAATGTCTAAACCATCCAAGGATCAAATATTTATACATCCCAAAGTGCATAAAATATTAATATACCTACATGAAATACAAAGATAAAATCTATAAAGTGGTGATATACTAGTTTGGGTGAGCCTATAGATAATTTATTAAAGAAATTTATAGCCACCAATATGATTGTATATCTTAAGGTCAAACCACTTGTTCAAATTAAACCTAAGCTAGTGTGTTATATGGAATATAAATATTGAATATACCATGGATTTAAAGGAAATGACACTCCCATATTCATTAAATCTTATAAATATATCCAAGATATGATAAATAGAGGTGAAATAAAATTTTAAGGAGAAGAGTCACCTTCCAAAAATCAATAGTTGGGTATCTATTAAGACCCATTCCCAAAACATGATCAGAAATAAAATAAGTGTATAATGGGACTTTTTAACCTTAAATTTGATTAGGATTCTACTATGGGAGATAAGGTTAATAATATATAAATAAATAAGCTCAAGGGTGATAAATAAATATATAGTAGACCAATCAATTACAAAACTTTGATAAAACATATACTAAATTTATTATGATGAGATATGCTATGAATGGAAAGTAAAACTATGCTAGATATTACATTGATAATGAAAATAAGATAATTATATGGTTTTTATATCAATATAGATTTGGTAATAATTAAAATAGAATAATATTCTATAATAGTCACCAAATTTTGGATTAATTGTCCTTTTAGCCACAAACACTTACATCAGCCTTGGATGGTTATGCCAACACTACTCTCTAGATCAGATGTAGGTGTCTAGTATGAAATAATTATTTAAATATGTGGTCACCACTTGGATTCTTATGGATTAATAATTGCATTCACAATAGTCTACTCAAATCTAGGGCATGGATTGTCACTCTTTGTCAAATGATCAAAAACCTATTTCATCATCTTCATAGTGGTTGTGGGGAAAATGGGTTAGTGAGCACGTAGTTTCAAGCTACCCCAAATATCCCACTATAAATGAGCACTTCCTACATATCCAATACTATGAAGAGGGCCTCAAAATTATGTTGATACCCCCTATGTGTTTAATTAGATGGGAATCATGTAATATGTGATAATAAAATACAACATTTACTTAGCTTGTAACTTGGAAAATATAGATCTTAGGATACTCCTTCAGTACTTTATCCCTGTAGATGTGTTGTACCTATGACTTATTTGTAAATAGGAGAAAATAATGAAGATTTAATTTCATAATACTTGATAGAATTCCTTTTATAAGTTTCCTTGGTTTGTGTTAGGTATTTTTTAGGTGATGATGAATGAGGGTTGATATTGTATTTATATCAATCACTTTGGATAATATCTCAAATAATATCACTTAAATAGACCATTAGGATACATTTAATTTTTAAATTATATGAATTTTAGGGCACTAAACACTTATTTTAGAACCTGAAACCTATGTTGATGTAAGTGTCTGACTAGGATGTAAGTGTTTAAGGAGAAAGAAAATAGGTAAAAACTAAAAACTTATAAAGGCATAAGATAAGTGGGTTCTAAGCATTATGGGAAATATATAAGGATTTGGTTATCAACATAACACTACTTGGATTAATAGATAGGCCAAGGGGCACAAGAAAGAATAGTTGTAAGACTTTCAAAAAAGAGAAAGGTATATAATTGAGATGAATAACTAAGGTCATATATACTTCGTAAATATCATCTAGATTCCCCCCCGCCTTTAATCTAGTAATGAAATTACTAGTTTAAATGAAAGGAATGCATACTTGGGTGTTATTGAGGTCAACATACTGACATTTTTGAAAATTAGGACCCTTGAGATACTTTGAACATTAACCTTGAAATGATGGCATGTTTTGATCATTGTTAGAATTTGAAGATCATCCACTTTGATAAATTAGGCTTATTGATTTATAGTTTTGATTTGAGCTTGCTTAATGTTGATAATAATTGGTCTTCATTTCTTATAGATATAGGTTTCATAGATCTCTTGTTGATGGATCATGCTTAAAATTTGAATATTAACTTTATTCAATTTTTATTTTCTAAAGGCTCTCCTTTAGAAAACCCTAGCTCAATCCCTCAGGTCAAATTTACATTTGACAGGAGAAAATTGGTGGGAACATTTCAAATTAATTTGGACTTAAGTTTAATTTTCATGTTAAGGATTAGTCATATTTCTTAACATGACCAAACCTTAACTTGAAATTCTCACTTGGTCCCTTTTATTTTCCCTCTTTGTTCCATGTATTTCTAACCAAGTCTTTGATGTTGGAAAGATCATTTTATTGCTAACATGGTCCCCTTTATTACTTATTTAGCCTAAAGCCTTAATGATAAGGCCCTATTCATGTTTATTAACATGCACAAGACCTTAGTCATAACATTTTAGCCTAAGTCTTATTCTATCCTAGGTATTATCTTAAAAACCTAGCTCGTTTATAGATATGATGGTCTGTGTTTCATCACAGCTTTTAATCAGATGGAATGAAGCCAACATTGAAAGTTAGAAGGGTCATAAAGCTCCATGGAGTCACCACGTGACACTCCCACATTCAAATTTTGATAGTAAAGGTTCCATCATATTAAATGGAACTAATGGTGTGAAACTGCTCTAATCATCATCTATGATTCTCACTTCACCACAAATAAAGATCCAATAGATTGAATACAACATTGAAAAATTAAAAGGCTCATGAAGACCTACAAAGTCACCATATGGTGATCTAACATTCAAATTTAGTTATTTAACAAGATTAAATTTGAGGTTTATATGATCATTATTTGACATGATTGAGGCCATCATTAACATCTGTGTGACCATCAACTTTAAGGCCAACAAAATTAGGAACTTCATGAGATTAAATTTGATGTTCTTGTAACCATCATTTGACATTTTTGAGGAAATGTGTAATGTCCATGGGCCATCTTTGACATTTGTGAGGCTGTCAAATTCAATATCTTTGAACATTTTACTTAGATAAAGGGAACATGAGTTTTTATCATTTGAAGGGGCCACATTGATGTTATACTTTAAACACTTAGAATAATATTATTTAACCTAAGTCTTTTCATGTTTATTAATATGAAATAGACTTATATAAAATAATTTAAACCTATGTCCTTTATATATATATGCACTGATTAAATTCCTCTTAACCCGTAGGATTAATGGATCATTATTCATCGGGCCCAAATGATCTAATGGTGTAAAATCATTGATGACATTTTACTAGAGCTCAAAAATCCCATAGGGATGCCAAGTGGAATAATCACATGGATCTATGAAAATATGGCCAATGACATGTGAAGGTATAGATCATGATCAATGACTAGTGCTGATACTTAGATCCTAATTGAATGGTGTGAAGAAAAAGGCAATTTTTAATTACCAATGACTAGTTATTTGAATGCATTTATAAAAAATGCTATGAAAGTGCCACATAGATGACAAATAAGTGCCACAAAAGCATAAAATGATAAAATTAAATCTCTTGTGTGCTTTAAAATGCAAATGTATAAATAAAATGGTCAAAATCAAATCTAAGGCATGTATGAGCTAAATTCCAAGTAAGCCATCACCATTAAAGCTTTAAGAAAACCCCAAAATTGGATAAAATCCCTAATTTGAGATTGGATTGATCACATTTAAGAAAAAAGAGAGTCTAATTATAATTTAAACATAAAATAATTGATCCAAAGACCATTTGGAACATAGTAATAAGGAATTTACAAAGATTAGAAGTCATGGTATCTCAAAAGAAATAATACAAGAATGAGATAATTATATTATTCCATAGGCAATAAAGGGATGGTCTTTAATAATAAATATTTGGACACTACTACATCGAGCATGGGTTAAAATAAATGGTCTAAGATCTTTTGGGATATTGAAGAGATGCATCCCATCATGAAAGAAGAAAACAATATTGCCACTATAACTAGAAGGTATTATGACCTAGCTACAATCCAAATGGCTAGTCTCCACCATGTAGCAACTAGACCAAAGGTAATCCATTATATCAACATCCTTTCTCCAATTTTTAAGGACTATAGCATTGAGCAGGGTTGGATCATACATGAAAGGACCTTTAAAATAATTACATTCATTTCCCAATTGACCTTTGAGAGTTATTACAAGCTTCTAAAACCCCAAGTGGATTTTCCCACTATTAAGGAATAGAAAAACAAGAATGATCTATACACCATCCTTAGGCAATGGTTACTCCAAGGGAACCATGTGATCTAAGGCCCTATTGTTAATATATCAATTTCCTAATTTAGAGAAGGGGTTAGGGTAACTATGACCCTATTAAATAGGATATTTGGATCCTCTTCAACCACTTATGTCAATAAGAATTGGTTGTCCTGTGTTTACTTTATGATAGAGAAATAAATCACTCCTATAATTGGAGAGATGATCACCATATATCTAGAAATATAATTCATAAACATTAAGAGTAAGACCAGCACCCAATTTTTCATGATTTCCTATCTATTAGATGCCTTGATAGCCTCCACCTAGATCCCTCATATCAAAAATTTATCACTTAAGGGTAGATTTACAGTGTCTCACTACTATTCAAAGCTAAACATTTTAAAATATAGGAATAACATGAAATTCATCTATGACTATGTGTATTCAACCCTTTTGGAAGCCATCATAAAGATCCTTATGCCTAGGGTAAGCCCTCTAATCAATAAATATGGGTATCTAATAGGAGACATCTAGTTGTATCTAGATTATATAGTGATCAAAATTGAAATGATTTTCATCCAACCTTACAGGTAACTTATCTATGTTCCCATCAAGCTCGTAGAGCAATAAATTACATACCAACTTCTTAATAGTATGGATAGATTGTGAAAAAACAAGAAGAAATTCCTTTTCCATCCCTTTCCTTTGACTATTGGCAAGACTATGCTACAAAATTGGGATCAAGTGAATACTGTGGCTAGGCATAGGGAATCTTTCAAATTGTAACTTAATGACCTAAAGATGTGGGACCTAAATGGCACAGCCTCCACACACTTGAAATATAAGTAATTTCCTAGACTGGTGTATGTGTACCAACTCGGTGTCCATGACACCATATATTAGATCAAATAATTTTTAAGAAATATTGGCTAGGCTCAAGGGATATAACACTAGACTTGAGCATAGATTGACTAGTGATCGGAAGCCCCCTGGAGACATGGAAAATGGGACCTTTTCAATACCATTTATTTCCTATAACTTCAATACCACTCAAGAGTAACCAAAATCTAAAGGTAAACATTCCCAAGCATAGATTACACAAGTTCTTGACAAATAAAATTTGGAAGAGAGACATGGTTAAGGTCCACCATCCTTAGTCCATCCCCAAAGACTAGTATCTCCAGTTGAGTACTTAGACATGATTGTTTTGGATCTTGATGAGATAATGGAGGATGACCTCAAGGTCCTTAATGAGGCATATGGGTCTGATAAAGAGGAAGAACATGTTGAGTAAGCACAAGCCCAAATAAATGAGGTTGAGAAATAAAAAGGGAAAGAAGTTGCCCTGAACCTAGTCCTAATGTCACCATTGAAGAAGAGAAAGGTAGAATTGGTAATGGTCCCAGTTGGATCAAAGAAACCAAAGTTGACTTTCACTCACCCCATGAGTGAGGTTAACTTATTTAATATTGAGTACCCCATATATATACCAATCATCCTTGATTGTTTTATCTATGAAAAAATGTAGAAAATATAGACTCAACACCACTTATGGGCCCTAAATAGGAATCTTAACATTGATGTGTATGATGATATCAAGCCATAGATAAGGGATTTGATGAAGGAGGAGGAAGAAAGAAGAATATTAATCACTATAGGGTCTGATAATAAGTAGATGGATGATCTAAGAGCATTAAATAGTACCCAAATGAAGGCCCATGAACTTCTAAAGTACACTAAACTAGATAATACTATGTAATGTAATCTAGAGACAACTAGATTAGAGAGTGATAACTATAAAATCCATGGTAGGTATTATAGATTTTACATTCTAAAAGGTTGAGCTACTTTTAGGCTTAACTCTAGTTGGGGGACATTATCCTAGTGAACTACCCATCCATGAAGAAGATGTTGAAATCCTAATTGAGGCTCATTTAGCTCAGGTCAGAGTAGGCATTATATGTATGAATCAAAGAATAACTAATTTTTAGAGGGAGAATGATATTTTGATGACATAGGCTATCTTATCAGTGCTTGAGGCAATGATCAACTTGTTAGATGCGTCCTTCTATGATATGTTTAAGGCCTTATAATCAATAAAGTAGAGGTAGAGTGCATTGACATAGTAGAACACAATGGCAAAAGGTTTGATATCCCAATCTCAAGATTCAAAAGACAAAATAATACGGTTGATCAAAATTAGAGTTAGAAGGAAGACTCCTGGTCTTAAATCAATTAGCTTGGGACATTTGAATGTAATTCTAGGACTTGTTGAAAAGATCCAAAGTTTGAGTGCATGGTCATAAGAACTAGAGATACTCTTAAAGGATGATGAGGAGATAATTAGGAGGACTAAACAACTACTTAGGACCATGATAACTAACATTGCATAAACCACTATCCTAGGCATCATCATGAATGATGAATTAAAACATAGGGATACTTTGGTAACCTAGGAAATAAAAAATAAAAGTTAAGGCCAATCTATAGAAGATAATAGTAGGATCTTAGACATTATCCTTAATGTAGAAGAAATGATAACTAAGGCTAGAAGCATCAACGAAGCGATGGCCAAAAATGACAAAGAATTGAATGCTTTAGCTGAAAATGAGGAGTGTCTTTTAAGACTATTTTTGGACTTGGAATTGGTCAATGAGTAACACCAAAAGGCTATGAACATCCTCTAACAACAACTAGAAATTTCTCAGGAGCAGGGCTTACCAACCAAGTAGCTGAATGATATTTTATTTTGTAAAAACTTTGTAATATTTTAAAAACAAAATATCATTTTTCAAGGCATATGCTTATCTTTTAATGTATTACCTTTGGGTTAGTTTAGTTTGGAAAAGAAAATCTATTCTAGAACTTTGTAGAAAAATGATAATTGTCATTACTTCTTATATATTTATATCTTGTAACTAACATGTATACGACCTTGTCCTCTTATAAAATACAGTGTTACCATTTTGTAAAGGGAGAGAATTTTTAACAAAATATGTATACTTTGAGTAGTTAACACAATCAAAGAATTATGAAAATATTATACAATTTTCTTTTTGTCAATTTTTGCATGGATT
Source organism: Torreya grandis (assembly GCA_037957365.1). NCBI lineage: Eukaryota > Viridiplantae > Streptophyta > Pinopsida > Cupressales > Taxaceae > Torreya > Torreya grandis. The sequence goes on from JARHVA010002337.1 coordinate 1,430,010, forward strand.
TTCTCTCAATTTCTAGTCTTAAGTCTTTAATTTTAATAGTTTCTATGAATTAGGAGTTACATCTTTGATTAGAGGGTTACTAATATGTGCTTATGCTAGATTAGTTGAATGATCTTGAATTTGATTCATTTTATTTACTTTGCATTAGAATGTACTAATGATATTTGAGTGTGGTAGAAAATATTTAAAGTAAATTTGGTTGTTACTTGTACTTATTTATATCATCCTTGGAGGTTTTCCTGGTGTGTAGTGAGATCTAAGCTTATGCTTTTTTGTACTATATACTGGTCAAATGCATACTCAATTGTAATTGAAACTTTGTCATAATTTTTGGGGCTAAGATCATTAATCACTTATTCTCTTTTTACCTTACCCTTCTCTTTTGCTATTTTTAACAAGATCACTTTAGTTTATATTTCATTGTAAATGTCCATTTAGATTAGTTTCTAGTTTAAGCTTTGATCATAATTCCGTAGTGTCAGCATAGATACTTACACTTTGAAAAGATTTGGTCTATGTTTGCTCCCAACCATCAATTAATATAAATTTTATGGAATAGTTAGACATTGATCTACTACTATTTCACCACACATAACATAAGTTGCCAAAAATGTATACTCATGTTTTCAATTCCTAGAATTATAGAATGATAAGTGTTATTTGAACACTAAGGACACATGCGATACATTTAGAGGCATCAACAAGTCTAGATGGTGCTATAAAGAAGGACTTATTTATGAATTGATTGGATCTTTGATAGTCTTAGTGTGTTGATCCAAGATCGGTGTTATCTTTGTACTCTTCCATAATTATTTTCTTAGAATCATAAAATCATTAATCTTTGTGGTCTTTGAACTATCTTTGTGTTTTATTTAGACAAATATCATAGTTCTTTGAAGTTTTATGCTTAATTTTGGTAAAGATGGCTTAAGATCTAATAATCCATAGTATTTGAGCATAGAATAACGTTTTATGATTAAATATTGGTATATCTTTTATATATTAGGGTTTATTTGAGCTTATACTTATAAATATAGATCATATTTGCATAATTGGAAACATATTTGATATAACTTAGTCAAATTTTGACATCCTTTATTGTTCTTTATACAAATCTTTACAAAATTAGCTTAATGTGTAGTTTTAATCATTTTTATTTATAAAGATTAACTTGACACATCATATTTAAAACAATACCTTTAATCTTCAAGTTATAGTTTCCAAGGATCCCAACAAGATCACATTTAGAGACAAGCAAACCTTTGCTTCAGCTTGAAGTCTATAAAAGAGCTAGGCAAGATAAAGTTAGACGTAGACATTCCAAATCTTTTCCAACCTCACCTCTTTAAGGTACTTATGCCTTCAACCTTCATCTAGGTATGGATTGGTTGGGAGATTATTCAATCAATGTGTGAGGTGTGGTTCATGATCTCACACATAATCCTAAAAAATACTTGCCAACATTTAGTCTAGCTGGTATTGTAACTATTAAAGATCAAATTAAATATTTGAAATATACTTTAAGGTTGATAAATGTAATACATGAAGATGTGACATACATTTTGTTCTCTTTTACTTTTAAATATGCTACATATGAATGGTTTCTCAATTTTACTAATAATTATATTATTAGTTAGGATGGTTTCACTAATGTTTTCAGAGACTAATTTGGAAAAATTATTAGTCCATGTGTCATATACCACCAATGCATCACCATCAATAGGGATGCAAGTGAGCCCATAAGGTCCTTTAATGCTAGGTTCCAAAAATTGTATAGCAAGACCATAGAACCTTATAAAATTTATGAGGTTTTATCTCTATAGATCTACAAGGATGTAGTAGATCCTATGAATTTTGTATTTATAAAACTATCTATTCCGTCTAAACTTCATTAGACAAGCATTATTCTAAAGTAGTGATCATTAATGATAAAATGTAGCCCCAAGAAAAAATGGCCTACTCTATTCCAAATATCAATCCCCATTTGCCCATTCTGAATAGATTCCCAATCAATAATTATAATTTTTATCCTTTAATCAATTCCCAAATTTAAATCAATTGACTTTGATTAATGCCATTCCTAATAAAAATTTATGATTCTCAAGTCATCCTGATACTAATGGATTTAATGTAAATGATTAAATAGTTTAGCACAATTTTTTGGTACTAACAATAATTGGGTACACAATTCTAAAACTCCCAATAATGAGAATGAGTCTCTCTTGAAAATGGTCCAAAAGTTAAGCACTGATTTCCTTCAACTATAGTAATACTCTAGAGAGCTCTAGTAGTAAATTCTCATTCTAACGGTATAATAGGCCTAACAATAGGTTTTAGAATGATAGTTACCATAATAATAAGAATAATGAACCATCTTATGAAAAGAGGACTATAGACATTAATCTTATTGACATCACTTTTCCTAATTATTATAGGGTACATTATATATCTAATAATGGTGAGATTGATTACATTGAGTTTTGTAAGTCTTTTGAATATTTCCAAAAAGAGTTAGACACATTTGAAGTGGTCCCTAATAAGGATAGTTGTGTAAGTACTTCAGGGTTCAATCCTGCTAATCAAACTTTCATGGTGGAGACATTTGATTTCCCTTTCCAAGAGGACAATGACCCTGATGATGTCCCTGAGGAAATATAGGCCTTCCAAAAATTCTTGAAGAAGACTTATCCTTTAAGGAATAGAGATCAGAGGAAACCCTTGACTACCTCAAATCCTCTAAATAACTTTGGAAATCCTCTAGACACTTCTTCAAATAATGATTTAGAACCACCCAAAGGGAGTACCTCTAAGCATAATGTTGATATTCCTAGTTCTTCAAATAAGATTGGCTATAATATTGTTGAATATACAAAGAATATAAAGGCTAAAATCACATTGCATGAATTAACATAGATCATAAATCAAAGAGACCTCTTGATGGAATCATTGTCAAAGAAATCCAACAAACCACCCAAAGCTGACAATGCTAATATATCTATGCACAAATCTAAAGAAGAATCTCCTCCTTTCTTGCTCATAGTCAAGATGTTTGGTAAGAGTTTACATAATCATTTATTGGATTCTAGTGCATCCAATGATATAATTCTAGTAGGTATTTACAAGTAACTTGGATTGACACCTATTAAGTCTGATAGAGTTGTTACTCAATTAGACAAATATAGAGTTAAGGTGATTGGGAAATTATTACATTTCCATATGCAATTAGCCTCTAAGCCTAGAGTATAATAGTTTATTGATATCCAAGTTACTGATATTCTTGATGTTTATAGGATCTTGCTTAGCAAGGAATGGACTAAAGCTCTGAATGGATACATGTCCATGGATTGTTCACATTTATGGCTACCTTAGAAAGGAGTTCCAAACTAGATTAGGGTTGAAAGAGAGATGATGATGAAATACATGATCACTGAGTACAATAATATTAATAAAAGAGCAAACATATTTGAATTAGACTTAGGGGTTTTCACCCTAAAGACTGTAAAGGTATGTGATCCTAAGAATACTCATGTTATTCTTGCGCTATGGAAGATGCATTTTGATGGTGCTAGGTGTATGGATGGATCTAGGGTAGGCATTATTCTAACTGACCCTATTAATAAGAAATACCATGTTTCATATAGGCTCTAGTTTCCATGCACCGATAACCTTATTGTATATGAGGCCCTCATTTTAGGTTTATAATTTTCCATAAAAAATAAAGTAAAGAAACTACTAGTCTATGGTGATGTAGAACCAGTAGTCAATTAAGTTAGAAGTAAAATATCAATACAAACTCTCATACCTCAATACATATATGTTTAGGATATAGGATCTAATTGATTTTTTTATGCTTTTAACATTGTTTCCATCTCTAGAGAGGAGAACTAGGTTGTTGATGAGATAGCCTCTACTGTAACCAACCTCATGCCTAACTAAGATTCACCCAACTTCAGTATTGAGCTGATACCTTGTCCTTTGGTCCTAGATAATGTGAATCATTTTAAGGTCTTTAGTGATGATCAATATATCTTAGATTTCATGACCAATTCAAGAGAATTTGAAGCTCATGTTATTGAAGAGACTAATGAAAATGAACTTAGAAAAGGAACATTTTATGGTAAAGTCATTTAGTTGAATGACAATAAAATTCCAAAAGGCATGATTGCCTTAATGACGTTATTTGATCAAGACAAGCTAGCTAAGGTTTCTAAGATTCACAAAGTAAGTGGTAAGGATTAAAATGGTATTGATCTTGGCCCCTAAGATCAGCGTCAACTAGTTAACATTGGAAAATCATTCAGTAACATTGAGAATAGGAAGGTGAATGAGCTATTAATGAAGTACATAGATTTCATAGCTTGGTCATATGATGACTTGAAGATATTTTATCCAAGAGTCATCACCCATACTATACCCCTTAAATAGAGTTGTAAACCCTTTGGGAAAAAGTAAAGGCCCGTGAACCCTATCTTAGAACCAATGATCTTCAAATAAGTTAAGAGATTGCTTGATGCCAGAATTGTGTTTCCCATTAGGCATTATACCTGGGTGGCCAATTTAGTGTTATTTATAAAGAATAATGGTGATATTAGGTTTTGCATTGACTTTATAAATTTTAACAAAGCATCTAAAAAGGATAACTATCCTCTTCCCTCTCTTGACCAGGTGATACAAGTTGTCTCAGGTTCTTCCATGATGGATTTTTAAGCTACAACTAGGTGTTAGTTAACGAAAATGATAGGATGAAGACAAATTTCACAACTAAATGGGGAAATTTTGCATACAAGAGAATGACTTTTTGATTATTAAATATAAGAGGTAATTTTAAAATGGCCATGGACCATGCCTTCCAAGGTTTGATTAGTAAGTGTATCATTATATACATGAATGATCTAACCATTTTTTCTAAAAATAGGGAAGACCAATTTATTTATTTATAAGTATTTGAGAGATGTAAAAGGTATGAAATCTCACTAAACCCCCAAAAAATCATCTTTTATGTTACGTAATGAAAATTTTTGGGTCATGTCATAACTAAATATGGGATCTCCATAGATCCTAAAAGAGTGGAAGCTATATCTAAGATAGAGCCTCCAAATAGTAGAAAAGAGTTAAAATAATTTTTTGGTAAGATAAAACTTTGTAAGAATGTTCATTTTTGGTTTTACAAAGATTTTCAAGCCATTAAATGGCAAGATAAATAAGGATGCTAAGGTCTCATGGAATGAGGAATCTAAGAAGCCATTCAATGATATCAAAGAAGTAATTAGCTAGGATCAAGTTTTGATAAGTCTTGAATTTTCAAAGGACTTATATCTCTATTCATTTGAATCTAAACATATTATGGCTTCAGTTTTAACTCAAAAGGTTGATGGGTGTGATCACCTAATAGCTTTTATGTGTACTAACATTGAGAATGTTGAATTGAACTATTAATCAATTGATAAACAAACATATGCATTAGTTAAGATAGTGAAGAAATTTAGGCACCATATCCTTAGAAATAAGGTGCATGTTATTCTAATCGACCCTACCATAAAACTCATCCTAAGCTAGAATGAACTTGGAGAATGTAGAGGTAAAATGATGTCAATTTTAAAATAATATGACATAGAAATGAAACTAGGAAACTTGGTAAGGTACAAAGGCTTGATATAAATGATTTTTAATACCATCCCTAAGCTAATTATTATAAAAGTTTATCAAAAAAACTTTCAAGTTAGTGAGTGGTATGATTCCATCATTCTTTTAATAATTAATGGTACCTATCCTATAGGACTAACAATGGAGAAAGAGAGGTACCTAATCCTCAAGGTAGCCCATTATCTAATCAAAGATGGGGTATTATATAGAAATAAATTTAAATGGGTCTACCTAATATGTCTCAAAAGAAGAATCTACCCAAATCATGATCACCTTCCATGAGAAGTTCAGCCATGGGAATTTATATGAGAAGACTATAGCCCATAATATCTTAAAATATAGATACTATTGGATAACTATTTTCAAATATGCTCATAAGTACATGAGGGAATTTCACTCCTATCAGATATTTAGCACCAAAGAGCCTAAGGTAGAAATTCCTTTACAACCAGTCATGGTTGATAAACCATTTACATAATTGGGTTAGACTTTGTAGGGGTAATCAACCCAAACTATTCACAAGGTCACAAGTATATCCTAACTACCATAGATTATTGCATAAGGTAGAATGAAGTTGTAGCCACCAAATAATACAAAATTAAATAAGTGGTTAGTTTATTGGAAGAGAAAATATGTACCAAATTTGGAACTCTAATATCTTTGGTGTGTGATAATGGATCTATATTTATATCCATAGAGATGATGGAATGGGTGTATAATAATGGCATTTGTCTAAAGTTTTCATCCAAAAATTATCCTCAAGTAAATGGAGTGTTTGAGTCTACCAATAAGAACTTAATAAAATCAATCAAGAACTTTTGTGTAGATAAGCTCAGGACTTGGCATAAGATTCTTAAGTATACACTATGGGTAGATAATATAAGGATCAAGAAAAATTTAAAAACATCACCCTTTCTATTGGTGTAAGGAAAAGAACCTATCTTCCCTATCAATCTCAATCTACCCATGTAAAAATTTATGAAAGTGTATATGGAAGAAGGATATGAGCTTACAAAATTGAGGTTGCTGGACATCGTCTAGATGGAAGATGCATAGTAAGAATCCTTTGTAAATTTTAGTAGACATCAAACCAAGGTGAAGAGGTGGTTTGATAAAAGACCAAAGATCAAGGTTTTTAGACAAGGGGTTTTAGTTTTCCTTTGGGACAAAAAATCTAAGCCTAAGGGAAAACATGGTATGTTCACACCTTTGTAGATTAACCCCTATCAGATTGCAAACACACTAGGAGACAACACCTTTAGACTCAAATACATACAAGGAGAAGAGTTCACACTACCCACAAATGGGCAATACCTCAAGAATTACTTCTCTACTTCTCCTCCTAAGGTCTTTATGGAGTGACTTTGTAAGATGGTTAGATTTAGTGTAGGTAGGCTTGTTATTTTCATTAAATTCTTTCCATCTTTTCACTTATTTGTATATAAGCATGTATATATCTATTTTTTCCTTTTGTTTCTCACTTTGCTAATATTTATTGCATGTTTGATTTTTTTGCCTTTTTCTTTGTTTCTAATAAGTCCTTTTAGATAACCTAGCTCAAAGTTTATTTAGCTTGCTTGAAATTCCAAAATCTAGGAATGTGGTATGAACCTAATACATTTACTACCCATGGGTCTCAAATTAGCCTAATGTAATGATTTGAAAAAATTGGTAAAGACTAGTGGAAGAGGCCAACTACTCCATGAGATGTTAGACATCGTCGTGACTTAAACTTGGTTTTAAGAAGATTTACACTTATAGGATGAAATCTTAATCTATTGAGGGACATTCATGCTTGCACTTAACAAACATCCTTTCTTGGTATAATAGTTATATCCATAGGTAATTTTATGAAGATTAAAAACTTGACCAAATCCTTAAACTTGTCTACCCTGGTTCCCAACCTTCCTAAAAACATAAAAGATCCAAAAATATAAAAGATAATAATGCAATGCAAAATCAAAAGCATTTCAAGAATAGGTGATTATAGTAATCTCCATCATGGTTATGAACACCTATTTGGTAGTGGAAAAATTATATGAGTGGAACCAAATGCATCTCTATTAGGGCTATGGACACTTGGCTAGTAGTAGAGTAATGCCCAATCCTTCCCTGAATTAGAAGCATGGTTCTTAATGAATATCTAAATTACTCAAAATTAGCATTAATGATTAAAGATATGGAACCTAGAATTTGTCCCTTGAATCCCATGGTAAAAAATAAGTAGAATCAAATCACATACACAAAATGGATATCTTAATGTTTTAACCCAATTCTACAAGTGCAAGGTTTATTTCAATCATTAAATGATCTAGATAATGGCATTGATAAAATGGAGTGGTTGACTTAGCTATTTATCTAAACTAGAGTCTCTAAGTTCTAACATATTTCTATGTTTCCCATAGAAGATTCCATTTTTTGATGTTAACATACCCAAATTTTTAAAAATTTGGACCCTTGAGATACTTTAAACCTTAACCATGAAACCATGGCATGTTTTGATCATTGTTAGAATTTGAAGATCATCCACTTTGATAAATTTGGCTTACTAGTTTATGGTTCTTCTTTGAGCTTGCTTAATGACGTTAATAATTGGTCTTAATTTCTTATATATATATATATATATATATAGGTTTTATGGATCTCTTGTTGATGGATCATGCTTAAATTTTTTAGATTAAGTCTATTTAAGCTTCATTTTTTGAAGTCTTTCCTTCATAAAACCCTAGCTCAAACCCTCGATTCGAATTTATATTTGGTAGGAACATTTCAAATTACTTGGATTTAAGTTTAATTTTCATTTTAAGGCTTAGTCATATTTATTAACATGATAAAAACTTAACTTGAAAGTCCTACTTAGTCACTTTAATTCTCCCTCTTTGTTTCTTATATTTCTTACTAAGTCTAATATTCATGTTGGTAGGATCTTTTTATTTCTAGCATGGTACCCTTTACTACCTATTTAGCTTAAATCTTTAATGTTAAGGGCTCATTCATGTTTATTAACATAAATGAGACCTTAGTATTAATGTTTTATCCTAAGTCTTATTTCATCTTGGGTCTTCACTTAAAAACCTTAGTCCTTTATAGATCTGATGGTCTGTGTTTCATCCTATCTTTTAATCAGATGGAGAAAATCCAACATTTAAAAATCAAAGGCTAATAAATCTCCATAGAGTCACCACATGGCACTCCTACATTCTAAGTTTTATAGGGTCCCACATATTAAATGGAACCAATGGTGTGTAACTGCTTAGATCATGATTGATAGCTCTTGCTTTATTATGGAAAATGATCCAATAGAGCAAATACAACATTAAAAAGTCAAAAGGACCTAGAAGCCCCACATATTCACCATGTGGGACTCCTCCATTATAATGTAGGAATTTAATGAAATTAAATTTGACATTTTCATGACTATCATTTTATGTTCATGAGGCCATCATTGACATCTATACAACTGTCAACTTTAATCCCACCAAAACTAAGAACTTTACAAGCTTAACTTTGACATTCATATGACCATCATTTGACATCTACAAGTCCATATTTGATGTCTATGAGGCCATAAAATTTAATTTATTTGAACATTTTAATTAGACAAATGGATCATACATTTCAATCATTTGAATGGGCCACTTGATATTATGCTTTAAAAACTTATCATAAAATGCTTTAACCTAAGTCTTTACATGTTTATTAATATGAAATACACCTAGTTAAAATAATTTTAACCTAAGTCCTTTGTATATCTATGCACTAATTAAAGTCCTCACACTAGGATCAATGGATCATGCTTTGTTGGGTTTGGATGATCTGATGGTGTGAAATCATTGATGACCTTTCAATAAAGCCTATAAATCTTGTGAAGATGCCAAGTGGGACAACCAAAAAGCTTGATGCAAGATTGCCAATGTCATGCAAAGGCCTAGATCATGATCAATGGCCCATGATGATCCTTAGATCTTAATCAAATATTGTGAAGCAAAATGATTTTTTTAATTACCAACAACTAGTGCTTTGAAGTCATTTATGACAAATGTCATGAAAGTACTAGATAGACACCAAATAAGCTCCACATAAGCACAAAATGACAAAAATAATGATTTTGTGTGCTAAAAAATGAAAATGTATAAAGTGAAAGGTAAAAATTAAATCTAAGGCACATATGAGCTGAATTCCAAGTAATCCATCACCATTAAAGCTTTAGAATAAACCTAAACTTGCATAGATGCCCTAATTTGAGATTAGATTGATCATAATTAAGCTAAAAAAGAGTCTAATTCTAATTCAAGCATAAAATAATTGACCTAGAGACCATTTTGAACATAAAATTAAGTAATTTTGAAAGTTTGGAAGCCATGACAGCTTAGAGGCAACAATACAATGACAAGATAGAGTTGTATTTGTCTACAAAATATGAAAGGAGTGTCTTCAAGGACACAAAACTAGACACTATTGCATTGAGCATGGGTAATAAGAACTGGTATGAGATATTTTGATCCATTAAAGAGATTTAATCCATCATAATTGGAGAAAAAAAATTCCACTATAACTATAAGGTATTACAACATAATTGCATTCTAAATGGCTAGTCTCCACTATGCGGCCACCAAATCAGAGGTAATCCACTATATCAACATCCTTTCTCCAATTTTCAAAGACTATAGTATTGAATAGGGTTGGATAATTCATAAAATTACCTTTAAAATAGTTTCATTCATTTCCCTATTGGCCTTTTATATTTATTACAAGCTTCTAAAACCCCAAGTAGATTTACCCACTATTAAGGAATGGACTAGCAAGAATGATCTAGACACCATCCTTAGGCCATGGTTACTCTAAGGGAATTATGTGATCTAAGATCTTATTGTCAATATCCTATTTAACCAATTTAGAGATGGGGTAATGGTAATTATATCCTTGTTAAATAGGATATCTGGATCCCCTTCAAACACTTATGTCAATAAGAGTTGGGTGTCCTACATTTAATCTATGGTAGAGAAAGATCTCACTCTTCCAATTGGAGAGATGATAAAAATATATATAAAAACATAATTCATATCCATTAATAAGAAGAATAACACCCAATTATTCATTATTTAATATCTATTGGATGCCTTTCTAGCCTCTACCAAGATCCCTCATATCAAAAATTTGTTGCTTGAGGGAAAATTTATAGTCTCCCACCACTATCCAAAGCTACACATATTAAAATATAGGAATAATATCTAATTCATATTTTATTTTGTGTATTGAATCCTGGTGGAGGCCATCATAGGGATCCCTATGCCTAGGGTAAGCCATCTAATCAAGAAATATGTGGAGCTAATGGGAGACATCTTATTGTATAGTGGTTAGAATTGAAGGGATTTTGATCCAACCTTGCAGGTTACTTGTCTATCTTCCCATGAATCTAGCAGAGTAAGAAATTACCAAATTCTTAATGGTGTGGATAGAGTTTTCAAAGGAAAGAGGAAAGACCACCACCATCCCTTTCCTTTGACTATTGGCAAGACTGTGTTATAAAATTAGGATCAAGTGAATATTATGGCCAAACATAGTAAATAATTTAAACTTTAACTTGATTAACTAAATATGTGAGACCCAAATGACATGGTTTACACACACATGAAATCTAAGCTATTTCCCAAACTAGTGTATGCATACCAACTCGGTGTCCATGATACCATATATATCAAAGCAAACAATTTTGAAGAAATATTGGCTAGACTCAAGGGATATAACACTATACTTGAGCATAGATTGACCAATGATCAAAATCCCCTTGGAACCATATGGGAAATGGGACCTATACAATACCATTTTCTACCTAGATCTTCAAATCCCCCTCAAGATCAACCACAAGTGGCATGGAAATAGTGCCAATAATAGATTACACAAGGTCCCAATAAGGAAAAGTTGGAAGAGAGATTTGGTGAGGTCCCATCATCCTCATTCCCTCCCTAAAGACTAGCATCTATCATAGAGTAGCTAGACATGATTTCCATAGAGCTTGATGAAATAGTGGAGGATTCCCTCAAGGTCCTTAGTAAGTCATATGGCTCCAATGAAGAGGAGGAGCATGTTGAAGAATCACAAGCCCAAATAGAGGATCATAAGAAATAATAAAGGAAATAAGTTACCTTAGATCTATTCCTAATGGTACTATTGAAGAAGAGAAAGTTAGAATTGGCAATGGTCCTAGTTGGATCAAAGAAGCCAAATTTTTCTTTCACTCACCCCATGAATGAGGTTAACTTATTTAGTGATGAGTACCCCAACTATGGACCAATCATCCCTGATTGGTTCATCTGTCGTAAAATGTAGAAAATACACACTTGGCACCACTCGTGGGCCTTAGCCAAGAATATTAACATTGATGTACATGATGATATCAAGCCATGGATAATGTATTTGATGAAGGATGAGGAAGAAAAAATAATAGTGACCAGTAAAGGGTCAAAAAACAAGTAGATGGATGCTCTAAAAGCATCAAACAATACCCAAATAGAGGCCCTTGAACCTTCAAAGTACATTAAGCCCACTAATACTCTAAAATTCAATCCAATGATAGATAGATTAGAGAGATTGATAATTAGGAAATCCATGGTAGGGACTAAAGTGTTTACATTCCAAAAGGTTGAGCCATTTTCAAGCTTAACTCTAGTTGGGGGATAGTATCCTATTAAACTACCGATATATGATGAGGACATTGAAAGCCTAGCTGAGGTTCATTCAGCTTAGGTCAGAGCAGGCATTAGAGGTATGAAGCAAATAATAACTAATTTGGAGAGGGAGAATGATAATTTAAAGATAGGCTATCATATAAGTGCCTGAGGCAATGATCAAATTTCTAGATGAATCCTTCTATGATATGTTTGAGGCCCTAAAATAAATAAAGATGAGGCAAAGTGCATTGACATAATAGAACATAGTGGCCAAGGGTCAAATATCCCAATGGCAAGATTCATACGATTAAAAAATAGGTTTGATCAACACTAGAGTTGAAAGGTAGATTATTCAGCTTAAATCAATTATCTTGGGACATTTGAGTACAATTCTAGGAATTATTGTTGAAAAGATCTAATGTTTGAGTGCTTGGTCAAAATAATTAGAAATACTCTTATAGGATGATTAGGATCTAATTGGGAGGATTGAACAACTCCTTGTGACCATACTAATAACCCCTACATAGCCCACTATCTTAAGCATCAACATGGATGTTGAATTCAAACACAAGGCTACTTTGGTAACCTAGGAAATCTAAATTAAAAGCCAAGGCCAATATTGGGAAGATAGTAATACAATCCTAGACATGATCCTTAATGTAAGAGAAAGGATAGATGAGGCCAGAAGTATCAATGAAGCTATGAATAGAAATGATAAAGAATTGAATGTTCTAGATGAAAATGAGGAGGATTTTCTTTTAAGATCAATTGTGGACTTGGAACTAGTCAGTGAGTAGCACCAAAAGGCTATGAACATCTTCCAATAATAGAAAGAAAGTTATCAGGAGTAGGACCCACTATCCAAGTAGTTAAATTATATTATATTTTGTAAAAACATTGTAATATTTTTAAAATAGAATATCATTTTATAGAGGCATATGCTAGTTTTTTATTGTATTGCCTCTGGGTCAATCTAGTTTGGAAAAGAAAATGTATTCTAGAACTTTAGAGAAAAAGGATAGTTGTCCATACTTCTTGTACATTTGTACCTTGTAACTGACTAGTATACTACTTTATCATCTTATAAAAGGTAATACTACCACTTTTTAAAGGTTGAGAATTATAAGAAAAATTTGTATACTTTGAGCAGTTAATACAATCAAGGAGTTTTGAAAAAAAATATCAAAATTTTTTTGTGTCAATTATTACATGTACTTTCTCTCAATTACTATTCTTAAGTCTTAAATTTGAATAAAATCTATGAATTCAGAGTTGCATATTTGATTACAAGGTTGTTAATATGTGCTTATGCTAGATTAGTTGAATGATCTTAAATTTGATTCATTTTATTTCCTCTGCATTATAATGTGCTAATATTATTTGTGTGTGGTAGCAAATCTTTAAAGTAAATTTGGTTCTTACTTATAATTCTTTATATCATTCTTGGAGGATTTCTTGGTGTCTAGTGAGATTTGAGATTATGATAATTTTTAATATATACTAGTTAAATACATAATTAGTTATAATTAAAACTTTGTCATAGTATTTGGGGCTAAGATCAGTAATCACTTATTCTTTTTCTACCTAAACCTTCTTGTTTACTTTTTTTTTTAACTAGATCACTTTATTTTATATTTCATTGTAAATGGTCATTTAAATTAGTCTGTAGTTTAAGCTTTGATCATAATTCACTAGTATTATCATTGATACTTACACTTTGTAAAGATTTGGTCCATGGTGGCTCCTAACTATCAATTAATATAAATTTTGTGGAATAGTTAAATATTGATCTGCCAGTATTCCACCACATGTAACATAAGTTACCAAAATATAATACTCATGATATAAATTCCTAGAATTCTAAAAATGAGAAGTGTTATTTGAACACTTAGGACACATGTGATACATTTAGAGGCATCAATAGGTGTGTATAACACACCTTACCTTTTATTGAGTCCAACTTGAGTGTTTTTTTAGTGATGGACCTAAAACTAAGAGCATGCTATAATATATAATCAATAAATATAATATAATATTTAAGTCATTTAAATAATTTAAATTGAAAGAGAACAAGGTTTAGGAGTACACCTATATATCAATGCAACCATCTTACCTTCTAGCCATTTCATTTGAAAGATGTATCATTATGGATCATTTAAATTTAGATTAGGATAAATATAAATCTATAAAGTGTATATATATAATGAAAAAGAGAGAGAGGTACAAGGAAACATTCCCCCATCCTTGGAGAAGAGGTATATTTCCACCTAACAGTTGAGACTAGCTTAATCATACAACCCAATCATACTTATAACTTGGTGAGAATGAGAGAACCAAGTCAACTCACACTATCAAACTATTGATAATGGATGATACAATTATTTACAACTTAAAAACTTAAAAATATTTAGTGATTTAATCACCTCAACCATAAAAAAAATTAAACTAATTATTGTAGTAGATTAGCTCAATATAGTCCATAAAAGTCCAACCTAGTGGTTGATGATAGTCCCTAAAAATGTTTTGAATTTGAAACTAATTTGGTTTTGAAATATTAAGCACACATTTCATAACATATGCACTTTAGATATGTATCATGTTGAAACTATGCATAATAATGGTACCAATGTCTAATTCTACCATAAATATGTATCTAAATCATATAACTATGAATTTGGCCAATCTGATAACTACGTAGGTGTGGATAACATGTTTCCAAAACATGCCCTTGATATATATCTGAAATTTAAACTAGTGTAAGTGTAGAGAACATGTTTCAAAAAATCACCCCACTATATATGGAGAAATATGAAAATTTATATAAGTGCTAATGTAGAGGACATGTTTCTAAAACATTCCCCCACTATAATATGGGTATGTTGCATATTGAATAAGTTTGGAGAACATGTTTCTAAACAATTCCCCCATTATATTTGAAACTATGAATATGTATGATCCATGCCTCTATAGCATGCCACCATTGAATATTTCCCCCTTGAGGTGAGGGAAGATATAAATTGGTAGTTACCTCACCTCAAAAGGACAAGATAACCATATAAATATGAATGAAACATTCATAATATAAGAGAACATGTCTAGGTAAATGTATCATTGTATTTCATAGAATGTGATCATATAAAGGCCTAGGATGCATGATAAATATCATGGAAACATGTAGATAGTAACATTAAAAAATCAATAATCAATCAAGCCCACATGCAAGGGAACTCAAAATAAAATAGAAAGACAATGGTCCAAGGAGACCACAAACAAGGGGCATGCTCAAATGTTGCACAATAAAATAGACATGACGTAGTCAAATGTTCACAAAATCAAGAATGACATATCCAAATATCAATACAAAAATAAATGACGTATAAAATGTTAAAGAGGCAAATAAAGGTTGGGCCTAAAAACAATGGAGCTTATTCAAATTCTCACAAAACAATACAATAACAAGGAAAGATATTTAATTACATAAATTAAAACATAACCAACCAACATAAACATATCATAGTATCGCATGTATCAAATGTGTTAGAAAGAGATGTCAAGTACATAGCATACAAAGTATACTGTAAAATATAAAAGCATAGTGAAAGGCATGTATAAGTACAAAGATAAGCTCATAAATGATAATGTAAAGTTATCATAGAATGATTTAACATGGATGTATCATGATCATAGAGTTAGATTCCCCCAATGTATTGGTGATGTGAGTAGAGGGAAAACCTAACATATAAAAGTGCATAATTCATGTATCTTTGTATGTTTGTATCAAACTCAAATAGGAGCATGAAACACATGTATGTATAAATAAATTATATGGTAACCATCAACATGGAACTAAAACATAGATGTCAAGGAGCCAATATAATATGTAAATGCTGAAACTATTTTTATTTTTATTTTTTTTGTATTTGTGGAATCTATGAAGTTGTGAAAAAAATATGTATAATAAAATTGATATAAATATTGACTGTACTCATCAATGAGATGTTTATATGAAGGATTTTTATTATTTGTATCATATTCATATTTTTCATATTCAATTTTTCTAGGATCATACAAATCTGTAGTAACAATAGGATCATAATCATCAATGTAATCATATAACTTTATAGGCTACTCTTTAAATTTTGATATACCATTTTGAGTGTTTGCATATGAATGAGGAAATTTACCATACTATGGTGGTGCCTTTTTTGGTATGTTATTATTTGCATCTATGTACACATCAGATGTAAATAACTTATTGTCATATGGAGTTATATGGAATATTTTTCTTGTATATGTCATTGGTTTTTTAGCTAATGGTAATGGATTCAATTGATATGTAATAGGTGCTATATATAAATAGATTTGTGATAAATTATTGAGTATATTAGGATATGTTTTTCTAATTTTTTCATCTAAATATTGTTTACCCTTTAAATGAGTAGAAGAGTTTTGATAGGAGAAAGGGCTTGTAGTGTCCCCCTCTGTACCCACATTTAAAACTTTAAGTTTGTTAAGTGTATCTTTATTTGTGACCTTTTTTTTTAGAAATAATATTTTGAACACTTTATGTGACCATTTCTCTTTTAGTAACAATTCCTTTTTTAATTATACCCTCTCATCTTGGTATTTTTGTTATTTGGCTTTTTCATCTTTATCTTTTTGTAACATTGCTTACTCTAGCTTAGCCTTTTGAAAATTTATTTCTATAATTGTGGTTTTTGGATATTTTATTGATATAATTATGCCTTACAGATCTTTTATTTCTCTAATTTTTTCATTTGTGAGAATTTTTAGTTATGAGTTATCCTTTGCTACCCATACTTATTTTTATAGTTGTGCTTTAGGAGAAGAACTTATAATGTGAGTGGTTTTATTAATTGTTGTATCAATGATAAGATCACCACTATGTTTGAGAATTTTTATTCTATCCTCCAATGAAAATAATGATCTATATGATTCCCATGAATTCTATGTTATGCACAATAGTATTTTAATCTTTGTATAAGATGTAATTTGATAATATGGTTTTGAAGCATTTATCTTAATAATTCACTTTGTATATTATCACACTTTGGTATAATATTTTGATAACTTGTTTTGGATGTGCTTTATGGTAACTTTAAATTTAGATTACATTCTTTATTTGGTACAATATTACTATTGAATTATGTGAACACATGATTAATACTAGAATATGTGGGATTTTACATGTATTAAATCTGATTTTGTAAGCATATTATTAATGTAATCATATAGTGATTCAATATTTTAGGGATTCACGAGCACAAAATGTAGGTATTTTATATTGATAATAATAATTTACAACTATAGGGTTGACCACCTTAACCCTTGGATAAATGATAACCTAGATTGTAGAATATAATATAAGCTATGGGTGAATAATGGGTATGAGATAGTAGCCATAATTCAAATAAAACTTAGGTAGAAAAAATGGTTAAGAGCATGCATGTTGGCATCTAGATATTAGCTTGTCAGATCCAAAGTACCATCTTCATTGAAAATTTTGCCATAGTCCAAAGGAGTAAAAAGGATGTTGTGAAACCTCTCCCCAAGACATGCATAGCTTAGGTGATATAGAAAAAACCATAAAGCCTTTTTAATTAGTTTTTGTTTTCTACACATTTTGGCTTATGAGTGGGACTTCATTACCTCCCATAAGTTCTATATGGAAGCCTTAACCTAAGAATTCATCTCTTGGAATTATCTTCAACCCATCTCCATGAGGGGGTATATAAATTGGGATCACCCCACTAAGATGGTGGTTTGAGTGGTTAAACCATCTCCTATTACTGGGGCTAATCTTGGGATGTTTGATCATGTTAGACATCACACTACACTAAGAAAGTGATAGATGTAGTGGTTGAAAAAATGGAAAGACCTTTTTATAACAAGAATATGAGGCACACCCAAACAACATGTTGATGCTCTTTATTATTGATTTGAAAGTTAGTAAACACGGGATCCATCTAGAATGATCGAAAACCAATTAGTTTTAGTTAACGCCATATTGGCACACCCTTGATAGGATTTAGGATGTTATTCTTATTTAAATTTGGTCACTTATCTTTTTCTTGCTTGGTTTTTTTATAATAAAACTTCCATGTTTATTTAAACCATGTCAAAAACCAATTTGTGTATACATCACTCTTTTATCCAAAGAGGCATTATGCTGGTCATTTTACACCACACTTGTGCCTTGTAATTTTTGTTAAAACTTGTTTGTGTGTGTGTCAATTAACTAATATAGGTATCATTATGCTACCCAAATCATATATCAAGTTTTTATTTTATAGTATTTAAAATATAAATTTAATAATATCATTAGAGCATGTTTATACTGTTACATTGCACAAATTGTTTCAAACCTTGTTTAAAATTTTAACAGAGTCATTATTTAAGACCATGTCATGTATGTCATTTGGATCTTATTCATCTGCCATCATGCCATCAAATCTTGTTTAGCTTGTTTAATGAATCAAATCCTAGTCTTTAAACATTGAGTTTTTAATTACCCTTGTCAAAAGTTTGAATTCAAAAATTGATTGATTTTTTTTTAAGCCTCGATTCACAACGATTGATACATATATATTTATCTTTTGGGTTGTATAACATTGGTTAATTGATTACCCAAATGTGAAAAATATTACTCATTTGTTTAAAGAGACTTATTTCCATTGCTTGTTTTTTCATAGAGCCTATCATCATAATTGTTTGTGCCTTTATTTGGTATAGCACATCCTTTCTCATGTGTTCTCTAATATGCTTTTTTCCTTGTGGCCTATATAAATTGATCATGTTTATGTTCGATTACATATGCTAGGTATATGTATAATTTGTTTCAAACTTATTAGATTAAGTCAAATCACATTATGTTTTTGTTTCAAATCTATATTTTAACATCACTTAGCCAAAAGTCTTAGCACAACCTGTTTGAGCCTAGATTTTGAATCCACATTTGAAAAAAACACTTAGAAACTCTTTTCTCTTTCTTAGTTAAGACCTTTTTTGACACACTTTATCATAAACCTTTGACATCATAGTTTATATTTAGATGATTGACCTTTTATGTGTGAAATTTGACATTACACATTTGATGTTAGACTATTTTATGCCAAGTCTTAACACAAACCACTTTTGAGATACAAATCCATGATCAAATCATTTTTTAGAGATACAACTCCACCCTCTTGACAAAGTTTGAACCATTTGTCCTTTTGAAATATTTTTTTAGAGTTTATATAACTCTAAGTATTTTTATTTTACATCTTTCATCATTGATGTAGATATGTCTAGCTACACTTATGGTGGTGTCACATATAATCCAAAATATGATAGAATGGTTGAACAAAAAGGCTTTGAATTTTTATGGATTTATTCAAGACCCCTTTGATGATAACATGGTTTGTGAGATGGAATTTTATCCACCTTGAAAAAATAAAATTAGGGACCAAAGTCAAGACCTCAATTGGGATGATATGGTTGGTGAGGAGGAGTTGGGTAAAAACCTATATAATGATAATATTATTTGGGAGATTGATCCATACCCTCCTTACAATAATCAATATAGGGAACAAAGTTAAGGATAGGATTACAAGCCAAATAAAGACATTAATTGGGATTATATGGTTTATGAGGAGGATTTGGATACTTTGGCTTATGAGAGAAATTAGGCCCCAAGATGCCCTACCATTTTTATTCTAAGAACACATCCTTTGGCTTGTGTGAACAATCAAGGTCTGCAAAACCCTACCATTTTCATTTTAAGACCTTTGCATTTGGCTTGTGTGAGTAATAAAACTCCATAATGTGCACCCATTATCCAACTATCAACCATTATTCATTTAGTGCCCATCATTCCCCACTTTAGAAAACCCAACCAATCATATCAATACCCCAACTGAGCCATCAATGTCTCAATATGGCCAATCATTTGAATACCAATCTATGTTCAAAAATAGTATTTTCCAAATAATTGAAAACTAAGGCCAAGAGAACTAACCAATCTAAGACGTTTATGTTGAACTAATAATTTATGATAAGTTAGCCTATGATGAATCACCTTTCAATCCTATACCTATTATCAAAGAGTCTCAGTCAGATGAGGTAGTCTTTACTGAGTCACTTCTTAATTACTATAAACACCTTTGTGCAAATCATTACCTTGACCATATGCATATTTCTGAAGAGCATCCTATTGACAAACTAGTCTCTAAAGATTTGTCTCTTGACCTTTTGCCCATCATTGAGGAGTCTCACTATGATAAACTCATATTTGTGGAGCCTGCTATGCCATCATAGGATGTTAGTTGTCCAATACCAAACATTCAACAAAACATCATTGTAATAATGAACCCATCAAATGAAGAATCAAAATTAGATTTAGGTTATATTCTTAGATTGACATCAGATTTAGCATTAGAATCAAAATCAACATCAGGCTTACTATTAGATTTAGAGTCCCTTGAGTTAGAATTAGATTTAGAATGAGAATACATTTGTGGTTATTATAACATTGGCTATATGTGCCTTGAAGATCAATTTGAATATATTTATGATCCTTTCATGTTTTTTGAGGATGATTAATTTAACATTGACATAAGTTATCCTAATATCTTATATGAGGATTGTGTTGCCTCATCGCATGCCATTACCACCAACCAACCTAGCCATATCATTAACATTCCACCTCATATAAGTGTTGATTGGGGATAAAAGAATCACACCTTGTTGAATTGCATCTATGGTCACATATATGTTGAAGAGAAAGGAGGCCAAGACCACATTCATGAAGTAGAAGAACACTCTCCTAGTGAAACCTTTTCATAGGCACTAGGAGACAATCAAAGTTCACACTTAACATCTTTTAGTGAAACCCTTTTGAAGGCACCAGAAGACAATCAAAGTCAAAATTTAACATTCCTTAATGAAACATTTTTAGAGGTACTATGGGACAATAAAGACAAATTCATTGATATAAACCTCTTTTTTGAGCACAAAATTTATTCACTATTTGATGAAGACAAAATCAAAAATGAAATCAATATAGATTTTAATCTATAGCCTAATCATATGGTAGCTACTCTCAGGCCAAAACAATAAAGGAATCTAGTGGTCTTATTGAGAGAATATTTATAAGTATTTAGCCCCATCACATCCAAAGATATGTCAAATACAAAATCAACAACATTGTTTGTGCCTTCAAACCCTGCT
The DNA here is from genome assembly GCA_037957365.1 of Torreya grandis. Lineage (NCBI taxonomy): Eukaryota > Viridiplantae > Streptophyta > Pinopsida > Cupressales > Taxaceae > Torreya > Torreya grandis. The sequence continues at coordinate 1,451,555 of JARHVA010002337.1, forward strand.
CTTCATTTATTTCCCTACCATTACACATTCCACTATCCTCCATCATTCCATTTCATAAACAAACCTATCATCCAACATTTATCCATATTTACCATCCATGGTTGTACTTTCATTTTTAGAGGCTAAAAAGATACATTATCTTGATTCTTGAAGGAATCTGAATCAATGACTGATGAAGATCATAATAATTTTAGTTATGTCTAAATCTATAACAAGTTCTTGATAGAACAACTATTCAGATGAGGTGTGGGTTAGCAATTAACATGATTGAGTATTCTATTTGTATCATTTTTTTACTATAATGTTTATCTCCATATCATTAGGAATAATAGAATTAAAATCATATTCCACTTAACATACCCAAACTAAATACATTCAAAAACCAATAATCATCATCAACAAAAAACATGTACCATACCATTTTCAATTTATCATTTCTTTTGTCATTTTTACATATCCTATCCATTTTTTAATCACTTATGGGCATCCCTCTTACTGCTTATTTTCATCTTGGTTACTTTGGTTCTTCCCACACTTTTTATGAGGGGATTTTGATCAAGTTTCAATAACAAATCAAATCCATGTTTACAATGATAGTCTATGAAAGTAGTGTGATAGGTCTAGTAAAGTATCTTTCATTTTCCATCTTCTATCAAGTTTGTTTATGTGTGGTTGATTATATCACTTATTGGGGTAAATTAGTGTTCACCAATCTTGATACTAATTATAACCACCTATGAGTATATTAATATCATTGATCTAATCCCTTGTATCCTAGTTATAATCACCTATGGTCAAACTAGGGGAAAAATTTATTTATCATGCATTAATGCATCACCTTGCCATTATTATTTCCATTTAATTGACCATTTTATATATTTAAGAACATGATGGGACCTGGTCAAGTTTCTCCCTACCTTTTATATGCATAGAATTACTATGGCTTGAGGTCATCTCGAGACTATGTAGGCTATGCTCAGTTCATGTTTAGGTTACCTTAGTCCCCTTTCCATGTGCTCTCACCATTTTGTGAGTAAATTAAGCCAACACTCTCATCATTTTTTGAGTAGGTGTCTTATGATTATTTAATGACTTGAGATACCTTAAAATTCCAAAAACATTTCAAAAATCTAAAAACACTTATCTTGCTTAAGCTTAGTCACTTATCCTTGATCTACCATACTAGGGCAAATCCATTTTAAAATGATTTCTATAGACTTTTTTTAGGCTTTCTATTTGTTTTTTTGTTCACTTTCCTATTTATTTAATTTCAAAATTGTTGCCTCAATTTAGTTTTTATGTGTTCATTGGGTGATTCCTTACACATTATTATTGAGTCCATCCATATTCAAATGTTAACATTGTCATCATGGTTTTTATCATTGGTTTGTTATTTTAACTTATTTATTGCATTAGGATTCAGTCTTTATGAAAATTTTGGCCAAGTTCACAGGGTGTTTTATATCATGAAGCATATTGATACATGCTATAGCAAAAACTAGCTGAGGAGGTCATAAAAACAATGGAGCCACAAAATATTCTCCTTGGTACCTTGGAAAATCCTTCTACCCATCTTGATCAAATAAACCCAATTAACCATTCTAGTTGTATTAATGCTAATCAAGATAAACTTATCCTCATTTTAAATTACAGCTAAATCATTTATATTTATCAATCTTTATTCTTATATCCATCTCTTTCATCAATTTGAGCGTCCTCATATGTCTAGTTATTTATGTCTTGTTTAATCATTAGACCATCCAATCTACATTTTCACCCACTCATATTTAATATATGAAACCGATTTTATCCTTGAGTTATGCTTACTAATCCACCCTAACTAAGGCACCACCATATAAAACATCTTTTTTTATCAAATTAAGGTCATCTTAATGATTACAACTACCTATGGGCAAATCATTATTTCAAATTTTATTCTTGATTATAACCCCCTTTGGGAAAATCAACATCCTTTTTAAATTAAAGAATGAAATCATTTTCTCATTTATATTAAAATCACCTATGGGTTAAATCCACCTTTCTTCTTCCTTATTTTTAAGGGACCATCCATCAACAAATATAACATCCACTACCTTAATGGGGAATCACCTTAGGCTTCCCAAACATTTTTAGGATCTTTCTCTTCAACCATCATCTTATTTTTGGCATACAGGCCTTTTTCTAATTCTTTAAGAAGACATTGTTATACCTATAGTTTTACAATATCTTCCCAAATAGTGGAAAATTGTAGACACCTAAAAATTTCCACCAATGGCTTCATGTCCAAATTTAGACCAATTCTTACCAACCATTGACCATTTAGCCTAAGAATTTCTAAATGTCTAAAATTTGGGTTTATAATCATGAAATACATCAATTTGGCCTCTTAATATAATAAATTGAACAAATTCACAATAAATTAATTCAAAAATGTCAAAAATCCTCAAAGGGTTTAATTATCACCAAATCCTAAATGAATCCATCCATGAGAAATTAAATCAATTATCAAAAGGGAAATTTCAAATATCCAGAGCATCATAAAAGCTAATCATTACCTTTTTTGAGTTGTCACTTTTTGAAAATATAAAAAAAATATCCTAATAATATGCCAAACACACCTTTAAAACTCAACAAAGGTTAATAAACTCAACCAATATTCTACTTTAACCCATTTCAAGTGATTTTGAAGCCTATAAAGGAAAGCCTGGAGCTCTTCATTTAGAGAGCTTAAAACAAAGTAGAGTTATAATGCTAGAGTTTATCTATAAAGAAAATTCATAGTTTTATAATGCCAAAATAAATCTAAGCTAAGAAAATCATGGTACCAAGAGGATATCGAGATAGCCAAGCCCTATTAATGAATACCTTTTGGGCACAATATGACCAAGCCAATAAAGAAATCATTTTGATCTCTCAAAGAAGGTAAATATTATTGTTGTTTAAATTTTAGTTCAGGATTCAATTTTTGTTTGTTCATTAATATCCCCCTAATATCTAGGCATAAATATTTGAGGATGTTAGTGTGTTGATTTCATGGTTTATAGACTAACACTTGATCTAACATCCTCTCTTTGTCAAATTCCTTGATCACACAAGTGTTGTCTCTATTTTAAAACCCTCTCATCGTGTTTATGAATTTTATTAATATATTTGACAAGGTAAGTGATGTAGTAAACTATAACAACTATTATAAATTGGAACCCAAAATGGGTAATAGATGTATCCATATTGCACATATTTTATAGAAATGATCAAAAAAACCTAGTCGACCTAGTGTTTGGATCTCAAAGATTAGGTTCACCATAATTTTAACCCTAAATTAGATTACGATATTACTATGGAAGATATATTTAATAATATATAAATTAATAAACACAAGGGTGATAAGTAGATTTAAAATAGGCTAGTTAGTTACAAAACTTAGATATAACATATATTGAGTTTATTATGCTAAGATAGGATAAAAATGGAAAGTATAATTATGTTATATATAACAATGTTAATGAAAACAATATACTTAGATAGATTTTATTATATTATAGGTCTAGATTTTAAATAGGCAAGATGTAGATTCAAAGAATATTTCATAACAATAACTAAATTTTGGATTAACTTTGTAGCTATAGACACTTGAGTCAACCTTGGACACTTACATTTATTCTAGTGTATGGATCAGACATAGGTGTCTAGTTTATAATAAACTATAAGATATGATATGACCATATATATTCTTATAGGTTTGTTATCACATTAGCTCTGGTGAATTTAGATCTACGTCATGTACTATCATTCCTTGTTAAATGATCAAAACCATATTTATTCATCTTCATAGTGTTTATGAAAATAATGAGTCAGTGGTAATATGGTGTCAATCTTACCCAAAGAACCAAATTTAAACTATCATTACCTACATATTTGATAATATAAAGGACTGAATTATGTGATTCTCCCTTACATATTGGATTGTGTGTTAATCATGCAATATGTGACAAATAAGTAAAACATTGACCTAACTTGTAACTTGGAAACTATAACTCTTGGTCCACTCATTCAATAGTTAAAACCTATATATGTGTTGTCTCTATGACTGATTTATAAATAAAAGAATATAAGGAATCCATACTCACTTGAATGTTTGATAAAATACATTTTATAGGTTGCCTTGGTTTGTGCTAAATCTTTTGTAGGTAAGGATTAATGACGGTTGATATTGTATTTATATCATTCCATTTGGAGAATATATTTCATAATAAAATTTATTCTAACTATTAGGATTTATTTTATTTTTAAATTAAATGACTTTTAAGGCATTAGACACTTTTGTCAAAATATGACACTGACATCGATGTAGGTGCTAGACCAAGATGCAAATATATAGGGATAAGGAAAATAGGTGCAAGATAATAACTTGTAGAGGCATAATATAAGTAGGTTTTAATAATTTATGGAAATATAGAAGTCTTAGGTCATAAAAATAATATTTTTTATACTAAGATATAGGATAAAGGGCGTAAGATAGAGTAGATGCAAGACTTACAGAAGTGGGGAAGGTTTAAAATAGAGAGGAATAACCAATGTCTCATTTTTCCAAGTTCATAAGACTAAGGTGATATATATTTCATAAATATCATCTATAGGGACCAAGGTAAATCCTCAACTTCCAACAGTGTAGACTATAGGATGGTCCACCATCATATGACTCACTCATTGGCCACATTGATCATTATAAGCATTGATTTTATGCCATTAAGATAAAGGACAAAATGCTCAAACATTATCTTGATAAAAATAATCATGTTTTCAATATCAAAGGTCTCTCTTTAGGTTGTGTTACTACCACATGTTGTTGTAAAATCATTGTACTATGGGCATCTCCTAAAACATATCCTAAAAAGTCCAATCCAAAACATCGATACTACAAGACCTCTTATGACTACTTTTGAAGGTGAATATGCCATCATCCAACAAATTGAGAATATTATTACCTACACACACACACACACGTACACACACACACACACTACAAATATAGGGTTAAATTGGGAAAGATATCTTAGGGCACAAGGATTTTAGACTATCTGTAAAACATGCCAATTAGTTATGAAACTCATATAAACATATACTATATTTATTATGATTAAATACACCAAAAATATAATGTATATCTATGCTATATATTTCAATGTTAATGGACATAATACACTTAATTGGTTTTGATGATAATATAGATCTATATGTGGAATAGGTAGAAAGTAGACTACATCTAGATTTTGAATTAGTTGCCTAATCTATAACTTATACCTCTATAGATATAGAAACTTTCTTCAACATAGGATGGTTACATTAAAATTAATTTATGACTTGGATGCAAGTTTTTAATACAAAATATATACTAAAATTGGATGCAACCACTTAGATGCTTCTGGGTTTTGTGTCACCTTCACTCTAGTATATTCAAATCTAGGTCATAGACTATTTTTCCTTGTCAAAAAGAAAAACCTAATTATTCATATTCATATATGTTGTGGGAAAATTGGTCTATTGGATATATAGTGTAAATCTTCCTCAAATATCTCTCTATGAATGAGCACTACCTATATAGATAATACTTTGAAGAGAGACTCAAACTTGTAAAGTTATCCCCTATGTGTTAGCTTGTGTGTGATTCATGTAATGTGTGATAAGTAAGTATAATAATGACCTATATTTTAACTTGGTAAATATGTATCATGGAATTATCCTTTATTGATTCATACATATAGATGTGTTGTACCTATGAATGATATGAAAATAGGAGAAAATAGGGAATCTTTTCTCACTTGAGTGATTTTTGGTTTCTTATAAATCTTTGATATGTAAAGAATTAATGAGGATTGATCTTATATTTATACCAAAATTTGATTAATATCTCACATTAAATCACTTAGTACAACCATTTTAATATGTTTATTTGTAAAGTGATGACTTTAGTGCAGTAGACACTTGCGTTGGGATAGGGCAATTGTGTCGGTGTAGGCATATTATTAGGATGAAAGTGTATAGTTAATTAGAAAATAGGTACACGTATAGATCTTGTAGAGATGGAAGATAAATAGTTTTAAATAATTTTGGGCATTATAAAAGGCCTAGGTCATCTGAATAACATTACTCATACTAAGCTATAAATAAGTAAGCACATAAAGATAGTGTATGCAAGGATTTTGGTGATCGGAAAGGTATAGAAGCTAATAGTATATTCATGATATGTAATTATAATTTTAAAATAATGATATGTTATATAATTCATAAATAGTATCTACATCCCCCAATGTAATATAGTAATGAAATTGATGGTTTTAAAGAGAATAAATACATACTTGGGTGTGGATAACACACCTCATCTTTGATTGAGTCCATCTTGTGTGATTTTCTGGTGACTATCCTAAAATCAAGATAATGTTATATTATATAATAATTTCATATAATATTAAATTTAAAATCATTTAAATGATTTAAATTGAAAGAGTAAATATTTAGGATTATACCTATGTATTGATGCAACCATCTTGTCTTTTGGCAATTTGATTTGAAAGATGTATTATTATGAATCACTTAAACTAAGATTGGGAAAAATATAAATATGGTAATTAAATTTATATAAATATATGGAGAGATATAATAAGAAACATTATCCTAATTTTGAGAAAAGATGAGTTGACACCTGGTAGTTGAGATTAACTCAATCTGCAACCCAATCATACTTAGAACTTGGTGAGTGTGAGTTAGAGTGTGATTTAACCAAGTTAACTCACACTATAAATATAGTGATGTTGGATGATTTAACCAAGTATAACATATAAACATGGTAATATTAAGTTATTTAATCACTCCACCCATACCAAAACATGAACCCACTATTGTATTATACTAGCTCATACAGTCCATAGAAGTCCAACTTGGTAGGTGATGGCAGTCCCTCAAATTGTGTGTAATATTAAAATAGTTTGATTTTATAATTCAAGTGAAATTTAATATAATATGTTCCTTAAATATGTATCATGATTAATTTATGTATAAAAATGGTACTAATGTATAGACTTATACCACAAATATCTATATAAATCATATAAATATGCAATTAGGCCAATTTGAAATTGTGTAAGTGGGGATAACCTAATTTCAAAACATATACACAATATAATGTGAAATTTAAACTAGTTTAAGTGTTGATAAAATGTTTCTGAAACATGTTCCCTATAATATGAAATTAAAAATTGGTGTAAGTGTGGATAACATGTTTCTAAAACATACCCCCACTACCATTTAAAAATGAAAACCTGTGTAAGTTCCAATGTGTAGAACATGTTTCCAAAACATGCCCCTACTATAATTTATTTTTTATACATACTAAATAAGTGTGGATAACATGTTTCCAAAATATTTCTCCATTGAATCTGAAACCATGAAAAACATAGAGAACAATTTTTGGAAGACATGTCCCCACTGCAATCTGAATATTTGAATGAATGTGGAAGTCATGCCTCAATGGTATACCCACACTATTATTACCCCACTATTTTAAGGTGAGGGAAAGTGGAAACTAGTATTTTCCTTACTTCAAAAGGATAAGATTACTATATAATATGTGTATGGATCATGTAGTCCATAGAGGGAACATGTCTAGGTAGATGTATAATTAAAACATGAATAATGTGATCACACTAAGTCCTAAGATGAATTATGTTTATCATGAAAATGCTTAGATAGTGATAATATAAGATCAATAAGTAATCAAGTAAACACACAAAATCACTCAAAACCAAATCAAAATAAAATGTTCCAAAGAGACCACAAACAAGGGGCATGTTTAAATGCCACACAATCCAAGTTACATGACTTAGTCAAATGTCCAGCAAATCAAAACTTGACATATTTCAATGTTAACATACAACATAGAATGACATATTCAATGTGAAAGAGGAAAATAGAGGCATGGGGTCCATAAATAATGGATCATATTCAAATTCTCAAATAATTAAGATAATATCAAGTATAGACACTCAAGGAATTACATAAATGAAATCATAAGTAACCAAAAAAAACATATCATACTTATCCTTGGATATATTTGTTAGCCAAAAGTGTTAAGTACATGGAATATAAAGTAAATTACAAAATATTTAAGCATGTATAAAGGCATGTGTAATTACATATATTATCTCAAACATGATAACATAAAATGAGCATATAATGATATAACCTAGATGTATCATGATTATAGAGGTGAATGCCCCTAACATCCTAGTGACATAAGTGGAGGAAAACCTCAAAATCCAAAAATACATATATCATGTATGTATGTATTCATATATCACACTAAAAATATGTGAGAAACACATGTATATATGAACTACTTATATTCAATATACCAACATTAAACAAATAATATATATGTCAAGGAGCTAATAAGATACATAAATTCTAAAAAAGATTTTGGTTTTTTGAATATTTTTGGTATTTTTAGAATATGTGAAGCCTTTAAACCATAACTTGGATCTTTTAAATTTTTTTAATAATTGTTGGATAAGTTGAAATGGTACATGGCATTTTTATTCTCATATTTTACATGTGTAGTATAAGAACAAATGCTCTCATTTGGAATATGGATCTATTACCTTAATGATAAAAAGAAACACCTTGATGGTTTTGGTAAATTTGTGCTTCCATTTTATATAACCAAATATTTCCTAATGTAAATGCAATTTAAATTTTAAAGGATTATGGAACATAAACCTTTGGTTGTTAAAGGGCTTGAGTATAGTAAATTAGGGATGAAATATGCAATAAATATAGTCATTGATTTGTATAGGAATGGATCTAATATAACATTTTTATAGATATTATTTAATGAAACAAATAAGTACTTAGCTATAAATTTACTAATATGGATGATATAAGGGAAAAATGGCGTAAAAGATGATCAAAGTTTCATAAACAAGATCCAAGTGTTAGAAACCCTCCAAAATAATAGTGTGGTACCTTGTATAATAGTGCACTATGTTTTTATCCTCCCTAACATATTAGTGTCCTTATGCATGGATTAATGTAAAATTTTGGGATTATTTTTGTCTAATTATAATATGCTTGTTCATATGCATATGAAACCTAATTCACTATATATGACCTATTTTGGATGGATTTTGTATGTAAACCCTAGATATCCATATTGTTAGGGTATTGTAAAAGCACAAGTATAAAATGTTTGATGTTAGTAGGTTAGGATGGGTATCCTCAACACCCCACTATGTTGATATTTTACTACATACCAATACCTCGAAACAAGATCAAGTCTGATGTAGTTCTCCCAATATAAGTGTTAGTGCAAATGAAAGTGAATGCTAGTATGAGTATTGACTTAAGTGTTTAGAATGAGGCTTGAGAATGGAAATCTATATATTCTAAGATTAGGCTAGTTTTAGATTATTATATGAATAAGTATGGAAGAATAGGGATCAATGACCTTGATTATGCAAGAATTATTTTGAGCTTATTTGTGTGTATTTACATCTTATTTCTATCTTATCAATAAAAGACTAAAAGTCATGTATTTATATTGATCTAGTGTTTGTGCAAAGTGTGAAATAGATCTAGGCCAACCCTAGGTGCCTTAGTAATTGAAAATATATCCATTGAGATTGAAATTAGGTAAGGGACACTAGCACAATCCCTTGGTCACTAACATAATGCACTAGTGTCCAAAGAACCATCCTAGTTTCTATGTGGTATAACTTAAGGAACTAGGGGCTTAGATCCCTAAGAGAAGATTTGGGATTAGATTGGGGATGTCTAGGTATGTGTGATACTCACATGAAAAATAGATAAGGGTTGAAATAGGCCCTAAGATAAAAAAGTATAATCTAGGGATGGGTGGTCTCAAGTTATATTCATTATACTCAAGTGAAATTTTATATGACCACATTCCCCCCCTTTATTCTAAAAATTCATCAAACTGAAATGACTAGGAAAAAGGAAAAAGAAGTGTACATGAACCTACTTAAGAGGTGAAGCCCTTGAATCTTAGTTTAAGTATATGAAGCATGCTACATTATGTATCCTAAAAATGAAATATGTATGAATCAATCATTACATATGGAATATTAAAAGTAAAGACAAAACTGAGTAAAGAGATAAGAGAGAGGGGAAAGGAAGAAATTATTAGAGGTACAATAACTAAGAGGGGGGGTGAATCAGTGAGTCCAGGTATTTCAATTTAAATTCTAATCATTTCAAATCATTAAATAATAAGCATATATCAACTTGATCAAGCAACATTAACAAGAGAGCTCATTAATTTGATGCCTACACAAGATCAAACTCATAACACCTACTCTCAAGGCTAAAACACATGGAATAATTATCATATAATAAATTTAAAAAATAAACTAGTCATCTCCTTTTGACTAGAAAACCTTGATCATATCCTCCTGACTAAATTCCTTTAGTGAAACACCTATTTCATAAGGAACAACTACCCCTAGGGAAGATCAAGTACTTTAGACCCTCCTTTGAACACCTACACCTTAGAAATGATGTCTTCAATACCTAATAATGGATATATATTTTATAACCCCTACATAAACTCTCTCTCTCTCTCTCTCTCTCTCTCTCTCTCTCTCTCTCTCTCTCTCTCTCTCTCTCTCTCTCTCTCTCTTTATCTCATGTAGGCCTCTCACAGAATCAGGACACAATCTCTTTCCTTCTTCACTAAAACTATCCTCATATGCACATTCAAACCTCTTCTTATATCCTCAAATTTAAAGATCAATATCTAGAAATTATAAATATGACATATAAGTCATACACAATAATCACTCTACTTTACTCATCAATTCATCATCTAGATAATCCACCTCTCCTTCATTTCACAACTCTCACATGTACCTTACACTTCCTTAAAAAGTCTCACACACAAGTCTAGAAACTAACACATTTGGTTTCAAAATTTATAGATAAATAATGAATTATCAAGATAAAAATATTCCCTGTTGGCCACAACACATGAACTCACCCTTAAGGAATATATCATGGGTCACACTTAAGTAAAACATACTTTCAAATAAGCCCAAGTCACTTTTTAGGTCCTACAAAGACCCATTCACCTCTTTGACACTTCTCCAAGGAAATTAAGAAAAAATAACTAATTACCAATTCATGAACTCATGAAACATGATCCATATGTCTTCATTAAGTTCTTAAATACATCACATTACCATTATACTTAATCAAAAATTTCTCAAACAACATTATGTGCACACAGTCATCATGAACAAACACACAGTTGACTTTTCAACCTTTGTTTATAATGTATAAGATTGGTCAAACCTTCATAAATAAATAAAACATAATTATGGATTATAAAACATGATACAATATTTAATTCATCATGAAACATTGAAAAAACATTAGTACAATCTCAAACATCCTTCTTGAGTCACTTGCAGAACATAATCAAACACAATCAACTTTGGACCTTCAAAATTTTGATTGTACACATTCATAAATCCTCAAATCAGGTCCATTATATGTTCCATGGAATACTATTAATATTTTATTTTTATATAATTTTAAAATATTTCATAGATCAAAATTTATGGTTAAAAACCTAGGCATTGATCTTTCCTTTGTTAAATTCAAAAATTTGAATCCAAACGTTCCCAATCAAACATCAAACACAATGCTCACTTATTGTCTCCTAACATATTCAAATTAAATTCAAAATGTTGATATTATTCAAAAATTAATGCATATTTTACCAATTCCCAAATGTTAATATTTTTATAGTTGACTTTATTTCATGCAATCTATAAACTTTGACTCAACATGCATCATTGATCTTCTATATGTAGCCCATTATTTAACAATGTTAAATAGATGTCACTTTAACCTATTAAATTTAATTCACATAATTTATCTTGATCAATATTATTTCCTACTTAAAATTTATCCTTGTAATAATCTCTATCTTTATCTCTTCTTAGTGTTAAACATTGAACACTTGTCCTCATTTGAATAAACATGCACAATTGATCTTGATCTATATGATCACCTGTGCACCATTGGATCTTAGAAGAAGCTCAATCTTTATCTCTATTAAATAATTAATTTTTTTAAATTATATAGCTTAATTATCACCTTTTATCTATATGTAATAAATCTTCTACATCATTGGATCTCTATTTGGTCTTGGTCTTTAACATTGTGCAAAAATGACTAAGTATGGGGACCATTGCTTATCTACCTAGAAAGCCAACATTAGACCTAAATAAATTTTTCTTCACGCAAGTTCATGTTATAAAATTTTGAACATATGATATAATCACATGGGATAATATAACCATGTGTAAATATTATCTTGATACCCTCACACATGTGAGATATACTAACATTAAAATGCCTCCTAAAATTTATCTTTTCATAAAGCCAACTATGTCAATAACTCTTTGGAAAGACCAAATTTACAAATGCATATATTTTGTCATGATTTAGTTCTTGACCTTAAAATTAATTAAAATTAACTAGTAAAAAAACTAATCAAACCCATATGATCAAATTCTCCTGGAACATCCACACGTGTGAAATATGACTACATCAAAATGTTTACTTGGCTCTTCTGACCACATTAAAAATTTGGCAAGTATGGAAAAACACTATCAAAATGCTTGGGAGCCCAAATTTGAACTTAAATATTTTTAATCACACTTAGGTGAATGATATGAGACTTTAATCATATAAACTAGGGATTAATTTCATCACAACCATATGACCAAGTCCCCCAAACTCATCTACACATGACAATGATGATGTCAACAAAATACTTACTCACATTTTATACCACTAGTCCAAAAACTTATAGATGAAAACTATGGAATACCAAATGAATTAAACTTATGCACATAAGATATCCAATAATCTTTGACCATCTATAAGACCCATTTCACATTTTCAGATCACCATACTCATCCCTAAACATTTCTAACCATGCCAAAACTAAAGATCAACTGAGCCAACTTCAAGCACACTTTGTAATTGTCATTTAGGCTATATAATCACTTCATCCATTAACTATTACACCTTCATGAAATCACCATGACATCATTGAAAATTCTCAAAAAAAATCCCTTATTGTCATTGATTTCAATAACCATCATATAACAATATACAACTCAATTTCCTTCTCTCTCTTCAAGCACTCTCACAATAAGAAATTTATCTTGCTTTGAAACAATGAAAATTTGGGAATAATATGAACCTAAGGACATAAAAATAATACCAATATAATAGGTCCATCTTATAAAGATGATAAAAACTACCTCTTACCTTGAGCCTACCTTTTCTTGCCTTGACAACTTCTTCTTGCCCCATGCCAACACTCTCTTCAACCAAGAACAACAACTAATGAAGAAATAACATAAAAAAGTAATAAAATATGATGTAACTCATAAATAAACATTTTAGAGGGACTCCCCCTTAGATCTTTTTTCTATTTCACCTCTTGAATATCTTTTGATATCCATACGCCATGAAGGACCATCGTACAAACTTATTAGTCTTCTCTCTCAAGTTACCATAATGACAACCTATATAACTTCATGCCACTCAAAAAATATGAGACATTCTCTATAAAAAATTGATAACTCTCCCTATAACATACGTACCTTTCTATTTTTAAAAAATTTAACATAAAGCACATCTTCAAGACTAGGCCTATCTAGACTCCTTGTAGCATTACCTAGAACTTTCAGAGCCCACAAATTTCAATAGACACATCTTTAAGACATAAAAATTCATATATAGATCACTATCATACACACCATTAATAAAACAAATTTTCAACACCTAGATCATTATCTACAACATACTTCTTTCACAAACCAACTACCCAATTAAGCCTCCAACTTGAAAAAAACTTGAATAACCTGAGAACTAAGAACTTTAAAATCTCTATGAAGATTGATTTTATATCCCATTTATCCCATTAAATTTATTAATAAGCCTCAGACTTTAAATCATAAGGTAAACCATTTTTATAGCATAGCCCAAAACCTTAAAAACTCAAAACAAACAAGGTCAACACAACACCTTCTAGTCAATGTACACCTCTAAAAATTCTTGTACACCTAGAGAAAACCTTCAAAAACTTCTTGACCAAGATTTTATCTTCCACATCTTTTGAAATCCATACATCCTATAACCCATTTTAGGACTTGAATACTCTTAAGCATAAACTGGGAAACCTAAGAGCAAACAAAAATCTCTAATTTGACATCAACATACCTTTAGATCACAAAAAAAAATTGGAAAAAATCACAAAGAAGTGCACAAACCTTTCTAAGCACCAAAATATTCTTGATATTCCATCAATATCATTAAGCCACATGGAACCACCCATTTTGACCTTGTAATATAGTTCCTTAACAAACCTCTAGAGCAAACACATGAACTTGTTGCTCTCCCTTAATTAATGACCTTATAAGATCAATATAAGTCATTATATATATTGAAATTAAGATCTTGAGCACAAAAAATTTATTCTCCATAAGAAATATGTCTCTTAAGAAGCATAGGTAGAAACACCCTATTTCACAATGTTTTAGAATAATGTGAAACCAAGAGTTTCCCACAACTCCTCATATTCCTTCTCCTCCTTGGTCATCTAATGTTTATAATTATTATTCTTCATTTTAGGCTTAAAATAAGTAAGATTATCATCCAATATAACATTCTCCTTATTTTTATGATTTGATTGATAATACATAGAGATAACATAGATTTATGACATACCTTTTCATCTATAGAATCTTCCTTACAACATGAAACCTCATAACTAAGTACCAACAATTGATGTTCTCTATATGAATCTTTCTCAAAAACACTAGGATGTTCTCTTGGATCCATACTCAATTCATAACTAGCCTCAACCAACACCTTGGTCTTCTCCTTGGCTTTGGTCTTTTCATTTTCAACATGAGAAGAAAATGAGAGTCCTTGACACTCTTCACCTTTTGGGGTATTATCCAGCATAGAAAATAGATTACTTGAACCTGTATTCTCATCATAACTCATAATTACAACCTTTAGCTTCTATGATTTGACTTTCCTTCTTCCTTTCACTCTTAGATAATGATTGAACTTATTTTGACTTAATGTCCTTTACTTGTAGAACCTGGTAATGTGCCATTTATATTCATAGTTGTAGAAAACCATAGTCCTTGATGTAAAATTATATTATATTTATTTATTTTAATAATTTTTTTAAAAGTTTCCCACATTATGATATTTGAAGCATTTAACCTTTCTCACACCACTTGATTGATGATTCCATTCATAGTTCCATGCAAACTCATTTCTAATTGGTCTTTTACATTCTCTAGGTTTATGCCCAAATTGATTACAATTATATAAATAAAAATTAAATTTACATACCTCATGCATTTGGTTATCTAATCTATTCTATATTCATTCTACCATCACCTTCTTTCCTTGTCTAATGATTTATTTTCAAAGGTTGATTGCCATTGTTCACATTAGTCTTCAAAGACCAGTCTTATCACTTGCATGATTTTGATCATTCATAATATATTTTAGATCACTTGATCTCTTTTCAAATCTTAAAAATTACATTACCTTATTAGATATCTTTTCCAACTCAGATTTAAATGACTCATTTGCAATTACATACCTTGCACATTCATCTTCTTTAGATTTTAGTATTGTAGACAAGATTTTCAATTGATAACTAAGAGTTTTTACCATATATTCATGCTCCTTGGCATCTTCATCTAGTATTTCCTCATACACAATTAATTACTCCCCAAAGTCCATGATTTTAGATTTCATCTTCTTATTGATTTTCTTCTCAATCTTCAGTTCTTCGTGAGCATTTGTTAATGCAGTCTCATAGTCCACCTCATCTTTATCATCATCAAAATCACACCATGTAGACTCATTTTTATAGTATATATTACCTTCCCCAACCATGAAAAGGGTTTCATCTTCAATACGACCATCATCTTCATGATTATACTTTCAGCCACTAACTTCACTCTCATCTAATGAGCTGTAATATTCTTTGGTGTAGAGACTATTCTTATCCTTGAATTACTTCTTCTTATTGTCAAAACCTATAAATCCCTTTTTTATTTTATCATACATGAATTATATCTTTCCATAATCATGACTTGATCATGCTATTCATCATCATCCTTCTTATACTTATGAGGGAACTTATTAGCATAATGTCTTACCTAACCACAATTGAAGAATTTGAGGGGTGGTTTACCTTTATACTTACCTGAACCTATTCTCAATTTCCTCGAAATAAAAACAATTAGTTCATCCTCATCTATATCATAAATGTCATGCTTTTTGTGTTTCTTACCTTGGAAATTCTTTGGCTTCATCTCTATCTTGAATGATGCTTCCTTATTTGGTGATATATCATCATTCTTCCTCATCTCATAGGCAGTAAGGGTGGCATGTAATGGATCCATCTTCAATAGAGAAAGGTCATGAATTTATTCTATATCAAATACTTTTAGATCAAACTTGAGGGATAGATACCTTAATACATTTTGAACTACAATATCCTCTTCAAGGTTCTCTCCAAGATCTTTGATAATGTTCACAATCTCATCAACTCTCTCTAAAAATGATACCACAAAATATTCTTCATTCATCTTGAGACTTTTAAATTACCTTTTGTGAGTCTACAACTTATAAATATTTACTTTTTAATATCCTTCATAAATTATTTGCATTTTTCCCATATCTCTTTATCATATTTACAATAGATTGCCTTGGTGTATTCAATTGCTGAAAGACCACAAATAATAGCATTCATAATCTTGAAATTGTTCTCAAATAACTTCTTGTCTATAACACTAAATGGAGGAATATTATGAGCAAGATAACCATCCATAATAGATTGGCATACATCAAACCTTAGGGATATAATGTATGTCCTCATCCTTGCACTATAAAAATCATAATTGGATCCATTGAACACTAGTGCTTACTTAGTAGGGAAACCTCTTTTATGACTACTCATATTATATCTTGGATCACCTTCAATTTGTTAAGCCTTTACCAAAGGACCTACTCTAATACCAATTATTAGAGGTATAATCACTGAGAGGGGGTGAATTAGTCAGTATAGATATTTCAATTTTAATTATAATCCTTTCAAACTATTAAATAATTAACATATATCAACTTGATCAATAAACATTAACAAGGGAACTCATTCATTCAATGTATACACAAGATCAAAATCATAACACTTAGTTCCTATGGGAAAGATTCATGAAGAATAAAACCCACTCTCAATCCTAAAATAGATGGACTACTTATCCTATAAGAAATTACAAACAAGAAACTTGTCGACTCCTTTAGACTAGCAAACCTTGATCATATCCTCTTGACCAAAGGCCTTTAGTGAAACACCTATTTCAAAATGAGAAATTATCCCTAAGGAAGATTAAGTCATTTAAAACTTTCTTTGAACACCTCTACCTTGGACTAATGTCTTTAACACCTAATAATCAATCTCTATTTTATAACCCATAAACAAATTCTCTATCTATCTCATACATGCCTCTACATTAGGCATGCCACAATCTCTCTCCTTCTTCACTGAAATTATCATCATATACACATTCAAACATCTTCACATATCCTAAAACTAAAATATCAATATTTGGACATCATAAATATGACCTATATCTCATTCACATAGTCCTTAGTTTGCTCTACTCATCATCTAGGCACTCCACCTCCCCTTCACTCCACAACTCTCACATGAAGCTTGCACTTCCTCAAAAAGTCTGACATACAAGTCTAGAGATCACCACATTTGGCTTCATAGTTTGTAGAGAAATCATGAATTAACAAGATCAAAATATTTAATATTAGACATAACACATGATTTTACCCTTAAGGCATCTAACATGGGTCATACTTAATCACAACATACTTTCAAATAAGCCCAAGTCACCTTTTAGGTCTTATAGAGACCCATTCACCTCTTTGACACTTATCTGATAAAAATAAGAACAAATAACCATTTAAAATTCATGGATGCATGCCACATGTTCTATAAGTTCTCTTTAAGTTCCCAAATACATCACAATACCCTTTTCCTTAAGAATAAATTGCTCAAACAACATTCTATGCACATAGTCATCATGAATGAACACATAATCAACTTTTAAATATTTGTATATATGACATATGATTATTAAAACCTTAATAGTTTTCATATAGAAACCTTATGGATTCTAAATCATGATCCAATAACAATTCATCATTAAACATCAAAACAACATTAGTACAACTTGAACAACCTTCTTGGGTCACTTGTAGAACATAGTCAAACACAGAGTCAAATTTGGACCTTCATAACTTTTATTGTACACAATTATAGATCTTAAAATTAGTTTCAATATATGTAACATGGAGTCCTATTCATATTTTATTTTAACATCATGGTCAAATTTTTCATAGATCAAAAGTTATGGTTCAAAATCCAAGCACTAGTATTTCCTTTGTTAAATTCAAAAATTTGAATTCAAACGATCATAGTTAAACATTAAAAACTATGTTCTCATTTTTTGTCCTCACATATTTAGATTAAATGCAAACCATAAATATTATTCTAACTTTTATGCATATTTTACCAATACCCAGATGTTAATGTTTGAATAGTTGATGTCATCTTGTATAATCTAGCAACTTTGACTTAACATGCACTGTTGATCCTCTGTACGTAACTTGGTCTTTAACAATGTTACATACCTATCAATTTGAGATCTTGAATTTAACACACACCACTGATATTAATCATTAAAAACACCCACTTACCATTGATCATTATAAGGATCTCTATCTTTATATAAGGATCTATATCTTTATCTCTACTTAGTGTTAAAAATTGAACACATGTCCTTATTTGAATCAACATGAACCATAGATCTTTATTTGTATGATCACTTGTGCATCATTGGATCTTAGAAGAAGCTTAATATTTATATCTATTAACCAATGAAAAATTTGATCTCTTTGACTTACTATGCACCATTGATCTAGATGTACAAACTCTTACACACCATTAGATCTCTATGCCACACCCTTAACTATTGGTATGTCTAGGGATATGTGTGGCTGACTTGTGGCTTACATACCTCTTTTATATGCTTTTTACATTTCTCTATGTTCTTAGATAGGTCAATCTATGGAATAACCATGGATAAGTAGACTATATATAGGAATTAGTGGTTAGTCTTTAATCATCATATATGAATTATTATGTTCTTATTGCATTATTATGGAGGTTGACCCCTCAAAGTGGCTTTACTATACTATATATTATTCTGCTTTACTATAGATTATTATTGTGTGATCTCTCACATCTATTTATTCTAGGTGAATTTATGTCAACATATAAGTAATTTAATCAGAAGTGGTATCAGATCTTTGATTTGTTTAAGTTTCCTATGCTATTTTTTTTCTACATCTAGCGAGGCATGGCTTCTAGGAGGAGTGAAAAATAATAATTTGCAATCCAGGAAGATTTTTTTTTCTATTAGCATAGTGTTGCTTGAAATGCTTTTTTGAAAAAAAATATTTAGTAAAAAAAGGTCTAGAAAAATTTTCTTCTTACACAATTGTAGTCATTGGATTCATCTAGATGAGACGATCTTAATGGTATATTTTATCACTACACTTTTTGTTCAAATTTTTTTACCCTAGTGCATAAAGGTAATCACTAGATTTATCTTGGTGAGGTGATCACAATGGTGTCATATACTAGTACACTATTTTTAGAGTTAAAAATTTCCTAGGGTTTGTTTATGGTAGGTCCTTCGATTTAGGGAAAAAGAGGGGAACCAAAAACTCCTAAGACTCTTGTTGAAGACATGGAATATGGAACTTTAGATTTGCTAATTTCTTTGCTTTAGGATATCATAAAGAACTTGGTAAGGCATGATGAATTTTTTGTATTTCAAGGTAATGTTTTAGGGATGCATGGATAGATTAATTAGGTTCACACTGAACTACATCATATCACTATGTGATTTTCTGCCCTTACATCTCAGTTTTAGCCTAACAACCCTTGACTTTAGCATTCCAATCCTCCTCTCAACACCAAAAAATGTCATACTAGTGTGAAATTGATGTTTCCAAAAGTGGACATGCATAAGTTTGATGATAAGTATCCTCTCACTTGGATTACCCAAATTGAAATTTTATTTGAGCTGTATCAAACTCCTAGTTCTCAAAAGGTGATAGTGGCATCTATATCTAGAACTTAAGTAGTTTATTTGGTATCACTGATTATGTGCTAAAAATAAAAAGAATGGTGCTCTTGTTACATGTTCTATTTTCAAGGATGATTTATGGACTCATTATAAAAATAATGTATCTAAAAACTATTTTAGTCAATTAGCCAAACTATGACAAATGGGATTTGTGAAGGATTATATTCATTAGTTTCAAAATCTCTCCTTATAGGTGGAAGACATCACTAAGGTAAATTTGACTGATATTTTTGTGTGGCCTCAAATATAGAATCCAATTTGAGGTTTGAATGTTTCACCCAACATTTGTATTAGAATCTATCCCTATGGTATGCATGGTAGAAGAAAAAGAGATGGTCAAAAGGAAAACTTTCACTACTATCCATAATTGCACCATTTTAGCACCATCATTTTAGTAGCCCACCATATTGACATAATGACAAATTAATTAAAAGTGAGCCAAAGGGTTGTGTTATGGTTATGATATTAAATGGAGCAAAGACCATCATTGTGCTGAAAAGAAGCTATTTTACATTGAGGGTGCCAATGAGAATGAAGATGATGACGAGGTAAATGTTGAGGATGAAGAATTTCTTGAGGAAGAATCTAAAGACTGTCAGCCTACTATTTCTTGTCATGCACTTTAAGGTATTAGTACTCCCCAAAATTTTAAGGTGATGGGTTTACTTAAGAAACAAAAAGTCACTATCTTGATTGATTCTGGGAGTATACACAACTTCATCAACAGTAAGTTGGTTACTCATTTGAGCTATTTTATTTATCTATCTCCATAATTTAAGGTTATGATTATAGATGGTGGTACTATCAGTTTTTTAGGAAAATGTCATAGTGTTAAGCTGGCTATAAGAGATTACTTATTAAATTCTCCTATGTTTGCTATTCACATGGGTGGAGCTGACATTGTTCTCGGAGTACAGTGGCTCACCACTTTGGGCAGTATTGAGATGAATTTCTATGAATTATTCATGCACTTCCATTTTTAATAAATGACATTTGAGCTAAGGGGATTAAAGGATAAATCTATACCACTTGTTAGCTCCCATCAAATGATAAATATTATCCATAAGGGTGATGAAGGATTCATAGCTCACTTATTTTCCATGGAAGTACAATAAACTTATCCATCTCCACCTCTTGATCTACAACAAGTGATTTATGGTTGTTTATTTATTTTTGGTGATATGTCAAAAGGACTTCCACTTAGCTGTACACATGATCATGCTATCAAACTTATTCATGCTAGTACACCATCGAATATTAGGCCATATAGGTATCCTTATGCCTAAAAAACTAAAATTAAAAATATGGTACATGAGATGTTGGCTATAGTAATCATTAGCCATAGACAAAGTGAATATTCTTCTCTATGGTGGGAAAGAGAGATAACACCTAGAGAATGTATCCTAACTATAGAGAAATCAATAAGTACACTATCAAAGATAAGTTTCCTATTCCTATCATTGATGATTTGATAGATGAATTGAATGGTTCTTTTTATTTTACCAAGTTATATCTATGTTATGGGTATCATCAAATCTGGATCCATGATGAAGACATACCCAAAATAACTTTTAGGACTCATGAGGGACATTGTGAATTTTTGCTTATGCCTTTTGATCTAAAAAATACACCATCTACTTTTAAAGTTTGATGAATATTAATTTTAGGCCATTTTTGAGGAAATTTATTTTGGTATTCTTTTATGATATCCTCATTTACATTAAAAATTGAGAAGACCATTTGCAACATGCACAATAGGTACTCTCAATTTTGGAACAACATTAGTTGTATGCCAAACCTTTGAAATACACTTTGGGCCTTGTGAGGTTGAATATTTGTGTCATCTAATTTTTCATGAAGGATTTAAAGTGGATCCTAAAAAAATCCAAGCAATGGTGGACTAGCCAATTCCTAAGACACTGAAGCAATTATGAGGATTTTTGGGGCTAACTAGTTACTATCATAGGTTTATCAAAAATTATGGTAGCATTTCAGCCCCACTCATCTCTTTGTTAAAGAAAGACTCTTTTTAGTGGACTAATATAATTATCAGGGAATTTGAATAATTAAAATTGGCTATATGCACCAGTCTGGTATTAGCCACTCCTAATTTTTCCAAGACTTTTGTAGTTGAATGTGATACATCTGGGTATGGTATGGATGTTTTACTCATGTAAGAAGGTGGACCACTTGCATTTGAAAGTCATAAACTAAAATTAAAAATATATACAAACCCATCTATGAGAAATAAATGATGGCCATTTTACATGCAGTCAAACAATGGAGACCTTATTTTATGGGTCATCACTTTCAAGTAAAGACTAATCATGATAGTCTCAAATATTTTTTGGAACAATGGTTTTAATCTGAGAAACAACAAAAATGGGTAACTAATATGTTAGAGTATGATTTTGAAATAGTCTATAAAAAAGGGAAGGATAATGTGGTGGAATATGTACTATCCAAAATGGATGAATTAGTTGAGGCATTATTATGTGCTATAAAAATTTTCTGGGTAAATTGGCTAGAGGAAGCATAATCAAAATGAGAAAATGATAGTGCTACCCATGATTTGATTCAAAATATTTAGCAAGGTTTAGGTGGATTTGAAAAAATCACATGGAAGGGTAATGAATTATGGTATAAAAATATTTTATACCTATGTAAGAATTCTATTCCTAAACAAAAAATCCTTCAGGAACTTCATGGAACTCCACTTGGGGGTCATTCAAGATTATTGAGAACCTATCATAGAATCAAGCAAAATTTTTCTGGGTAGGACTCAAGGGGGATGTCCAAAAATATGTGGTTGAATGTATGATATATCAATAAAATAAAGGCAAAACCATTAAGACTTTAGGTCTTTTATAGCCTTGATCCATCCCTAGCCAGTGTTGGGAATATGTATCTATGGATTTCATTACAAGGTTATTGAGATCTGATGGTCAAAATTTTATCATGGTTATTGTGGATCATCTCAGTAAGTATGCTCATTTTTGTTCTTTATCACAACAATTTTTTGGTAGTATAGTAGCTTTTTATTTTCTTAATATAGTTACAAAATTTCATGGGAGCCCTAAGATCATTGTCAGTGATAGAGATCCCATTTTTACTAGTCATTCTTGGACTAAGTTATTTGCATGTTTTCACACCCAATTAGCACATAGTTCATCCTATCACCATCAAACTAAGGAAAAACTGATGTAGTTAACAAATGTCTAGAAGGATGTCTCCATTATTTTGTTTTTGATAAATAGGATAAATGGGTTCATTGGTTGTCACTTGTTGCATAGTGGTATAATAATTCTATTCATAGTTCTTCTAAAATGTCTCCCTTTATGGCACTATATGGATACCATCCTCCATCCATCACTTCAACCTTTAAGGTCCATCCAAATTTTCATGTAGTTGAATACCATATTCACCATGAATAAGAGGTCCTTGTAATCTTGCATTAAAATTTATCTATGGCCTAGAATCACATGAAGCAATAGGTAGATCAACATAAAAGTGAGAGGCATTTTGACATTGGTGATTGGATCTTTATTTTCTTGCAACCAAATAATAATATTTCATTAAATAAATAAATAAAGGATAACAACTTGTCCTCTAAGTATTATGGGCCTTATCAAATCTTGCATAAAATTGGTAATGTGGCCTATAAGTTAGGGTTTCTTTCATCCACTCGCATGCATCCAATATTTTATGTATCATGCCTAGATAAATTTATTGGACATAGAGTTTCCATTCAAATAGAGTTACCAAAATTGGATGAGGATGGAAATTTTTTTCTTGATCCTAAATAAATCCTTCACATGCGCACTAAGTAGCTATGGTCCAGAGCGATTACAGAGTACTTGATCAAATGGAAGAATCTACCATGTGAAGATTCCACTTGGGAGGATGAAGCATTTGTGTAGTGATATCTAGAGTTACCTAAAAATTAAGGATAACATCGTTTTTAATGGGAGGGGCATGTAATAACCTTAACTATTGGTGTGTCTATGGATACGTGTGGCCCACTTGTGGCTTACATACCTCTTTTATAAGCATATTACATTTCTCTATGTTCTTATATATGTCATCCTATGGAATAACCATGGATAAGTAGACTATATATAAGAGATATTGGTTATTATTTTCTCATCATATATGAATTATTCTTCTCTTATTGCAATTTTTTGGAGGTTTCCCCCTCGAATTGGCTTTGTTATAGTATCTAGTACTCTACTTTGCTATCAATTATTGTTGTGTGATCTCTGATATCTATTTATTCTATGTGAACATCTAATTAATTTCATTACACTCTATCTGGTCCTAATATTTAACATTGTATATAAATTACTAAGTATGGGGACCATTACTTATCTACTTGGAAGGCCAACTTTAAACCTTAATAACTTTTTCTTTGTTGAAGTGCATGTTTTGAAATTTGGAATATATGATCTCTTCTAATAGGAGAATATAAATATGTATTAATACGATCCTAAAACCCTCACATGTGTGGTATATAATGACATTAAAATGTCTCCTCATATTTATCTATTCGTAGAGCTAACTATGTTAAGAACTATCTAGAAATAACAACTTTGCACATGCATATCTTTTGTTGCACTTTGGTGCTTGACTTGAATGTTATCATAAATAAACTAGGAAAAAAACTCAAAAAACCCATATGATCAACTTCTCATAAAACATCGACACATGTGTGATATGACTACATAAAAATTCTTACTTGGATCTTCTTGCCATATTGCAAATTTTGCTAAGTATGGGAAAACACTATCAAAATGCCAAGGAGCCCAAATTTTCACTTTCATATATTTTATTACACTTAGATGCATGACCTAATACTTTGTGTATAGAAAATAAGGAATAATATGATAAAAACCATATGAAATACTCCCCCTGATTTATCCACACATGGCAATGGTGATGCCATCAAATTTCCTACTTAGATTTTTTGCCAATACACCCAAACAATCTAGATGAAAGCTATGGACTACCAAATGAATTCCACTTATGAACACAAGCTTTATAATCATCTTATACCATTTATAAGACCCCTTGTACATTCTCAAATTACCATACTCATCCTTAAACATCTATAACCATACCAAAATGGAAGATCAAGAAAGCCAACTTCAAGCACACTAGGACAAGTACATTGCAAACTTTATCATTATCACTTAGGATATCAAATCAATTAATCCATTTATCATGACACCTTTATGACATCATTGAAAACTCTCTTACATGAATTCACCTCACCAGGTATGCAAACCAATGCAAGAAATTGATGACATATAGTGTGTAACTAGTGATTAAATTAATGAATAACTTAGACTGAGTTGATGGCTTGCTCAATCCCCATCTATGTGTGGCTCAATAAATTAATATAATTTTGAATCAATCATTTACCACCCCTATTTGGTGGATAATACTCAATTAATAACTTGTATTGGATTGATGGATAGTCCAAACCTATTATGTAGTTAGCTCAATAAATCAAATAGGATATGACTCCATCATTTCCCACCCATGCTTAATAGATGCATCTATGATTGAAACTATACAATGTAATTGAAAAAATGTAGGATGGATATGGGACTACTTGGAAAATCTAAAATGTAAAATTTCCAAAGTGCCTCTCACTCATTTAGGAATGTAGCTCAAGGACTATGCGTAAATTACAACTATTATAAATGAAATATGGCATCAATAAGGTGTGAAACCTAGAGAAAATTATTTCTTAAGTATATAACATGGAGAATGACCTAGAGTTATCATTCCATTTAATATGAACTAGAGAAAAAATGACTATGTGGAAATGATGTGCCATGCAAATGCCCCCAATTCAAAAATTGATGTATATGGATTCTAGACTGAGTTATAGTAATCCATGTCTATGTATATCTTAAACTAAAATGGGAGTGATCATTCCATGTATGATGCCCCCAATCAAAGTAAATTTGGTATGATTTTGTACAAAATTGAGCATAAATTGATCAAATATGCTAAGTTATAACTAAACTTTTGAAAATATAAACTATAACTAATGTGTTCTTTTATCTAATTTGGATTTTACTATTTATATTACTACTGGATAGTAGTGTGGTTCCTGGGATATTAGTTCACAATGCTAGTTTCTTTTGTGCCAAACTAGTGTCCTTTGTGATTTTTTTCTAAACTAACTTGATTTCTATCTGACTATTATTCATTGTCTTTTCCTAATTATGATCTCTATAATTTTGAATCTATGTATTGAAAACTATGTCTAACTGCTCTTGGATGTCCTAATCTCTATGAAAAACCTCTATGAATTCCCACTCTTGTGAGGGAATTTAATAAATCTATGTAATAATTGTCCTCAAAATAAAATATTTGTATGATGTGTGTTAGGCTTAAAATATATGATATATATCTGATAACACACTAGTATGGTGTTCTAATATAAAAGGTATAACACTAATATACAAGAGGCTTTATGACACTTGGATCTAATTTACATCACTCATATCAAATTATACACTATTTTTCATCCCCTAGGTCATTTATGTCAGTTAGTTTCTACATAAGTACTTATGTCATTTATTGATAATTTTATAAAAATCAGATTAGGTCAATTCTTATATAAATCAATGTTTGTATTTATTACATATTTCTTCCCTAATTTATTGAAATTAACCTCTAAAAAACTATGACTTACATTCCATAATCCCTTTAATGTTAAATCATATGGCTCCTTCATTATTCTTGGTTTAAAATATGGCTTAATTTTTGTCATGCCTCAAAGAAATATTATTCCAAAGTATTTTTGAATCATCTTCTCATGCACCAATAACATTTTATAATATGAGGCACTAATATTTAGGATTCAACTTGTTTTTCAATGGAACATCTAATATTTACAAGTTTATGGTGACTCACAACTCATAATCAACTATGTCAATGATAATTTTAAAGCAAAGGATGATTAGTTACTTCCATATAAGCATATGGTTAACAATATCCTAGAATAATTAAAATGTTTCACATTTGAACAAAATTCATGGACCAATAATAAATATTTTGATGTGATGGCTATAAGTGGGTCCCTATTTAAATGTCTCCAAGTTCAAAATAATGTCAATTCTTGGTGGAATAACTTTTAATCCCAACTCATAAAGTTTTCACATAAAAACTTGTTTGTGAAATTTCTAATCCAAATATTCCCTAATATCAACATATTTACAACTAATTTCATGATAATACCCTTCCACTCAACCTTAGTTTACACCATAATAGATTCTTCATTCAAAATCCTCATATTTCACCCTTCTTGGTAGAATTCTCTATTAAAAAGGATATGATGGCACCCTATTGATATGTTTAAACTTAGAAGATCCCATTTATTAGTCAAGGAGGCACATAATGGAATTTTTGGAGTTTATGCTAATGGTATGGTCCTAATCACAAATATCCTATGAATTGGTTACTGTAGGATGATTATGGATCATGATGGTTATCAATCTATTAGGAAATATGTGGCATGTGAGAAAGATGGAGATCTCATCCATGATCCATCCTAGTAATTACATCCCATATCCACTCCATGGAATTTTCCCACTTGGGTATTTGATTTCATTATAAATAATAATTCCTCCTCCTTAGATGGTCATAATAACATCATTACAACTACTATGTGCTTTACCAAGTGGGTGGAATCTATGTCACTCACTTATGTTACCGATGATAATATATATAGATTCATTGTTAATCATGTCATATTCCATTATAGTATTCCATATGTCATTATTTATTATAAAAATAAATCATTCAAAAATAAATATGTCAAATTATTTGTGTAAATAATTCCAAATCCCACATTAATGGTCCACATTGTATTACCTCCGAGGTAATGGATAAGTAGAGGAAAATAATAGAGCCATTATATTTTTTTCAAAAATATAATTAATTATTTTGGTCATGATTATCGTCTCCAAATTTATCCTACACTATTGTATTACCAAACAATCATATGTAATCCAACTAGAGAAACTCCATAGTCATTAGTCTTTAGTGCTAAACATATCTTTTAAATCAAGATTGCATTATATTCCTTTATTATATCCTTAAAAGGCCTCATTAATGAATAATTATATAGGGATACACAACTTAAATATTTGGAACTCCTTGATTAAAATTAGCTCAATTCCCTCAATCCCCTGAAGTCATATCCAAATTGGTTGTGCAATCAATACACTAAGAAATTTCACCCAATAAAATTTGATATTCGTGACTTAGTCCTTATGGAAAATCAAATAAATACAAATTATGATTAAGAAAATAATGTAAATTTTTAACCCACTTAGATTTTTCTTTATATCATTGTTACCAGATTCTGGCCAAGATCATATAAGTTGGCCACTCTAGAAGGTCACAAATTATATGAGTTGATGAACATTATGCACCTAAATAAGTTATATATCTAAATTAGATACCTAATCTTGTATCATTATATTTATATAATATACAAACCCATATATATATGCAATGGTTAAAACTATTATGTTTATGCCTTAGATAAACATCATGATGAAAACTAGTCTCTAATGTCACTCATGATGTGTCTTTATCTACAAGCATATCATAAAAGAGACCTTGTATACTTGGGGGAAGTCCATTCAATAATTTATTCGATGTAAATAATCCTATCATATTATTTATTTCATCTATCCCATTTGACGTTGGCCTTGAAATGTGTACACAACTAAGTGTTTTAGTGACATATTTGACATGATAGTGACTCATCGGCATAAGGAAATCAATATTATTTAACAAGTACGAAAATAATATCCTTGGAGAAAAATTTGGAGGTTCCTCTTCATCCTTTGCTTGTCTATCATCCCCTATAATTATATTAATTCATCCCTTTATTAGGTCTATCCTCTTAGCTATTAATTTTGGATTTCATTTTGTCAAAGCTTCTTATGTGTTTATGTTCTCCCATAAAATAATACTCATATAATTACCACTACCCACATACTTTTATCCCATGTCACTCATCCTATGGTAACTTCGTTCAATATTTTTATCCCATTTCACTCATACTATCATATTATTTATGTCATCTATCCCATTTTACCTTTGTCTTGAAATGTTTAAATGACATATTTGGCATGATCAGGTCTATCTTCTTGGCTATTACTTTTGGATTTTATTTTTTCAAAGATTCTTAAATTTTTATGTTATCCCCCAAAAAAATTAATCATATAATTAATATTACCCAAATCCTTTTCCTTGTAACACTTCATCTTACATCCTATAGCTTTACCATATCATGTAATTATTTAACAACTCATTGATGTAACATGAAATTTACATAATCCACACTCTTGAAAAATTAACCAAAAAATCTTATTGTTGACTATACCTTGTTGTTTCTTATCTCAAACTGAACCACACAAATAATGACATGTCCATACACTCTAGGTATTACAAAAAATTATAATAGTAAGGAAAAATCCACACACTTTTCATGGATGAATAAAACACACATAAAACAACTTTATTTATTAATTTAAAAAATCTTTCATTACATTTACTATCCATTCATAGACTCTGTCAACTTTCTTGAGGAGTTTTTACATTCTTTTTTCTCATGTTTCTTCTTTATCATTCTTTGAGCTCTCTCTCTCTCCTCATAATATCCTCTCATCTTAAAAATATATCTCCATCAAAAATCTATATTTGTTTTGGTAGTTACAAAATAAAACTCTTACATGATGGTCAACCTAACATGAAAATGGTAGTTATATTAGTTGACATAACTCTTTATTTTCACCACCTTAATGAATTATACATATAGTGTCATCTATTATGACATTTCATGACCATATAAACACTCACCTAACCTCATATCTCATCATTGAACTCATATGACCCCTTTATACTTGGGTATCATAATTTGAATTTTAAATTACAATTTGGAAGGAAAACTCCACATACTCACAAACACATCCTTGATGAATCATATAATTCTTAAGATAACAAATAGATACTAAAGGATCCCACACACATACCTATAGCCTTGATTAGATCACTTGTGACCCCTAACTAGCACATATCACTTCAACAAGTTCAAATGGTGTTTTGCTTACTAGATGCTCCCACATCATACATCTTAGGAGGGAGAAAATTGAGTGTCACCTTATTTCTTGTTTCCAATTAATTCCTTGAGGATCTTCCATTCTCGCTTTACTATTGCTTCTCCTTTCTTTCTCTTTTTTTTTCTTTAGGCTCTTATTTTTTTTTATTTACCCTATCTATCTTCCTTGTTAACTCTTCTTCCACCTATATGAGATGTATCAGATACTATAAATCTGCATAGTCTAAATTTTCCAAATCACTTTTGATTCATAATACTTTTTATCTAACCAATGGTTCTCACTCTCCATTCTTTCTCTTGTTTTATGGTTGTCTTCTTCATTGATCTGACTTGATTATTAATTTATTAAGTGTCTTTTCTCCTTTCAAATGATGGTTCCTTATTTATTTTACTATAATGATCTCATAGTTACCTCATACTTTGTCACTTGTTCAAGAATTTTATATTTATTTGCCTCTTATTTACACTTCTCCACCTCTTGATGTGTCTTCACACAATCTTGCTCACCTTGTAAGAACAACCTCTCAATCAATTCATCTTCAACATGGTAAAATATTTTTTATCACCTTCTTATCTTTCCATCATCATAAAAATAAACTAGTAAATCTATTATAACATCAACAATTGAATATATTACCTTGTTAACTTTCTCATCTTTCAATTTCTTTCTATCTAGTTTATTTCTTGTACTTAACCAAGTTGTTCCATTCCTAATTCTTATTTTAGCTCATTCATGAGCTTATCCTACTAATCATCACATAATTGAAGCCCTTTTAGTAGACTAAAAATGTTTTCTATCATCTTAATTTATTATTTCAACATGAGAGCATCTATCCCTTCATTATCTTCATCAAATTTTGGATCACATTGTTCTTCACCTTCTTCAAAATTTTATCCTACTCTAACTTGTGAAATCATTATATCTTAATTCTTTAAGGAGTCCTCATTATCCATCAATGTTTCACCTCTATTAAAATTTAAACTCTCACCTTGTTTCCCACTTGTGCTCATTGACACTCTTTTCCATGTTTTGTAGTCTCTTTCCATGACCATTTTCATTGATTAAAAGAAATCATCTTCATACTTATCATAGATGACTTGCTTACTTTTCTACATGTTTATGTTCTCTTCATACCTTTCATCTTGTTTCTTCATTGAGTTAAATAATTGTAAATTCATCTCTTTGTCTTGGTTTGTCTCCTATTTTCTTCTTTGACTTGTGATATTCTCTTATCTTCATGCTTTCTTGGAGTGTACTTTCAAGACTATCTTTGTGCACCCACTTCATGTTTTTCACAATCCATTTTATGCCTTGTACATGATTAGATTTAAGTTTACTTCTTTCCTCAACTTATTCATACTCATTTGATTAATAATTTTTCAAATTTAGGTATCCTTACTTTTGATTCTTTTCTCTTTACTTGATCTTGTATTTCACCCAAATACTTGTCTCGAATGACCATTTTTTTGAGTTTATCCATCTTCATATCATGACTTGTTGTCTTGATCCATTTAGTCACCACATACTTGTGATTTTTTACTCTCCTTGATGGTTTTACCTTTTCACTTATCCAATTTTTACATTAGTTTATTGCTCTTCACATTTGCAATCAAAATCAATGCTTAAGCATTCATTTACCTCCATATAGGATTGTTTCAAGCTCATCTTCTCTCTATTATATTCATTTTTTTCCTTAATGTATTCATGGTTATATTCCTATCTTGATTAAAATGAAATTATTTTCAATGAATCATAAAAATCCTCATCCAACTCATCCTTATCATGTTGAGATTCTTCCATCTCAAACACCTTGACTTGTATAACTAGTCCTCTTTCTTTATCTTCTTCATTCACCTTATTGGGTGCTTCAATTGACAAATTTATTAAAAGCTTTGGGGTATTAATCTTGACATTCATCAAAATTTTCTTGACACTAACATACATAAACTTAAAAGCAACATTAGAATATAAAACAAAAGATCACATAATCTCCATGAATGCCTCTTTTATGGGAATTCTTGTCTTCTCCTTGACTTCTCTCTCAAGTGATTCCTTTGACACTTTTCTCTTCTTTTTTCTCCTCAATGAGAATTATTTTATCCACTTTTTTAATAATATCTCATTCTTCTATGGGATGTACTCTCTATATTCTTCTCTTTCCTCAAGGCACTCATCTTATGCCTTCTCTCTCCTAAGTAGCTCTAGTGGCCACTTCAATTTCTTCCTCATGTTATAGCTAAGCCATTATCTTCCTTGATATTTCATGAGATTCACCATGTTATATATACTCTCTAAACTCTTCCCCAGATCTCTTCTCATCTCTTTTAATTCTTATTCTATATCCATCTTTTCCCATTTTCTTCATTTTCTAGGCCTTGTTTACACCACTCTCTTAGAAAGCTACCTACTTGACTTTTATGTATCTCTTGGATATTTTATCTTTATATATTCCTTGTATAGGACTTATTTTGTCTTCCTTGGATCTCATTTGGAGTCTTTCCCTTCTATCTCTCCTGATCTTCAATGTTGTCTTCACTCGACCTTATTTAGTTCTCTTAACTAGTTCAAGTCATTATATTGAACTTAGGGGATTTAGTTCTTATATTTATCAAAATTAAATAAAATTCTATTGAAATCAATATTCCATACCTATACCACATTATTATCTCATAATACCCTACAATTTTATCTCATATAAATCTCATAGCATACTATGCCAATCTCAAATAAACAATCCTTAATAAATTAATCATAAAAAAAATAAGAGATTACCTCAATTTGATACCAAATGATGCACATATACATTTTAAAATAATAAAAATCACCAAATATTTATTTTTACCTTGTCTTGATCACATTTAAATGCTTTGCTTTGCACCTCAGTTTCAATCTTCATTAAATAGTATTTAATCTCCTTAAGCTTGATAGCCTTCTTTAGCATAAATATATTCAAAATTAACCTTAATAATCATTATCATATATAAATATACAATGTATATGTCTCTCTTTCATCATCTAGACTCATTCCATTCACTCATTCATCTACTTATCAATCTCACTCATTCACTATCTTCTCACTAATTCACAACTTAAGGTTCAAAACACTAAATCTTATCTTAGGTATCATGAAAATAATATAATATAATTTATGTTATCTAATTATCATATTAAAATTATCCTTACCCCATTAAACCACTCATTAACTCTCCATTATTCACTTACACCCCTCAACCTCAATAGTGACCTATCTCCTTATAACATTTTTCTACACAGATTCTCTTGGTATGAACAATATAAAAGTCACTTGATATAAATAATCCTATATTTTGTCACCATATACCTATTTATATTCCCCCATGAAGTTTCAAGACTCAAATATTTATTTAGATACCCTTTTCTTTGTTAGCACTAGTCAATTAGGCCTTTTAGCCCTCATTTCACTTGCCCAATCAACAAATCCATACTAGACCATATAATACTAGACTAAAACCTCCTAATTCCTTTTAAACATGTTAAAATATACATGATTAAAAATTTCAAATATTTTCCACTTTTTATAATATAATTTATAGGGTTTTTAGTTTTGAAACTTGTGTTCCTTGACTATAGACACTGAAAGGGCTTAATTTGCAAAATATTTAGTTTTTTGTCATTTAAAACTAAATCAAGACTTTTCCTAGGTTTTTTTGACAATATACACCTATGAAAATATTCTATAAAACTTAGTCAATCCTATTAAGTCTTATAAACAACAAAACACAAAATTGTGTGTACTTTTAGTTGACTGCATAAGGGGTTTGAAAAATATATGTGTACTTAAATAAGTTATACTAATTCAAAATGGGTATTGTTAAAAAAAATTCCTTTCCATTTTTAATAAGCCTCCACCAACTCGATGACTATTTCATCTCTCAAACATATACTTTCCTTCCTTAACATATGACTATGCAATAGGGTTTCTTGATTGTATACACATGGTTCTATTTATGTGTGGAATGTCTATTGGATATTAAAATATATATTTATATACAAATCACATAAAATACCATCAAATCTATGTTACTCTTCATATATACTATCATATCAAGTATAACCACAAACTATGTTTCAAGAAACATCAACTTACCATATTCTTGATAGTCCCAAGCATGTAATAGGGTTAAAGGATAGAGGTGTCTTTTTCTAAGTTATTTTCACCAAAAAAACCATATTAAATAACCAATAAAATTAGGTATGATTCAAACATCCTCAAAATTGATGTACCATGAAATTTCCTTCATTCATATTCTTGAGAAATTAACCAAAACAACTTCTTGTTGGCTATACCTTGTAATTTCCTATCTCAGACCTAGAACCACACAAATGATGAATTTTCATAGCCTCAAGGGATTTAAAAACATTATACCAATAAGGAAAAATCCACACACTTTTCATGTATGAATAAAACACACACAAAATAACTTTCTTTATTAATTTGAATCATCCTTCATCACATTTACAGTCCATTCATAGACATTATCAACTTTCTTGAGGAGTTTTTACATTCCTTTTTTATCTAGGTTCTTATTCATCCTTATTCTATATATATATGTCTCTCTTACTCCCCTCTCATCCCAAAACTCTATCTCCCTCCAACATCTATGTTTATTTTTTAGTTACAAAACAAAACTCTTACATGGTGGTTAACCCAATGTGAGAATAGAAGTTATATTAGTTAACATAACTCTTGATTTTCACCACCTTAACAAATTATACATATAGTTTCATATATTATGATATTTCATGAACATATAAACACTCACCTAACCTCCTCTCTCATCATTCAACTCATATGACCCCTTTATGCTTGGGTCTCACAATTTTAAATTTAAATTACAATTTGGAGGGAAAACTCCACATACTCATAAATACACCCTTGATGACTCATTATTACTCATAAGACAAAAAATGGATCCTAAAATATCCCACACACATACCTAAAACCCAAACTAGATCATTGATGACCCCTAACTATCACATATCATTTTTACAAGTGAAAATGGTGTTTTGATTACTAGATGCTCCTACATCAAGCAACATAAAGTAATTATGTCATCTTGGTCTATCAAATACCAATTGTTCATCACACTCAATGTTACACATTTTATTTATCTCTTTGTTCCTAACCACTATGAATTATGTTAATAATTAATTATGGTTATGCATTTATCATGATGCATATTAACTAATGTTACATTAAAAAGGATTGTCCAAACAAAAATGAATTAAGATACATCAACATAATAATTTACATCATCATGTCCTAAACCATGTTTATCTCATCATCTTATCACCTCATAAAATCACACATATCATCATATTTACCTTATCAATGTCATATCTACATCATGTCCATATATATAACATCAAATATCATATATAACTATATATCTAATAAAATATCGCATGATCATCGAAAACATTTCTCTAGCATGTTAAACTAACATCATTAATATCATCATCTAATATAACATCATCACATCAATATAAATGCTAAATAGGATGTCATGAAACTTAAAACTTAGGATCATTGTCATTACACCCATCAACATAATCTATAACATATAATCAACAATTTAATGGCATCCATAAACATCCATAACATCACATAACATATAATCCAATCGATAAAGATCTGTAAAGATCCATAAACCAATAACACATAATCAAAGTCCAATACATCATGTTCATCATAAGTACACATCAAATCCATAACAAATTTAATCATTATATATATATATATATATCTGTATATGTATATGTATGTATGTCTATATGTATGTATATATAAAGAATTGTCCATGAATACATAAAAAATGGTATATGCAACATGCATCATGGATGACCATGTACAAATATATAATAAACATAGTACATAATTAAGTTATATCTAAGTCTAACTCTCTAGAGGTGGTGGTGGCCTTAGTAATGGATAAAAAATATATGTAGAAGCCCTAAACCTATAAGAACCTATTTTGTGACTACTATTTTCAAAATATGGATCCCTCTATGTGGGATTCATAACCTACTTATATAACAATCACGCATATTGTATCTCCTCCATGGTCTTAGCCAACTTCCATTCTAACTGACCCAATCCTTATGTAGAAAAACCCTATTGTGTATCAACCCTCTATGCTTGAACTATTTGTAATGAAACTATTAAGTGATTATTATTATTTTATAATGTTATTCTATATTAGTATTTCTATAATATATGTATCTCTTGTATACCCCTAACATGAAATAAAATCTATATCTACACCTATGGTAGTAATCTCCTCCTGTAGTCAATTAATTGGAGCCTCATTCTTGGCTAGCCTAGTATGAGAAGGACTAGCCTCATTGATATGTGACATCCCTACCAAATCCTTAGTATCCAAACCCTTTCTAGTGAAATTACTAATGTATATAGATCATATATAATCATCCTTCTCATTATGATGACTATCATCTATCTAGGGTATAACTCTACAAACTTAAGAGTGTCTGATATCTCACACAACTCAATTTTCCTTCACCCATCATCATCATCATCATCATCATCATCATCATCATCATCATCATATATCATGAATCATCTAACTTTCACCCCAATAGCATATCCTCCTTTGTCTCCTCCTATATCCACATCCATATATGTTAGTATCCCATCCCCATCTCCATCTCTCCCTAGTTGTACTATGTGAGTGATATGAGTATGGTCTCCTCCACCATTCCCATCCCTAGGTTGTGTAAAATATAATACATTTACATGTTTACCTACTCCCTATCCATATTCATATCTCCTCCCATATCCATATATCCTTATCTTCATCATTTGGATCCATATAATGTCTTAGAATCACCATCTATGACAAAAAATTTATCTCACATATCTAGTCCTATCATCTAACCTCCATGACCATCCTATTAGATATGCTAATATAACTAGGGCTCTCTACATCCACTAAGTATCAAAATATATCATCACCCCATGGTATGGAATCACTGACTATTAATCCCAAGGTACCACTTCCATTTCATCAAAATTAGTTGTAATTGTAGCACATGTTATTATAATCTCCATATCCCTCTCTCCTTAGTAATTCAAGAAAAATGTGTGGTCCTTGTGGTAGCCAATGTTATATACCAAAATATCATGGTTCCATATCTAAATAATACCTATCCATAACCATGTCATGTCTATCATAATATAACACTCAGTGATCATGAATCACATATATGTCATGTCCTCCATCCATACCCATTGTATCTATCTTTATGACATTCAAGTGATATGATCTATAGTCATGTCATTTAATTCTGATGTATGTAATAATGGATCCCATGAATGTGATTTATGTGCACCCATAATTATATCCCAACCATATATAATTGTATTATTTAACTTCCTCTTGTAATGTTTTTCCACCAACTACTCAATAGATATATGATCCCATGACTACATCTATAAAAGATTAGTTATCAATTCTAAAGCATGCCCTATAAGTGGCTAAGTTCAGATCCCTATATAACTAAACCAAAACTAGTGAAACCTATTTAAAAAATCATCCAATATCTACTATCTCCATGATTACATCTATTATATCAATAATAAATAGTCACTTACTCTTGTTAAGAATTATAATACCACTGATGATAGCCATCAATGTCAAAGTGAGTTGATCAATTTCCTCCTTTGCATGCACGAGTCTATATATTATTGGAAACTATATAGGTTCACCTTTAAATTACCTAATAATCATCACATGTTAACCATATAATCCTTTTACTACTATTAAATATAGTATCCTTTGATTTGAATCATTTATATGCACTGGATGTCCTCTACAGTCATTATTATCTCACTTATAACAAAGTGCAACTTCCTCATCTCATAGTACCACATCTTCACTAAGGTATTAATAAATTTTTGATATATCCTAAAAAATGGAATCAATGACACATTTTATATCCCTAAAAACACTAGCATTTCAAAATACTTGATCTCTAGCTCATACACCCATCATAAAATTTCTAATCATCATCCTTATGATGCGATAGTGGGTGATATCTCCTATAATCATCACAATTTAGCATGTCAATCTATAAATTTTATTAACTTATATAAATATCATATATTATCTCACTTCCAATATCTCCTTTTGAGAAGAATCATTTTTCTTAATGTGAGCTCATTTCTTTCACTATCAAATTCACTTATTTACTAGCCACAATATCACTTTATTACAAAATTTGAACTCGCATCTATTGATGGTGAATATAATAATTTCCATGTGAATATACATCTTTAAAAACATGGATTTGTCTTTGACCTATTTTTTAATCCACTTTCAAAATAGTAAATATACCATTTCATAAATGTGGGTTTGTAGTTTGAATCTTCCAAAATTATGAATTTGTATTTACTGATCATGAATTTGTTGCCCTAATTGTGAATTCATGTTTTCTTATGTATCTAGTAAAATACTTCAAGTTATCATGAATTCATAAATTTTCATCATGAAATCATGTTTCATGACTATGAAGCCATGTTTCATTATATTAAAAATTTTACCAAGGAAATTACTCCTTGTACAATTTTTCTCTTCTTCTATTTATACCTAGCCTTAATGACCACAAATGCAATAAGTTATAAAATTAAACCTATTTATCATATCATAATGATCTTGAAGTATTTGCATCTATTATAATCTCTCTCCTTGGTATTATTGATGTGGAATGTGATCCATCTCTATGTGGTAGCCTCACATCAAACCATAGCTCAAATTTACAAAGAGGTAGGGTGAAAATGAATAGTTTTAATCCACCCCCCTCATATTTAACTCCCATTCACCCCATTTTTACCCATTTTAACTATAATTTCATATTTTTATCTATTTTTATCTCACATAATTAAATTTTATCCTAAGTTTTATCCATCCTTATTCATACTCAATTACCAATCCACATACCATTTCATGTTTGTCATTATCAATCTTCTCATTACCATTTTTTCCATCATCATCCTTGTTGGAAAATTTGGGGTAATTATATGTCATTATCTCATCTTTCAATCATCCCTTGTCACACTATTGTTCCCATTTTGGGAGAACTATATTTGTTTGAGGTCCCTATAGACTATGTAAGTAGCACTCGATCTCATGTAGTGTTTAATAAAATGTTGACCAAACTAACACATTATAATCCTTCATCTATTATCTAATTTAAATATTATCACATCATTGCATCCATGCCATTATCTTTGACCACTTAATTCATCATAATTTCATCCCTAGTCCAGTTTTTTATCTACAATCCATCAATTACATCTAGACCAACTACTCATATTCCAATTCATATCACATAGGGAAAATATAGCATGTGAATAATCTATCAATCATAAACCATTAATTTAGTTATATGTTTGTCCTTATCAATTATTCTAATCAATCTAATCATTGTTTTTTACTCTTTCTATCATGCATCTTTTCTATGGATATGTTTAAAGCATATGACACTCATCTAATTACCTTAATCCTATCCTACATCTCTCAATAGTATGTATGCATTCTTAGGATATATATAAATCTTATATCATTTTTTATCAACATATACAAAATTATAATTTGACCCATTCATGTTCCCTTTACTTGGCATGTCTAGGGTTGTAACTATCTCAAATTTTTTCTCCCTTGCATATATCTTTTCTTAGGTAATCATTAAATCAAGTCCTAACACAAAATTTTAGCTTATCACATGCCCCAAGTATTTCCTCATCCCCATTTCCGAAAATATAAAACCATTTATCCCATCTATCACATTTATCACTACCCCTCTATTTTATTTGCATGCATCCCACTCTTCATTTTATATTGAGTGTCCATCTATCTTATTCTTACCCATATGACTCTTGAAGAGGGCATCATACATCCTAAATCTTACTAAATCATTAACTCACTCATTTTCTCACTTATTTTAAACACCAATAATTTTATTGGTTGTAATTATATTTTAAAGAAGGGCAAAATGTATACATATAAAATTAACCCACTTCATCATTTGTTACTAGTTTCTATTTTAAATCACTAGTTAACATAATTATAAATTTTATCTACACTATCATTGCATCCACCTAATAGTTTATACATGACACCAACCTTACCCATCATCCCATATCAATTAGCCATCCTATTATCACCATATTATATAATCATTTAAATTCTAATTAATCTACACATTATATAAATTTAAAAATTTTCCCTCACCTACCACTAACTACCTTCACCATGATTCCT
Organism: Torreya grandis; assembly: GCA_037957365.1. Lineage (NCBI taxonomy): Eukaryota > Viridiplantae > Streptophyta > Pinopsida > Cupressales > Taxaceae > Torreya > Torreya grandis. The sequence continues at coordinate 1,492,379 of JARHVA010002337.1, forward strand.
AAAAATCCTCTCCCTAATCATCATATAATATTCATTAACCTTTTCTTAATGCATTATATAAATATCTAAGATTCCTACATCCCCTCACCCATTATTCTATATAAAAATATATTATTTTTTAATTAATATTTTCAAATACTCATCCTCACATCATTTTATATCCATTGATCTTATTCCATCATGGATAAATACTAACCATTGATCTCCTCCACCACTATATATATAATCACCTTCACTACCATATAGAAAAAATTAAATAAACCAATAATATTATGCTTATACCATATCTCAAAAACATCCTTCATCACCATTACTACAACTATCTTGAGTTCTTCTCAAGGAAATCCAACATATCAAGAGACTGTCAAGTTCATCCATTATCATTTGGTATCATTTATTACTTATCAAGGAAGGTAAATTCAAGTGTATTTTGGGGTATAACTTGATATATTACATTTTTCATTTTCATTTTAATTTATTCCTTAATTATAGGTGTTGTGTTGGTTGATAAATTAGTGAATTTAGAGTTTTCCTCCATTAGTCCTATATTTTGGTTTCTATTCCTAATTTATCACATCATAGTATGTCAACATAGTAAGATATGTACCTTATAAATAATGTATGTAACATATGAGACAAGACTTATAGAAATGTATCAGTTAAGCCCATAGTAAGAAATTGTAATAGAAGATTACAAAATATGTAGTGTATAATAAAGAGTATGAAACTCAAAAAGTTAAAAAATATCAATAATTGCATAAACACAACAAGATCAAATTTAGATAATAAGGCTAAGGGATGCATATAATGGACATGTTAAAATTAAGGTAAATTTCAGTAACTATTTTTCATTAATTCATGAATATTTTAGTTTTATAAATTTACATTTGGCTATTTTATTAGGTATTGAAAATGTGGATTCACCTAAATTATCTAGGTGTAAGTTATTTTTACAAGTGATCTCACCTACTATTTAAAATAAATTTCATACATATGAATATAATTCACCACTACATAAAAATTTAATATGAGCTTATTCACCATTATATGTAATATATAATCATTTGAGGAATAAATTTTTGAAGCATATCAACATAGCTACCATATGGATGTGTTTTTGTAACTCACTAATATAATGATCACTTACCTAAAACATTATCACCCATCAAACAACACAAATATCATTTGGTAGTTTAGATATCATTTGATAATGCAACTATTAGAGGATAGCTATGGTGTTGTGATATATATTTTATCAAGATATAACAATTTTGTTGAGCTAAATGCTATTGAGAGATAATAATGTCATTGAGTGCCAATATTATTTCTAGTGACAACAATGCTAGAAAATGATAAAATAGCTATAAAAAAACAACAAACCTTTCATTTGACATTGGGGTTATTGTGTGATAGCATTCCTTCCATTAAATATTTAAGTACTATCATCCAAGAAAACTACCACCAACTATTTGATTTTTTTGTATAGTTGCATGTTAACATACCTTCTATGATAAGTTATGTTTCACATGTTGATTCAACTTCATGCTTAAATATCATTCCTTAAAAATTTCCTCACTTTTGAAACATATACTTATAAATTTTATTAAAAACCCAAGTTAATTTATATATGGGCCACTAAGATTTACCTTGGTTAAACTATTACATAATAAAATGTTTCACACACAACGGCAAGGGATATACACAATGTACATTATAAATAATGTCTAAAAAAGGGGACATGATAAAATGTTACACAAAATAAAGGGAAAAGGGCCATAATCGATGAACATATTTAAATGTCATACATGTCAAGGAAATATTTCATAGAGATGTTCAAATAATTTTCACACAAGTGCCAAGGGCCATACACAATATAAAATTAGGGTCTAATCTATTATAGACAAGTAATATCATCAATGGAACATAGAATAAGAAAATAGTATACACCATGTATATGTAATGTGATCATATCCTCTCAAATAACATATACCTAGACATAATTTAAGATATATATGTTATTAAAACATTTGTAAAGAGTATATATCTCAATAATATATGCATTATATAATGGTAAAAATTATAAATACTATAACCTTTAGATAATATGCCCCTAGTTTAACATGGTTACTTGGTAGAATCAAATCTATCATCTTAGTCCATGTGAATATGAATGTCCTACATAACACTCATGAACACCAATGAAATACATGTGTTATAGAAAATAATATTTATATCTACCAATAATGATATAAATAACATATAAAAATAAAATAAAGTAGATGTCTAATCATGCCTAGGTCCTTATTTGGATTTTTGGAATATTTTATATGTTTTTTTACATTTTTTATAATTTTTATACATTTTTGAATTTTGAAACTAGAACAAAAGAAAATAGTGATAAACCATGGGCTCGAATGTGGAAGAAAGGGAAAGGATTTGAAAAATCCACATCTTTTTTAATGTAAATTATGGACTAAATATGGTGGCATGGCAATGTATGAGCAAGATTCAATCATTGTATATGTGACTATAACTAAAAACCATGTAGGACATAGAATAAGATGTTGGGGATTTATTTTACATACATGTATAATCAAATGCACACTTTTTAACATATGTAACATGCATGTATGAATAATAAAGAATGCAAATGAAATATTTTTCATAAATAAGTACTAGTTTATGAACCAAAATTAAGCAAAATATCATAAATGGATGTGTTAAGGCTCATTGTGATTACTTTATGATTTGAATGTGAAAAAATTACATGACAAGATTGACCAACCTAGGATAGTAATAAAAGTTGGTTTTGACCTATACCAATCAATATTTTCCTTGAAAAAAATGTAATATGTTTAGTTCAAACTATGATAACAACAAGGTAAATCATAAAAGATGTCAGTATGAAATGTTGTGTTGGACTCTTCAGATCTTGAAAATAAAAATAAAGATCCAAGTGGCCAAAATATTAATAAGACCCAAGGGATTAAATTAATTTTATCAAATCATCACATGTGCCATAAATAGAAGAATAACTTGATGAAGCAATAAATGAGCTATATACAATCAATTTTTACATTTTTTAGTTATTAGAAATTTAAAAGTGATAAAAATGATCTCATCAAGGGGATACTAACATGTATGTTTTATTTCATTAGGGTATCACATGAATATTTTGTATAATCATCAATGTGCTCATCATCTTTGTAGATAACTAATTTATTAGATTTTTATTTGAACTTGTCATATGCCAATGTGATCATATTTTAAATGTATATATGAAAAAAAAATGCACATATGTTAGAGTTATCTTATTAAAATTTTATTTCTCTCTAGTATGTTCATGATTATCAATAACTTGCATCTCATGTTTAATTATAAAAGAATCAAGTGTCACTAATTGAATACTATAAAGGGAAGTAGTTTCTAATTTGACTTATTTACTTAATATTTTTTTCCTTATTTTCTTCCTCTTAATAAAATATAATATTTAAATCCTTGGAAACCACATGTACCATTATCCACTTTAGGAACATATTTTTATTAAACTTCCATTATGAGAAAGATTTTCATAAAAAAAATTTTTATTACATTGAGTTTGTTTTTACAACTTTTCTTTTTGTGAAAGTTATAAGCAACTTCTCTTTATTGAATAGTTCCATTTGTAACCTTCCTTGATCTATTTTTTTCTTTTGTAATATTTCTTACTCTAACTGTGATATATGTTATATTTTCACTTGTTACTTAGGAGATGCAATCATAGTGTGAGTGGGTTAATTGATGTATCTATTATAAGATTACCATTATTAATGATACTTTATATTTTATTTTTTAAAGCCCAACAATTATCTGTATGCTCCCATGCATTTTATAATATGCACAATAGTATTTTTATATCATTAGTGGATGTATATGAGATAATGTGATCAACCTATTTCAAACAATTTATCTCAAAATCTCTCTTCAAATATTATTAGTATTTTGTATAATTTTTGATGCAATAGTTGTATATGTTTGTTATTTTCTAACCCATAATTGAGATGATATATTTTGAAAATAACTAGGTGGAGATGAATATATATTATTAACATTAAAATTATCTATACTATTTTTGTATGTTATCTTATTTTCCAATAATGTGATAATTAAATTATAATATTTATTTTACTTTTACAACCCTTGTATGGACTTTCTCATAGTGATTATTTGATCTTGAAGTGATTCACAAGTACAAATCTTAGGAATTTATGATTAAATATGCATATAATTTTTTTTAATAGGATGCATAATAATTTTAGGGGTTCAATAAGTACATGTTGGTTACCTTACCTCTTTGTATAGTGACAACATGGACCTAGTTAATGGGAAAGTAGCTATCACAATCTTGAAGAGGGATGGTATAAGTTACTTGGGATTATATAGGCATAGAAGATGTGTTATAATCGATTGCAAAAATAATTTTATTATACATTATAGTTATCCATTTTATTTCAAGATTATGAATTTTTTTAAATATTTATAGCTAAAACCATGCAATTATAATAATAATTATTTTAATTAGAATGCATACGCCAAGAAGAACCCATACAACCATTATATTATGTGCCTAATAAATAACCAACCAATACAAGAGATTAAATTGCTATTTTTAAAATCAAGAATATGTAGATAGATGAAACATAAATTTAATTTTAAAATAAGTGCATTGTTTATCCCTTATAAAAAATTCATGATGAATAGTAAATTATAGATGCCTAAAAATTTGTACAATATTCTAGCTAACAAAAATAGGCTTCTTGCCCACTCAATACAACTAGAAAAGACATCAAAGAATTTGAAAAATATTATTTCATGGGATATATATGAGCGAAATAAGTGGTAGGATAAGACACAAGCCTAGGTAAGGAAAACCTGGTAGTAAATGAGTGTGAAATCTATGGGAGTTTTTTTTGTTAATTTGCATATAGAATAAGGGGAAACAAATATTCAAATAAAAAATCATTAACATAAGCCTAGAACCCTAAAGGAAACCTATGATTTTAAAACATTCAAACAATAAATGGTTAAACCAATATGATATATTATAATTTGGAATTAATAGGTGCATTAACACTAATTTAAATAAATTGATCTAAAAAAAATAAATGATGTAAAAAAAATTATGACAAGAGGTAGACCCTATTTATGAATTATATAACATGTCAATCTTGTACACTTGTAAAATACATATCATGGATGTATATTCATATTTTATACCTTTCCCACTACTAAAATTATTTCATACACTATCTTTATATGCCTAATTTTTGGTCTCTTAATATGACCAATGCTATTCTAATGACTCAAGCCTTCTACCTTGCCTATAATGTTATAAACATGTTTATCTTCCATATTTACAAGTTATAAACCTACACCCATTTCCCAACCACCCATACACTTGTGTCATAGTAAAATGCATACATCAACACAAGTGTCTTATTCAAACACAACTATCTAATGCCCTAAACTCATATAATTTACAAATGAAACGTACACCTATTATTAGCCTATGTTATTTAATGTGAGATATTATACAAATGGATTGGTATAAATATAATATCAACCCTCATTAACCCTCATTAATACCAAAGTCTACTTACCAAAATCACTCAATCATGCACTCAAGTGATTAAAGCTTTCCTTTTTTATCCTATTTCTATATCAGACATAAGGAAATCACATCTACAGGTCTAAATTCCTGAATGATCAATCCATGTGTCATATTTTCCATTTTACAAGCCAGGTCACAATTATACTTTCTTGTCACACATTTCATGATTTAAACACAAGCCAAAACATAGGGGAAAACTACATAAGTATAAGGCCCTCTTTAGAGTATTTTATATGTAGGTAGTGTTTATTGATATATGTGTCTTTGGGCTATCTCAACACCATGTTCCTATTAACCCATTTTTACTATAGCCAATATGAATACTAATGACTAGGGTTTTTATATTTGACAAATAGTGATATTTAATGACCTAGATATGAATGTACTATAGTTAAGGAGACATAGAACCTAAAAGCATCTTGGTGGTCTCATCCTATTTCATTAGGTATTTTTTACTAGATACTTATGTCTGATTCAGACACTAGCATTGATGAAACCTTCCTATATTAACACAAGTATCCATAGCTATAAACATATAATTTAAATAAATAAGCAATTGTTCTAGAATCCAAATACAATCTAATTTTTCCTTGTTATAGATATAGATTGATATTAGAATTAGAATAAATTATCTTATTATCTTTATTATTGTAATATATATCATAGTTATACTTTATATCTTTAGCATATCAATATAGTAAATTTAATATATGTTTTATCAAACTTTCAAAAATAATTGACCTGATCTAGAGATAATCTACCATCCTTATTCCCTAGGATATATATTTCCCATTTAACCATAAATTCCCCATATATACATTTTAGGGTCAAACATTTGGTGAAATCTACCTCTGTGTCTTTATGAGAAAACCCTAGTCGACTTAGGGTTTCATGTTTTATTATTTCTAATGTATTAATTATTCAAAGTTGATATTTATTACAATTATTTTTTATCCTTAACATTTATACATCTTTTAGATCCTATCCTCATACTAGTTTTGGTAGATACCAAAGGATCAATTTTTATAATGTTGATAGATACCATCCCTCTAGCCAAGTCTATGTTATCACTCTATCAAGGGGTAAGATTATATATGTATGCATTTTAAATCAAATCCACCTTGATTTTGTGCTTTTAAATCCCTAAAATATGAAATAACCCTTATGAGAAAGTTAATAGAAGAGTTACAAACTCAAAATCAATACTTTATTTTAAAGATCACATTATTATAAATTCATATTCTATATTCCAAAAATTCAACACAAGGTAGTGTTAATCATGAATTTACATCCTAATCTAGGAATGTTGTGCCATACAAGGTTTATTTACCAAAATCAAAGTTATAACAAAACACATATGAAACAAGTGATCCAAATACTAAACCAAAGGTTACTAAGAAACCAGTTTCAATCCTAAGAGAAATTATTTGAATGATCAAATTAATTCCTCCACATCCTATAAGGAGATAAAAATACCATTGTGCATATAATAAATCACATGGGCATCATAAAGATTACTTTTTTTCATTGATTAACCAGATACAACGTCTTAAAGGTAGTGGTGATCATAAGATTGATACATCCACAACTAAACCCACTCATATTATGAGTATATATCCTAAAGCACAAGTGCCAAAACAACAAATACGGGTACAAAAAGACAATTCAAATAAAGAGAATAAATATCATTACTAAAGGTTTAAAATAATCCAAGTTATATAAAATTACCAAAGGAACCAATGATATTAAAACAACCAAGAATTAAGTCATGTGATATCCCTTTATTGGTCAATAGTAAACAACAAGAGGGAATAATTTAGAATGGTTATGATAATGGTGATACTTTTACTAATATAGATACAACCAAGGCCAACCATGTATCTCATGATATTCATAAGGTATTAGCATCTGAGGTGCACATAGATACAATAATGTCATACCAAAAAGGTCACAACCATAATATGGAATAAATCCTTATTCATATATAGATAATTCATAATTAGTGATAAAAGTAAAACTAATATTTATGTTACCACTTCATCATTATAGTCAAGCTTTATTATTTCCAACTAGGTTTATTTTCATATGGCGATTACTTAATTACCACTAAATTTAATTTTTCATTAAATTGAAATATTTTATATTATGCACCATATTTAGATATATATGGAACCTAAATAATATTTATATACACGTATTTCCCACATCTTTTGAGTGTGATTTAGGAATATATAGATACATGATTTATAGACTTTTGGATGTTGGGATTTCCCTCTACTCACATCATTAAGAAATTGGGGGCATCCACCTCTATGATTTTGATACATCTAGGTTATATCATTATATGGTAATTTTAAATTATCATGTTTAATATTATGTCCTCACACATGCCTTTATCCATGATTATATCTTTCACAATGTATTTGATATGAATTTTACTTAACTTTTTTTCTAAAATATATATGCAGGGATTAATATGATATGTTTATGTTGGTTAATTATCCTTTAATGTATGCACTTCCTTAAGTGTCTTGCCTTGATATTATCTTACTTATTTGATAATTTAAAAATACTTAAATTTTTATGACCCCTTTTCCTTTGTTTACCTCTTTAACATTTGAATATGTCATTGTTTGTTGTATGTTGACATTTGATTAAGTCATTTATTGATTTGTGGATAATTTAATAAGTCATGTCATTTTGATTATGCAACATTTGAACATGCCATTATTTTTTAATATCCATAGACCTTTGTATCTTGAATTTTTTTAATGATTTTATGTGTGTTCTTGATTTCTTTTTGATATTTCATTTTTACTATCTAGATGTTGTCATGATCTACATCATGTATATTAGGACTTGGTGTGATCACATTCTTTATGCTTCAATGATAATATACTTAGACATGTTTCTCCTATATACTACATGATACATTTAAATTTTACATGATTATTTTATATTTTATAGGTAAGGTAACTACTCCTTGATACTTCCCCTCGCCCCAAAATAGGGTAATATTAATGGGGGCATACCATAAAGGCATGTATTACACATTAATTCAAAGATTCAAATGATAGTGGGGGAATGTTTCAAAAACATATCAACATTGACACTTACACCCATTATCATTTTCATATTATAGTGGAAAATGTTTTGAAAAATGTTCTCCAAACTTACACCCATTCTCAAATTCAATTTAGAGAGGGGTCATGTTTTGGAAACATGTTCACCACACATATACCATTTCTTAGCTCTAGATTATAGTGGTTGCATGTTTTGGAAACATGTTCTCCACATTGGAAGTTATATAATTTTTTCATATTTATACATATATAGTGGGGGCATGTTTTGACAACATATTCTCCACACTTACACAAAATTAAAATTTGTTAAATTGTATGGTTATATTATTTAGATACACATTTATAGTAGAATTCTATATATTAGTACTGTTATTATACACAATTTTATCAAGAGACATATCTAAGGTGCATATACTATGAAATATGTACCTAATATTATAAAATAAAATCAATTTTATATTTCAAACACTTTTAAGGATTGTTATCACCCACCATGTTGTAATTTTACAAACTATATTTTGCCACTATACTACAATAGTTGGTTCACTTTTTGGTATGGTTGAGGCAATTAAATCACTCAATATTACCAAGTTTATAGCTTGGAATTGATTACATAATCCAAAGTCACTAATTTTATAGTTTGATTTGAATGGGTTCACTCATACTCACCAATTTATAAGTATGATTGGGTTTCACATTTGAGCTAATCTCAATTACTACATGGAAACTCATGTTTTATCCAAGGTTGTGGATGTGTGTCCTAAAATATATCTCAATATATTTATATATCCACTTTACATATTTTTATATTTGTTCTAATCTCATCTGTAATGGTTCATAATGATATAATTTTAAAATCAAATTACCAAAAATCAAGACAATTATGTCTATACATAGGTGTAATTTGAAACCTTCCTTCCTTTAAATTTTAATCATTTCAATGCTTTAAATTTCAGATTATATGCACTAATTTTATATTTTAACATGCTCTTGGTTATAGGTTGATAACCAAAAAAATAACTCAAGTTTAAATCAAGTAAAGGAATAGTGTTTTATACACACCCAAGAATGCATTCCATTTCCTTTAAACTATAGATTTCATTACTAGATTAAAAGGGGGAAATGTAGACACTATTTTTCAAATATATATAACCCTAGTATTATACACTTGGTAAATACATGTCATGGATGTAGCTTCATCTTATAGAGCTTTCCCACTACCAAAATTCTTGCATAAACTATCTCTTTTTTCATGACCCTAATTGACCTATATTTAATTCATTTGTGTTGATATAAATTAGTTGTGAACTAGTAAAGACATATTTTATTTCATTATTTTGGTGGCACAGTTCTATGATCTAGATTGATACATTTTTAATATAATTGATGAGAAAATTATGGACTAAATTTTAATTACAATAATTGATATTTATGCTTAATGTGTATTGATTTATTATTTAGTTGGAAGCATTATCTAAATGATGTTATTGCATTTATTATACTTAGATGTATATATACTATTGATAGTCTATTTGTTGACTATAGGGACAAGTACTTGATATAGGTTGTGTTTAGACTTGAGTAGTAGGGAAACATAGAGAAATAACATAGAAAAATGAAATAGTGACTTATATTATAAGTTTGAACTTGTCAATATTGATGATTTAATCATTTTGTTTATATAATTTAAGTGTTGTGTGTTATCATTTTATGTTTTATTTCATTATTAGTTGATTCTAGTCAGTTTTTGACATTTTTGAAAACATCATTTTACTTGATGTTACCAATTTCAAGAATTATCTCTTTGGTTATGTCATAGTTAGTTTAACAATGATTATCTTCTTATTGATATCGTCATTTTCATAATTCAAGTGTATTAGGTTTTTCTTTGACTTCATGACATTTAACTTTGATAGGTCATTTGATCATGTTTTAATCTTGTGTATTCTCAATTGTTTTAATTTTTAACATCTTATTACCTTGCTTGGTTATCTTGATGTTATTTGACTTATTGTTTAAAAGAAACCATGTTATGGTTGTATGAAATTAGAAACATCTCTATATTTTCTATGTTTTAGACTTCTGCACTAAGTTTAATCTTTGAATAGACCCGTGTTAGAGTTTATTCATTATCATGTTTTTGATAGCCAAGTTTGACTTGGGCATATGCCTAGGATGTTGGATGTTTGACCCACTTTAGGGGAATTGGTAATTATTTAGTGTATTTTATTATGCTATACAACTTTAGAGTCATGGAATTGGATTTAGTTACCATGAAAATGGGTTGAGATGTTTTTGAGGTATTTAGGTTTTATTTATTTCATTTGGATTCAGTATTTTGGAAGAGTTCAATGCCTTGGGGAGACTCTATCAAATATTTTCCCATGGTTGCCAAGGGGAATATAATACAATTTTTCATGAGGTTTTTCATAAGCTTGAACTATAATTTTATTCATTAATATTGACATCCATATGGGAGTTGAGTAGAGTTAACTAGGCTTTATTTTGGCATATATTATTTGACTAATTTGTTTGATGTGTGGGGATTTTTAGTGTTAGTTTTGTATATAACTTGGAAGATTAGAAGAGAAGAGGAAATTTTTTCTTTGGTCAACTTATAGAATCCAAGTACGTAATGTTTTTAAAATTTTGTGTTTTATTTTTAAAGTAGATATTTAATGGAGAAACAAGTTATGGTTTTATCCATAAACACTAGCATTGTTTGCCTAGATTATGGTGTTTTTAGATAAAACCCGAACCAAGGTTGGTCCTTTTTTTTATATTTGTTATATGGTGGCCATACATGGCTTGACCATGGATTTTGATGAATGAATACAATGCATTGTGATTGAAATTACATTTATTTATTTTTTGTTTATTGGTTGTGTGTGGGTTCATACTCACTATGTATATGTTTTGATTTATGGCTGGGTTTTGAACCACTACGGAGTCATTTTCTTTTGAGAAGAGACTATGGATTTGTTAGTGATTATGTGTTTCTTATATTAAAAACCATTGGTTGGGTAATTTTTTATGAATCCATTATTTTGAACAACTATGGTTGGGTTATTTTTTACTGTGGTGTGTATTTAATCTAGTTTTATATTTATAAAACCCTAACTTGGATACAGTTAGGATTATTATACAATATTTAGAAATTAGCTTATCGGTTGTTTCAAACCACAACCATACATTAGGGGTAATTATATAATGAATCTCCATGGGGGTTTGAAATGTTTTTTAGGATTTTGTGGAGAAAAATAATATTTTATTATTTTTATTCTATGTACATGATATGTTTGAATTTTGTTATATTATTGGGTTGAATCAAGTTTATGGAAATCAAGTTAGAATTAGTCGCATAAATCTAGTAATGATTTTGGAAACTATTTGAGTTCATTATTAAGTTGATTTATGTTTGAAAACATTGATCTATTGATTATGTTTATTTATTACGATTGTGTCAATCATTATGGATAATATTTAAGATATTACTATTTTTTATAAAGATTAATTTAGTTAAAAAGTGACCTATAGCTTTATGTAAGTTTTTAATTTATCAATTTTTAATTATCAAGAAATGTTGTCTTTTTTTATGAGTCTAATTTTAACTCATCAATAGCTATTAAGTTAGTATGTGAAGATGATTATTAAATAAATTATGGCATAAGGGTTTAAGATACATATTATATTCTTGAATAGAATATGGACCATAAATTGAGAAACTTGTAAAGTGAGTTACATTCATAAATTGGCACCAAATTATTGAATCTTGGTGGGTTATTTTATGTGGTTTATTTCTATTCATTTATCATTTGTTTAAATGTTGTCAAGCTTAGTTTGCATCATTATCCATTCCCTACCATTTCTCTATTTCCATGATCTATATCAAACTAATGGTTGGGTTTGTTTAGGACCACTTATGGTTGGGCTTATTGCTATTAGAGAAGTGTGTTTCACTTTATTGGATTGCATGTAATGATTTTATCTATTTATTATTAATTTTAATTATGAAGGTTAGTTATAGATGAACTAAAATTGTTATGTAATTCTTTATGATTGTAATTCATTTTATTCACCATATTTGTACTTAATACAAAGAGATGTATGTTATAACATAATTTTATTTCATAATATGATCATAGTTGATAATTTTATTATATATGTAATCTTGTATTACTAGATAAATATGAAATTACATTGGTTCATGTATACCTTTGATATAAGAACATAGATGTGGTCTTTATCATGTATTGTTAGTTAGACACTTATTTAGAATAAGTAGTTTGATAAATTTTATTAGAAAGTTGTAGCATTTTGAGTTGTTATATGATATTCATTTCATTCTGATTCATGATATGTAAATGTACTCATGTCTCTGGTTGTACTTGTACATTATTAGATTTTTGGTTTTCAATTACTTGGTTATTTGAAGATGCAAATAATTATATTAGAACTTAGTTGTAAAAGTTGGTAGGATTATGACATGATTATTTTATTACATTGAGAAATATGGAAATTGGAATGTATTGTTAGTATGATAAGTTGCTTTGAATATTTTTAATATAATTGAGCTTAGGCTTGTAAAAGATAAGTGACACTATTATTTAAAAAAGTTTACTTGTGATGAGAATTGTAATGCAATAATTTGATGTAGCTAAAAATTATGTTTAAAGGAATTTTCAAATCACTATATGTTATACCAAGCTCTATGTGAGATGGATTAGGTAATGAAAGTTCTTGTGACTTCATTAATGATCTTAGACTATAAATATATAGTCTAGCAAAATGAAATCATTGTATTTTAATTGGTGAATTAAATTGATTATATTTAGCATAATACTTATGCAATAAATGTAATAACTTGTTAGAATGTATGATACTTAATTAAGATGGGAGAAATACTTAATCAATTAAAAATCTATAGATTTTATAAATAAGGTCTTATATAATAAAATAAATTCAATTTTAAATTATTAATCACTATTAAGTGTAGTGGAATATTATGGGAAGATCCTAAATAATTCATTGAAATTAAACTAAAATAAGATTATGCAAACCTTACGCGTATGTTGAAGGTAACTTGGCATCATGAAAATTTAAAAAGGGGTGTGGCTATTCCTAGATAAATCATATTTTGATTGAGGATCAAATGATTTATGTTTGGAACAAGATATTAAATACTTTTAACAAGTTGTTTCATATCATTTAATGGTAAAAAAAATTTAATGAAATTATATATTTTTTATAAGAATTTACCTTCAAATTTAAGATGAAGTAACTTGTAATCATAAAGTAAGAAATATAAAATGCTTAGGCTAAGACAATGGATCTAAGACAATGGGTAAAAATTTAACAGCAAGATTAAAGCAATAGTTAATATAACTACATTTAGTCCATGATATTATTATTATGTAACAAGTGTGGTAAACTCATGTCAGTAATAATGGGAAATGTAAATTTAACCTAAGTCATTTTATAATCATTAATCATGCTTTATCATGAGATTATACCTTGATTATAGAGTGGTAAGATGTTACTAATCATAACATAGGCATGGTTATTGAAGCATTCCATGAAGCTTTTACACTTTCTAAAGTATCTCATGTCAAACTCTGTACATTAGTTTGCATGTGAATTGAAATGATGTTCAAATGCTTTAAATTGATTTTGGAAATAGTCTTTTTCCCTTGATCTTTATCTGATTATTTTGATTTGGTAAGTCTTACTTAATCAAGATTGGTATGATGATTCTTCCTTTGAATTTGATCTTACCTTACCACTATTTTTTTAACTTTTTGAATTACCCATGACATACTAGATGTTATATATCCTATATAGGTACTCCAATAATGGCATAAGTGAGTAATGACTCCATTAGGAAGGCTAAACCATAGTAAACATATAGAGGTGAGTGGGTAAGACCACACTAAGCCACTTGTATCTAAATACTAAGTGGTTAAAATGCTTTTTAGTAAAGTCATTAATGAGTTATGTACCTGGTCTAGTTTTTGTGTTAGCTATTACACAATTATGGATCTAACTACGACTTTACATGCTAAAATTTGGGTGAAATGTGTTACATTATTATTTTTTAAGTTATATTTATGAAAAATAACTTATGTTTTAACATATTAGTATTATAGCCAAGTTTACTACTTTAGACAACTTTAGGAAATATTCCTTGATGATTTACATTGAGTTGCTTATTTCTACATAGGATGGTGAGTATAAGATCTAAAACAACAAATAATAAGCCAATAAATATTAACCTAGGTAGAGGAAGAGGTCAAGGTTATAGGGATAATATTACTGAGAGAGAGAAGAACCACCTCTCAGTAATGTTGATAATAATGTTGAGGTCCTTAACTATGAGGAAAATAATCCCAAAATTAACCAAGAGTAGTTTTGAATGGAATTGTGATTGCATTAAATTCACTTAAAAGTAAACTAGACACCCAAATATCAATCTTAAACAATTTATAAGGTGATTCAATTGAATAAATTCTAGTTAGAGGTGAAAGTCAAGTCGATGAACTGAAACTTAAGAATAACCTTAGTAATGTGGTTGATCACATCATTAAAGAGATGAAGAAGTTACCTCGACCAACCTTTTTAGGTGAGGCATCAGGTGATATAGTTGATTAATGGTTAGTAGACCTATAAAAGTATTTTAATTTGCATAACATGTCATCTAATATGAAGGTAAGATTAATTAACTATCAGTTATTAAGCACTATAGTTTTTAAGTTGAGCCATTTATGTGTATTAGAGGGTTACTAGCCAATGAATTATACCTGGCTTACATTTGAAAGATAATTTAGAAAGAGGTATCTTAGTTCCAACTTTAAATAATACAAAATCAATGATTTTCAGCTATTGAAACATGAGAATATGGCTGTGACTGAGTATGAAAATAAGTTTCTAAATTTTTTGCATCATGTCAACTAAGTGCATAATAAGGAGACTAAAAGTCACTAAGTTTAAGATGGGATTGAAAGAAATATTAATACATGATGTGAATATAACCAATCCTAAGACATTAACTTTTGCTATCAAATCTACTCATAGGGTGAAAGAAAAACAGAAGGCTCATCAAAAGGGAAGATAAAATTTTAAATAAAATAAGTAGTAATCCAATAATAGAAATATGTACCCTTCTAAGAATTTTAAGAAATATAAATCTAACTACATATTTACAAGTAAGAGTTGTTTCAATAAATTTTAAGGGTAGAATAAGAATATCAAGATTCTAAATTCTTCTAAGATGGGTAATTTTAAAATAAATCTAGCCCAAGATAATTAAAATGTGCCTACTATTAGAGCTAATATCATTTCAGTGATGTTATAAAGAACTATAATATTTTGTGAATGTGGAGATAACTAATACTTCAAAGATTGTCCTAAGATGAAATCTAACCAATCATCTAATCATAGAGTTTATTTAACTATGGATAATGTAGACATGAATTTCCAAACAACTCCTATTAAAAGCAGAGGTAAAATAAAGAATTGAAGAGAAACTAATAATTTTATGGATCCTAATTTAGTAACATGTTGTATGTTAAATATGGTGACTTTAAAGGATCGTTCGGATGTTGAGTTTGGCTTAGGTAAAAAAGTATTGATTATTAAGTGTCTTGAGAGAGTAAGCTTAGACTCAAGTCTTTTTCTAACCAAAGTTAATTTATTTTTATCTCCTCTTAGATATGTTTATATTATCTTAGGTATGGATTGGTTACAACAACATAAATCTAGTTGGATTGGTTGATATTATTATATCAAAGTGATATATTATTATAATGATTTAGGAAAACATATATAAATTCAAGTTTTGATTAAAAAAAATTCTATAATTTGATATCAAATTTATAGAGAAATAAACTAGTACATAAAGGTTACAAGTTATATCTTATTATAATGCAAGAAACTACAATTATAATAATATAAGCTTTTAAATAACATCTATTTTTATAAGATGTTTTGATGTTTTTCTAGATAAATTGACTGGTTTGCCTCCTAAATGTGAATTTAATTTTTTTTATTAATGTAGATCTAGAATTAGCCCCTACATATAAATCACCTTATCATATGAATGTATCATATTTTTAGGAGATAAAATATGAACTACAATAACTAATATAAAATGGTAGTATTAGGCTAAATCTATCACCTTGGTGTGCACCAGTGGTTGTTGTGAAAAATAAGCATGGAACTAAAAATTATGTGTTGAATATCTCATGCTTAACAAGATTAACATTAAGAACCATTATCCTTTGCCAAGGATAGATGATCTATTTGATCAAGTGAAGGATGTGGATATCTTTTCAAAGATATACTTGAGATCAGGGTATCACCAACTAAGTATCAAAAAAGGACATATCCATAAGATTGATTTTAGAACAAGGTATGGAAATTATGATTTTAAAATAATACCTTTTGGCTTGAATAATGCACCTATTGGATTTATGAAATTAATAAATAGTGTTTTTAAAGATTTTATAGACACATTTATTTTAATATTCATTGATGATATATTGATCTATTCTAAGAATGTAAATAAACATGAACAATATTTGCACTTAGTATTGCAAAGGCTAAGGAAACATAAAATTATTGGTAAGATATCTAAATTTGCTTCTTTCAATCTGAGATCTACTATTTAGGTCACATTATATCTAAGGTTGGTATCACTATTTGTCCAATAAGTATTAAAGCTATTAATATTTTCCTTATCCTAAAAATTTACATAAAGTACATATTTTTATGGCACTAGATAGTTATTATAGAAGATTTATTGAAAATTTTTATATGTTGGCTAACCAAATAACTTCCTTATAGCTTGTAGAGACAAAAATACCCCTATTTTTCTACTTTTTCTGAAAGGGAACCCTTGTGAATGTTTCAAAATATCTATGTTTTGGATTGAATGTGAAAAGTTATCTCTCTTAAAATTTAAACGAAATTCAATTAAAAGACATGAGCCTTGATGTATCTAGTTGTGATTACATTTTATGGACTAATACTACTAATGATTATCTTTTAGGTGATTAGTTTCATGTTTTATGGGTAAATATAGGGTTCTTAAGTAGTAAACCATAGGGTTTTTAATTCAAATGTCCATGAGAAAAATTTAGCTAGAAATTATATTTCCTTTCAATTATAGACCCTAAGTCTAAATTTATATTAATATTCAATTATGTTTCTTAACATGAAAAAAAATTAATATAAAATCAAGACTTGGACCTCTTATTTTCCCATTTAAAACCCAAGAGCCCTTTTAGATTTACTAGGTTTTTATTAAGGTTTAAATGTTTTGGTGTTTGCAAGAATGAACAAACTTTTGAAAGGTCAAAACTTTAGTCTAAACCTTTATACATATTAGGCCTTAAATTAAAGCTTGTGAACTTTTGTAGATATGATGCCTCATTTTCAATTACTAGATTTGGTTTAATAGCATGAACCCAAGCTGACACTGAAAGGGAAACCAATCACTATCAAGCACATAGACTATGATCCAATGGTCCTTGCTACCTTAGGGGAATTAATTTTATGGCACACATTGACCTCAAATACCCAAGAAATATTTAGAGATTAATGCATGGCACTTAGTAATTATACTAAAGCAATTCCATATTCTTAAATTTGACAAGCTCACTCCCATCATTTTACATCCATGAGGACATAGTTGATGTTATAAAGCATGCCAAATTTAACCTAGATAATTTATCAAAGCCCAAGCAAAGGGGGTATTTCTAAAGACCCTTTCAAAGTAATTCCTAGTATTTTTATGAATAATTAGAAAAAAATGCCTTAAATTAAGTCAATTTGTGTTTCTTAACATAAAATAACCTTAGGAACATCATTTTAAGTATAAGTTTATATAGTTATGGAACTGATTAAAAGGTGATCATCTTAAAATGTCTAACAGTGATCGCTCACCCACTGGATTTGATCCAATGGTGCATTGAACCTGAAGAATTTTCAAAGGCTTCACGATCTTGACACATGGAATACCCATGGCCAAGGTAACTAATAAAAGAACATAGAGCCTTATGAAGAGGACATGTGATAGCTTGTCATTTGAAAGATGAAAATCTAATAGGACCCACTTAATAAAGGTGATTAATTAAATGACTTAGACCTTGTAAAAATAAATAGCAATCACTGACCCACTAGATTTGATCTAATAGTGTGTCAAGCTTGAATACTTTTCAATGGCCCTATGAGCTTGACACATGGATAATACATGGTTGAGATACTAACTAGAAAGAGTAATCAACATGGGAATATTTTCCAAGGTACCAAGTGACATAAGCCATCAACTTAAAGATTAAGGGACCAATAAGAACATAGGAACATTGATTTAGATTATTAGAGCAAAATAAAGAAATATTTTGAAATCTAATGGCTAGTCTACAAATTGTGTTTATGAAAATTTCCATGAAAGGCACAAATTAATGCCACATAGGCTCCATGTAAGCATAGACAATCAAAGTCAAAGATATCCTAAGCTCAAAATCATAGAGGGCATGAGAATAAAGTACCATCAAATATGAGGCATATATAAGATTAAGAAACTAGATATTTCTATAATTAAAGCTTAAAAAACCCTAATCCCTCTATAAAGAAGACCCAAGTCAGTGTAATTGGTCACAAAGCAATCATAATAGTGCAACTAAACCTTGAATTAAGTAATCTATTGGAACCTTTGGTGACCTTTTAAGTGTAATTAAGTGTCATAAATGGTGGTAGGTAGGCAATAGATGAAGATAGAAGAAAATTTTTATTTAACTTTAGATAGTGAGGGGAGGATCTTTAAAGCCATAGAGATGGACCTAACAACCCTAAATGTGCATGAAATCAGGATCTAGTCTAATTTATTCTTCCTAGTGGGGGAATTAAAACAAATTTCCTAGGAGGAAAAGAGGAATGCCTCTATGCATCAAATATATAATGACCTATCTCAATTTAGCTAACAATCGTCCACCATGTTGTAGCTAAACTAGAGGTAATGCATTGTGTTGACCTCCTTGCTCTCATTTTTGTTGATTTTAGGATAGATAAAGAATGGATCACTCAAGAGAAAATCACTAGTAAGGTTGTTTTCATTTCCCCCATGGCCTTTGAAACTTATTATAATCTCCCCTTGCCTCATATTGATTTCCCATCCTTGAGATAGTGGACAAACACTTATGACCTAGATTCAATCCTCACACCTTGGTTAATCCAAGGCTCCCATGTTTTTAAGTCCCCTAATGGTGGGATTCCTATTTCATAATTAATTTAGGGCATTAGGATAGTTATGACCTTATTGAATATAGCCTCTGGTGTCCCTTTCACTTCTTATGTAAGAAAGGTTTGGGTATCTTATGTTCACTACATGTTGGAATAGAACATAACCCCTCCCATTTGAGACCTATAGGTTTTTTATTGGCCAAGAAATTCATAGCCATAAAGATAAGGACATCCAATAAATTATTTATGATTTCCTACCTCTTGGATTCACTTTTGGCCTCTATATATTTTCTTAGAATCCAAAATTGGTCTTCTGATGGTAGAACCACTATTTCTCATCACTACTCAAAATTACATATATTCAGATAGAAGAACCACATAAAATTTATCCGTGATGGTGTTTTACCATATACACATGAATAAATCACTAGTTTCCATATGCAAATACTCCACCCTCTAATCAAAAGGCAAGTAGAAGCCATGTTGATGTGCAGTTCTATTTATATTACACTGTAATAAGAATAAAAGGACTCATGACTCAACCCTACTGATTGACTATTCATGTCCCTAGTAAGATTGTAGAATAAGATATTTCCTATCAAATAATCCAAGGTGTGGATACCATATGCAAAAAAAATAAGAAGTCTTAGCTCCACCCATTTCCACTAGACATTGGTAGGATTGTGATAAAGTATTAGAAGCAACTAAAAATTTTGGTGATCACAAAAAATTATTCTAATTTTTAGCTACATGAACTTAAAATGTGGAACCCAAATGATAGAGTGACCAAACACATCTAAGATAAAAGGGTCCCAAATATTGAATACAAACATCAACTAGGCATGGGAAATGGTATATATGCAAGGGAAAATAACTTTGAAGAGGCCATATCTAGGATCAAGGGATACAACATCAAATTAGAGCATTGGCTAGTTAGAGATATTAAGCCCTTAGGAGAGAGATGGTAATTGCATCCCTTACATTATCACTTATTACTAGGACCATTTGAGACTACTCATTAGGAGCCACCTATTAGAAGACAAACTTCTGAGACTCAATGAGTAAAATTGACAAAGCCACCATAGGTTGGGAAACCCAAGGATATAAAAGGAAATGGTAAAGTTGTGATTGAGGAGTTAAGGATAGAGCATAGACTTGTAAAAGGTCTTCAACTCTAGGCATCCCCACAAATAACTCCTTACCTAATGGAAATCATTAACATGATTGCCCTAGAGGTAGGAGAAATAATGGAGAGGGCCCTTGTTGACATTACAACTACCTATGGTTATAATAGGGAGGAGGATCCCTTTAATGTATTAAGAAAGGATTCAACCCCACTATATGGAGGAAAGAGACAAGAAAAATTGGATTTGGTGCCCCTGACACCTAAAAATAAGCCTAGGTTAACCTTCACTCACCCTATTAGTAAATTAACCTCTTCAGTGATGCGAACCCTATTTATTAACCAACCATTTTAGAATGGTTTATTTATGGGAAATTATAAAAAATCCCATCTCTTTCTTCATCATTGGCCTTAACATGAGTTGGCATAGATGTGCAGGATAATGTCAAGCCATGGATAAGGGACATTAGAAATAGAAAAGTAGAGAGAAGGATCTAAATCCTTCATGACAAAGAAAGCCATAGTGTCAACACCTTAGGGGCCTTTGGGAGTTCAAATGT
This sequence comes from Torreya grandis, assembly GCA_037957365.1. NCBI lineage: Eukaryota > Viridiplantae > Streptophyta > Pinopsida > Cupressales > Taxaceae > Torreya > Torreya grandis. The sequence goes on from JARHVA010002337.1 coordinate 1,514,033, forward strand.
AGAATTTCCTAAGTAACCATAACTCAAGGATTTTGACATAAACATCCAATTCAATCTAGACACATCAAGGTTTGAGAGAGTAGTAACAAGGAAGGCCACCATTGGCATTGAGGAGTTTACTTTTCATAAGGGGAAACCCTTTTTAGTCTTAACTCCTATTCAAGAGTAGGTAGCAGGAGAACATCCCATCCATCAAGAGGATGTATCTAGTTTGGTGTTGGCATAATGAATAATGAATATGGCCAAATTCTAAGGAATGAACTAAAGGATCCTTAATTTGGAGAAGGAGAAGTAGGATTTAGAGGCTCAAGTCCTACTCTCAATTCCTAAGGACATATTACAATTGTTGAATAAATATTTGATAGATACATTTGAGAATTAGAAGAACATCAAGCATAGATTAATCAATTTAAACCATTAGGATAATATGTCATAAGCCTTAATCACCCAATGATAGGATTATCAAGCTCAAAAGATAGAACTCATGAAGGTGCATAAGATAAACCAGACCCTGGACTTCAAGATCATCAAGCTTAGACGTTTAGATATCCCCATGGTAGTTTTGATGGATAAGCAAGAAGATTTGATCACTTGGTGAAATGCTATCAAAAACTTCATCAAGGAAGATAAAGACCTATTAACTAGAATGGATAAAATTTTGGGGAGTTTGTTGGACAACTCTTCTCAATCTACTACTATGGACATGATCAGTGATAGAGAATTAAAGTAGAGAGTTGGTGTCCACATATAGGGAATTAAGGATAATCAAGGCCATTATACAAAGGATAATTAGAAGATCCTTGAAACCATCCTTACTTTAAGGAAGTAGATCATAGAAGAAAAATGTATCAATGAACTCATGGCTAAAGACGACAAGGAATTTGACATATTAGCAAATCAAGAGGATGATTATCTAATGAAACCTGTAGTGGATTTTGAGCTAATCAAAGAGTAATACACCAAGGTGAAATACTTCCTTAGATAGGGCTAATTTAAGTCCCCACTACTAATTTAATTTGTAAAATAATATCATTTTATAATAAATATATGCTACCCTATTAGCACATATTGTTTCCTTTTGTCAATTTAGATGTAATAGGTCATATACATTGTAATCTTTGTATTAAGGACAACTTTCCTTATCATACATGTGGATATTTTGAGAAATTTAACTGGTGAACCACCTATGTTTCCTATAAATAGGCAAGGATTACCATTTTGTAAAGAGAGATCTTTTGAGAAATTGTATACTAGGAGAATTTAAGATAACTAAGGAATTTTGAAAAGATTGTCTTTATAGTTTGTTAAATACCAATGCTACCTCTCAATTTCATGTTTTCATATTATGTTTGAATGATTCTCTATACTTTTATTCACATTCTCTATCATAAGGTTGTTGATTTGTGTTAATGATAGATTAACTGTAAAGATCTAAAGTATGCTTCATTTTATTTTTCTCTATATTTAGATGTGCTGAGGCTATTCAGACCACAATAACAAACATTTAAAGTAAAATTGGTTCTTATTTATGATTTTTATATTTCCTCTATATTTTGTGTGATTTGTGATATAATCTAAGTTCATGCTATTTAATAACATAAATTTGTTCATGTGTGATCAAAGTAATTAGAATTTTGTCGTAATATTCTAGATGATAATTTGCTATCACATTTCCTTTCTACCTTACCCTTCCCTTTTCTTATTATTTTTATCAAGAGTCACTTTATTTTAAATATAATTGTTAATATTCATTTTGATTAGTCTATAAATCATAAAATTCATAAATATCTAAAGATTCAGACCCTGGTGGCTCTCAACCACTAAAATACACAAATATTTTGGATAGTTCCCACACTCTACTTCTATTCCACCACAGACATCACCAAATTTTTAGAAACTACAAATCATGCCTTAAATTTTCAAAATCCTAAAATTAGAAGTGTTTATCAACATTAAAGAGCACATATGGTATATTTAGAATCATCAGTAGGGGGAAGCTCTATTGGCACTAGAAGGAGGGCCATGAATCTTTAAAAAAAATTGTTGGTTCTGGTGTATTTGGTCAAATATCACTCTATATTTTACATGTTTATGTTTATTTTATCATAGATTATGTAAATATTTATATTCTTTAAATTCATATGGTTTATTCTAGTAAATATGGCTTCTAGTTTTAAGAATTCATTAGTATTTGAAATTAGAATGGCTTATTCTAGATAAAATTTATAATTATTTATTAATAATAAGTTTATTTGAGTCGTAAGTCACAAATAATGATTATCTTTGCATAATTCAACACATCTTTGCGCTTGTTTAGTCAAATATTGATGTCCTTTGTCCTCTTATGAGAAAATCCTTACAAAATAAGCTTACTATACAGGTTGATTATTTATCATCTATGAGTATCTAACTTTACTAATCATATTTTAAATAGGATCCTTAATCCTCAAGCTAGAATTGCTAAGGATCAGGACTAGATTACATTCAGAGACTAGAGAACCCTTGCTCAAGATAGAAATCTATATAAGAACTAGGAAAGATAGAGGAAGACATAGGTGTTTTAAATATCTACCATATTCACCCTTGTAAGGGATTCATGTGTTCAATATTCATCCAAATATGGCATGGTTTTTAAGTTAACCCATCAGTATACTAGGTGTGGTTTATGACTTACCATGTAATCCTAAAAAATATTTGCCAATATTTAGTCCAACTCGTATTACAACTGTGGAGGAGCATGTTAAATATTTCAAAGTTTCATTAAGATTGTTAAATGTTATTCATAAATATGTAGTGTGTAGGTTATTTCCATTTATATTCAAAGATGATACATATGAATGGTTCTTTAATTTGCCTAAAAATTGTATCACCTCATGGAATAACTTTTAAACTATTTTTATTGATCAATTTGGAAAGATCATAAGCTGTTGTGTCATCTATCATCAATTCATAGCAATTAAGAGAGATAAGAGTGAACCTATTAGGTCCTTTAATGCTAGGTTTCAAAATATGTTTAGTCAAACCATGGATCCATATAAATCTAATGAAGCTTTAGCTCTAGAGGTTTACAAAGATGTTTTTGACCCCATGACTTATGTATTTATTAAAAGAGCTATCCCAATTATCATCACATTAGCTCAAGCTTATTATGAAGCAGTGGTTATTAATGACCAAATACAACCCCAAGGATAGATGGATTATTTCGTCCCAAATTTTAGTCCTTAAATTCTTGTATTAAAACTTTTCCCAAATAATACCCAAAATACTCCAACATTAAACCAGTTTCATGCTTTAAATGTATTACCTACCAGCCATGTTACCCCTAATCAGAACCTAGGTTTCTTGATCCATCAAGCTACCAATAGATCTCATATCAATGATGAGAAGTCTTTAGTGCCTATTTATGGCATTAATAATAGCCAAGGTCAAAATTTTGAGCCTCCAAAGAATGAGAATGAATCTATATAAAAAATGTTCTAGAAACTCAGTACAGAATTTTTGCAATTACAAAAGCAATTTGGTAATGCTAATGACAACTCTAGAAGAAAATTCACTTTTTTAAAGTTTAACAAGCCTAGAAATAGATTTTAGAATGACATTTTTTACAATAATAAAGTTAATGAGCCTTCCTCCAACAAAAGGACGATGGATATCAATCTTATTGGTATTGCCATCCCATATTACTGTAGGGTACATGCTACCTCTAAGCATGGTGATATTGACTACATTAAATTTTTCAAAGCCTTTGAAGCTTTCCAAGAAGAAATTAACACATTTGAAGTGGTTCCAAACAAAGATGTTGTTGTAAGTATTTCTAAATATAAATCATTTGACCAAGTGTACATGGTAGAAAATTTTCAATTCCCTTTTTAAGAAGATAATGATCCTAAGAATATTCTTGAAGAGATTCAAGCATTATAGTAGTTATTAAATACATATCCTTTGACAAATAGGAATAAAAAATAGCCATTGACCACTTCTACTCCCCTTAATAACTACAGGACTCCTCCATACACTATATTAAGGAATGATCCTGAACCACCTAAGGAAAGTTCTTCTAAACCTACTTCAGAATCTTTAATGAAGACTTTTTAAAGCATTATGGAGGATATGAAAAATATTAAAGCCAATATTACCCTACATGAACTATATCAAATTATAGAATAAAGATATTTACTCCTGGAATTCTTGTCCAATAAGCCTGGCAAGCCCCTTAAGAGCGATAGTGAAAATGTAATTATGTAAGTAACCAAAGTAGAGTCCCCATCATTCTTATTTATAATTAGGATATTTATGAATAATTTCCATAATTGTCTTTTAGATTATGGAGCCTCAACAAACATCATGCCTATTTGGATATGTGAATAATTTAGGTTAACACCAATCAAGTTTGATAGGGTGGTTAATTATTTGGATAAATACAGAGTCATGGTCATTGGGGAACTATTAAATGTGCATGTGTAGCTAGCTAGTGAACTTAGGGTTCAACAATTCATTGGCATACAAGTGGTGGATATTACTAATGATTACGAATTGCTCTTGAGTAGAGAATTGAATAAAGCCTTAAATCATTACATGTCTATTGATTTCTCATATTTTTGGCTACCATGGAAAGGTGTAACAAATTAGATGAGAGTATAAAGGGAACCTAGAGTGAAACACATGATAACAGAATACAATGTTGTCAATGAAAGGGTAAACTTCCTAGATTTTGATCTAGGAGTTTTCACTTTAGAAACTACAAAGAAACTTTGTTCCAAGTGCTCTTCTCCAATGCTTGGCTTATGAAATTTATATGTTGATGGTTCCAAATGAAAATAAAGATCAAGGGCTAGTACTATATTGGTAGACCATGTAGAAAAAGAATACCATTCATCTTATAGGTTATAATTCCCTTGGACCAATAATTTGGCTAAGTATGAGGATTTCATCTTAGGATTATAGCTTTCCATCAAGCACAAGGTTAAGGAACTCCTAGTTTATGGAGATTCTAAACTTATAGTTAATCAAGCAAGGAGAAAGTACTAGTGCAAGTTATCTTACCTTAAGAGGTACAAATTTAGAGTTTGGGACTTGGTGGAATCTTTTGATCCTTTTAATATCTTGTTTATCCCCAACGAATAAAATAAAGTTGTTAATGATATTTCCTCTATTATAGATAACCTCATGCCTAATCATGATTATTAGAACCTCAGTATTGACCTTGTACCATTTCCCTCAATCCCTTTTAACATAACTTCCAAGTATTCAATGATGATCAACAAATTATAGATTTCTTGACTACTTTTGGATCCTTTAAAGCTCACATTATTGATGAAGTTGATGAAACTTTTCCTAAGAGGTAACTTAATGGTAAAATCATCCAACTAAGTGACAATAAGATACCTAAAGGTATGATTTCATTAGAAATACTATTTGATCTTGAAAATATTTCTAAAGCACCTAAACAACCCAAGGTAAATGGTAAAGATTATCATGCAACAAACCTTGGCCCACATAATCAGCCCCAAATGGTGAATAGAAGGAAGGCTTGTATTGAAATGGAAGATAGAAAAGCTAGAGAGATGCATAGAAAATACAAATATGTGATATATTAGTCCTATGGATATCTAAAAATATTTGACCCAAGGGTTATTACTCATACTATACCTCTCCAAGAGGGTTGCAAACCCTTTAGATAGAAGCAAAGACTAGTTAACCCTATTTTAGAGCCCATGATCTTTAAGGAGGGGAAAAAATGCTAGATGCAAGGATTATGTTTCCTATTAGGCATTCCACTTGGGTTCTAAACTTGGTCCTAGTTAGAAAAAAAATATTATGCATAGATTTCAAAAATATGAATAGAGCATTTGAAAAGGAAAATTACCCCTTACCTTCTCTAAACCAAGTTATCCAAGCTATTTTATAATTTTCCATGAAGTCCTTTCTGGATGGATTTTCCTAATATAACCAAGTGCTTCTTGCTCTAAAAGATAGGATGAAAATAGCTTTTTACTACTAAATGGGTAACATATACTTACAAGAGAATGCCTTTCATATTAATTAATGTAGAGGTAACTTTTTATAGGGCCATGGACCATGATTTTCAAGGTCTAGTGGGTAAACACATCATCATATATATGGATGATCTCATAGTATTCTTTAAGATAGAGAATAACATTTCATGCATTTGAAACAAGTATTTGACACATGTAGGAAGTATAGTGTATCTCTTAACCCTAAAAAAAGCATATTTTGTGTCACTAAAGGAAAATAATTGGGGCATGTCATTACCAAATATGGGATCTCTATATATCTTGATAGAGTGGAAGCCATTTCTAAAATTGGGCTGCCCAACAATTGAAAATAACTAAATTCATTCTTTGGCAAGATTAACTTTGTGAGGAAGTTTATTTTAGGTGTTGTTGATATTTTCAAAACTTTGAATGATATGCTTAAGAAATATGCTAAAATTTCTTTGAATGAAGAATATAAGAAAGCATTTGCTAACATTAAAAGAGAAATCAGTCAAGCCCTAGTCTTGATAAGTCTTGATTTTCAAAAGATTTTTTCTTATACTCATTTCCTTTTGACCACACCATGGTTGTTGTCTTAACTCAAAAGTTTGATGGTAATGACCATCCTATAGCCTTCATGAGCACCAAATTCATAAATACATAGGTAAACTATTCCATCATTAATAAGCAAGCCTATGCCTTGGTAAAGGTAGTAAAAAAGTCTAGACATTACCTCCTTAGAAATAAGGTGCATATTATTTTACCTGACCTAGCCACAAAGCTTATGTTAAGTCAGAATGAGCTTAGGGAAAGAAGATGAAAGTGGATGGCAATCCTATAAGTGTATGATATAGAAATTAAAATTTCCAAACTAGTGAAATGTCAAGGCTTAGTTTAGATGATTGCCAATATTGACCCCAAGCTCCATGTCATACAAGTGGATCATCAAAACTTCGAACCCAATGAATGGTATGACCATTTAATGCATCTTATTATTAAAGGAAATTGTCCCCCAAGACTCACAAGAGAATAGAATAGATATTTAAGGCTTAATTCATCCCATTACCTCATCAAATAATGAGTCCTTTATAGGAAAACTTTTAAGATGTGTGTTGAAAGAAGAGGCCTCTAAAATCATGTCTACTTTCCATGAAAATTTGGGTAGTGGACATCCTTCAGGGAGAACCATAGCCCAAAATATTCTTAGGGTTGGGTATTTTTGGGACACCCTTTTCAAAGATGTACACAAACATGTGAGGGAGTGTCATTCATGCTAGATATTCTACACAAAATAGCCAAAGGCAACCATGCATTTATAAAATATGATAGTGGACAAGCCTTTTGCACAATGGGGATTATACTTCATAGGAGTCATCAATCCCAATTCTTCTAACGGTCACAAATATGTCCTAACTACTATAGACTACTACACTAGATGGACTAAGGTAGTAGCCACTAAGCAATGCAGAATATAAGAGGTGATTAATTTATTATAGGAAAATATTTTCAATAGATTTGGAACGCTAGTTTCCTTAGTTTGTGATAATGGATCTACCTTCATATCCATTGAAATGATAAAATGGGCTTATGAGCAAGGCATTGCACTCAAGGTTTCCTCTAATAAATATCCTTAGGGAAATGGTGTTTATAAATCCATAAACAAAAACCTAATGAAATCCATCAAAAAGTCTATTGAAGATAAACCCAAAATATGGCATAAACTCCTTAAGTTTGAATTATGGGCAGATAGAATCAAGATCAAACAAGCCCTCAATGCTTCCCCATTTTTTGTAGTATATGGTTAGGAGCCTATCTTTCCCATCACCTTGAAGTTGCCTACATTTACATTCATGTAATAATATATGGAAGACAACTAGGAACTTGGTAATTCTAGGATATTGGACATCATTTAAAAGGAATATGCTAGGGAAAAGGCATTTATAGACTTCAAAAGGCACTAATCAACCCTAAAAAGATGGTTTGATAAAACATCTAAAGTGAAGGTGTTTAAGCAAGGAGACCTAGTCCTCCTCTAAGACAAGGAATTAGAGTCTAAAGGCAAACATGGAAAGTTTACCCCCTAGTGGATTGGCCCATATCAAATTATATAAATCTTAGGCAACAACACTTTTATGTTGAAGGATCTTCAAGGAGCAGCGTTTACTTTGCCGACCAATTGGCAATACCTCAAAAATTACTTTGTTTCTACCCCACCAAGGGTCTTCATGGAATAAATTTGTAATATTTTTAAGGTTAGATTAGGTAGGCTAGTTAGTTTCCTTTCTTGCTTTGTTTGCTTGCACTTGTTTTTTTCTTATTGTTTGTTTGTTTATTTGTTTGTGTTTCATCTTTTCTTCTTGGTGGTTTTGCTTGGTTTTAGTAAATTTTTATATATTATCTTTGTTTAGAATTTATCACAAGGTATGAGTATGAATCTTATAAAAGTGAACATGAGGTGGTGATAAAGCATCATGATATAACCAAGTGCATTGGCATAGATAGGTATAAGAGCTAAATGTCCCATAAAGATTAAAACCTTATTCTAAATCAAAGATTGGTTTTAAGAATAATCATATGTGTATAATGTGAATTCAATTTGTTAATTCAAATTCATGCTTACACTTAAAACACATCCTTGCCTGGGATTAAATTTTCAACTAAAGGAGAGTATCCTAAGGCTAAGACATTTGACCAAATCCTTAAACCTAGCTATCCTGGATCCTAACCTTTATTTTAAAAAAAAGAAATACTTAGTGATAAATAAAAAGATACAAACTTAGAGGTGATTTAGGAAATCTCCATTAGGGCTATGGATTCCTGGATAAAAGTGGAGCAAAGTCATGACTGGAGCTAAAGGTATCTCTATTAGGGCTATAAACACTTGGCTGGAAGCAAAGCAATGCCCAAGCTTCCCCTAAATTAAGAGATATTATTCCTAAGATAATATTTAAATATTCTCAAAGTCAAATTCAATGGCTAAAAGGATATAAACCTAACATCATTTCTTGAAGTCTCATGACAAATAGTAAGTGGAATCAAAGACACACTACATGTTTTTGTTTTAATATCTAGTTTCAAATTTTACATATAAGAGGCTTACTTCAATCGAGAATCAACTCAAGAGATGGTGTATGTCAAAAAGGGATAAAACAAACTTATGTATAGGTCTAAATTAGAGCCTTGGGTTCTAACATATTACTATGTTCCCCTTGTGAGTCACCATTTTTTGAGACCAACATACCCCTATTTTTATGCTTTTGATGAAAGGGGACTGTTGTGAATGTTTTAAAACATTTGTGTTTTGGATTAAACATGAAAGGGTTATTCTCTCTTGAAATTTAAAGTCAATTTAATTAAAAGACATGAGCCTTGGTGTATCTAGTTTTGATTATGTTTTGTGGACTAATGTTGATAATGATTTTCTTTGAGGTGATTAGTTACAGGTTTTATGGAGAAATTTAGGGTTATTAAGTAGTAAACCCTAGGGGTTTGAATTCAAACATCCACAGGAAAAGTTTAGTGGTAAATTATATTTCCTTTTGATTATATAAACCTTAAATCTAACTTGATATTAAGCTTTGATTATGTTTTTTAACATGACCAAAAATTAATATAAAATCAAGACTTGGACCTCTTATTCCCCCTTTAAAAACCTGAGAGCCCTTTTAGATTAACTAGGTTTTTATTAAGATTTAAATATCTTAGTATTTGCAAGCATGAACCAAATTTTAAAAGGTAAAAACCTTAGTTTTGACATAGTGGATTGCACCCGGGGTATGAGGCTGAGCTCTTGCCTTCCACATGCAATAATAAAAACTCCCCTCTCACCTGTGGGACTGGCGAAGCTAGAGGAGAGAGTTTCTAGGTAAGGGATAGCTCCATTTGATGCATCTGAGTCGTTCCAATAAGTGATAATATAGGTATATAGATATATAATGGGGGGTGAAAAGGGAGAAGGATTACAGGAAAACAAAACTACTCTAAAAGAGGTGATGCACCAAAATGATTTGACCTACTCACACTCACACTTAAATCCAGACAAACACATAAGTACACTTCAAACTGGAAAAAAGGACTAGGTTATAAGAAGCTTAATATGGAGGCTTTAATGGAACACACAGAAAATAGAGACTCGCCAAAGGTGTTGTAGAAAGGCACACTGTGTATTAGCTTCTTCTATCTCTGCACTTCCAAATATATCTCTCCTTGTCACCTATAGAAATGGCACCTTATAGACACCAGGTGTGTTGGTGTTAAACCTGTGGAAGCATTAAGAAGTAATGACTAAACACAAATTGACATTTAGACACACACAGAGATATCTAACTAGAATAGAGGTAAAAATGCATTTATTGATTTCAGGTGAAAATTTGCCAGGGCTTCACCTTACAAATGTGAAAGATCCCCTTCCAAATGACAAGTCTACAATACATAGAGGAAGGAAGGAGGCCTTTTGGTGCCCTTTTTTACAAATGAACCATTTACACTCTAGTCATTGGGAAGAGTAAGCCACTTAAACATTAATGAGAAATTATGAGCCACGTCATTTGTCTGCTTGCAAGACCACTTCTTCAAGGTGATTATGCAGTTTGTCTACTCATTAATGTGAAATGAAGAAAAATGGGCTGCACTGTTAGCTGCTTGCACCTCCTAATAATCAATTCAAAAACACTGCATCACCTGTTGGAGTAATTTATTCAATGATCACCTCCTTTTGCCACTTGGACTATTTGCCTGTTCTTACACTTGGCACTTTTCTCTCTTTATTCTTTGGGCTCTTTATCCTCTTCCTGCTTTATCTCTTTCTACTCCTTCAGCCCTCAGGGTGATCTTCTAGTGGGTTACTGCATTCCTTGGGCTATTTCCATGGTTGGTGTGCAAGCATTTAAAACCAACAGCTATTTTACCATCTTAAATTTGACGTCCATGTTCCCGTCATCACTTGGACTTTTCCTTCAGCTTTCTTGCTTTGACCTTTTCCTGTGGATCTTTTCTGTGGTCTTTTCTCTATTTTAGACCCTCTTGAAGGGGAAGTGTCCCTTCAGATTTGCAGAAATGCCCTTCATTTGGCCAGCTGAGATCCCCTTACAAGGACACCTACCCTTCGGTGGCCTTTTATTTTCAGCCCTCTCTGTGGGTCTCTTTTGCTTCAAGCTTTTTGCCACAGACAAAAAGTCTATGGGAATTGGCTGCTTTGATTTCCCTAGGTCTTTTTGCTTCAGGCTGGCAGCCTTCTTCTGAATTCCTTCAGACTTTTCTTATGAAGGAATTCCTTCGAACAAAAAGTCTGAAAGAATTTGTTTCAATGATAAGTCCAAAAAAACTTAACTTTACAGCTCTTTTCCTTTGTTTTGGACCCTCCTAGAGGGGAAGTGTCCCTTTGGCTTTGGAGAGATACCCTTCATCTGGCCATCATGAGCCCCCTACAAGGGTACCTGCCTTTTAGTGGCCCTTGTCTTTTTAGCCCTCCCTATGGGTCTCTTTTGCTTCGAGCTTTTTCCCATGGACAAAAAGTCTGCGGGAATTAGCCGCTTTGACTTCCCTGGGTCTTTTGATTTGGGATAGTAGCCTTCCTCCAAATTCCTTTGGACAAAAATTACAAAATAATTCAAAGCCTTAAGTCATTTTCATGCCCTTGGAAATCCTTTGGCTGCCTTTAAAATGCTCCCTACCCTCTGCAAGGGCTTTTAGACCTAGAACTGCCCTCTGCAAGGGTATCTTCCCTTTAACTTTGATAAACTCTCCTTTAAACCAAGCTATTAAACTAACCCATTATACCAAAAATGGTTCAACGATTCAACACTACATGATGAGCCTTTGTTGAACCAAGCCTTTGAACCCTTCCTACTTAAACCAACCATTAAACTAATCCATTGAACCAGTTCAACAGTTCAACACTGTGCACTGAGCCTTTGAACCTTTTGTGGTGAACCAAGTGATTGAACCAAGTGTTGAACCCACTAATTGAACCAAGTTTTAAACTCACCAATTGAACCAAGCAATTGAACTAAGTGTTGAACTCGCCGATTGAACTAAGCGATTGAACCAAGGCGATTGAACTAGTTCGACGGTTCAAAAGTGATAACTCTTGGAAAGATTATGTTGTTGAACCACTCTTCCAACCTTAAGGAAAAGTGTCTTCTATACCATTTTGGCTCTCTTTCCTTATGAATTTCTTTAGACAAGAGTCCAAATAAGTTTTGCAAAACCTTACACTCTCTGAACTGGTTCTTCATCTGTCAACAAATTACACTTGAGAAGTTCATAGAAAAATCACTCCTAAGTCCATAGAAAATCAAGCCCTACAGAGTGCATAGAAAACCAAGCCCTATAGAGTCTATAGAAATAGACCTGTAGAGTCCATTAAAAACTAAGACCTATAGAGTCCATAGAAATAGACCTATAGAGTCTGTAGAAAACTAAGACCTACAGAGTTCATAAAAATAAACCTATAGAGTCTATAGAAATAGACCTGCAGAGTCCATAGAAAATTCTTGGACTTATGCAAAATCAAAAATGAATTGGCTTGAAACAACAGAGGAAGAAGGGGACTGATTTTTGTCATGTTACACCAAAAATGGTCAAAAAATTGGTGACTCCCAAGGGAAGCATGCCTGCTGTGCTTAGAAGCCAGTTGCCTTAAAATCCATTGGGCACGGGGTCAAATTGTAACATAAATATCAACAATAGCTCTGATAAATCTAGAACCAATCATGAAGATTTACCTCAAAAGGAAATGAAAAAACACATAAAGCTAAGAAAACTACCAACATGTGTAGAAAGCACTTTAGGAAAAATAGAAGAAAAGTAAGAGAGAATATATACATGATGGAGAAGGGGCTCAATGGTAATTCCTAAGATGTATCCCATTAACTGTGATATATAGTTGTTCACCATCCAACTTGGAGAGTTGGAATGCATTATGTTGCTTACACTGAGTGATTATGTATGGGCCACTCCATAGGGCATCAAACTTCACATGTTTTCCAGGATTAGCTCAGTCTTCATCCAGTTTCAAGATGATGTCTCCTTCAGAGAAACCTTTTGATGAAGATTTCTTGTCGAAGTGGCTCTTCACTTGCTGTTAGCAGCTGGTCATAGAAGCCATAGCCTAGTCCCTTGCTTCTTGGAGTTCTATTAACTCGCATAGCCTAACCTCCATGCTATTTCCTTCTTCTAATTGTAGGTGGTGAGTGAGATCCAAAGTTGGCAACTTGAGTGAAATGGGGAGCCTAGCTTCCCTTCCATAGATGAGCATGTATGGCAAGTTGCTAATTGCCCTCTTCAGGGTGACCCTATCTGCCCACAGGGCTATTTTCAACTTGGCATGCCAAGTCCTCTAATTTTCCTCCATGGTCCACTTGATGATTCTGATCAAGTTCTTATTTGTAGACTTAGCCAGTCCATTCCCCTTTAGGTAATAATTAGATGAAGTGTTAAGATATATACCATATCTCAACACCCATTCACTTGTCTTGGTTCCCAAAAAAGCTAATGCATTATCTGAGATTATGGTTGCTGGAACCCCAAACCTTGCCACTAGGTCCTCATAAAAATCTAGGACCACACTTTCATTTGCCTCCTTCAGAGAAACAACCTCTACCCATCTTGTGAAATAATTTTTGGTGGTCAAGACCCACTTGTGTCTATCACTGGAGTGAGGATTAATCATCCTTATGAAGTCTAGGGCCCATTGCATGAATGGCTGCTCCACCTGAATAGGCTGTAAAAGCATGGTAGCCAACCGTTGCTTCTCATCAAAAAGTGCACACTTCTGGCACTTTCTTACCAAGGCATGGGTGTCCCTGAAAAGAGTAGGCTAGAAATAGCCAACTCTCATTATTCTTGCTACAGTAGCCCTAGGAGAAAAATGACTACTGGTTGGTCCATCATGGAACTCAAATAGCACCCTATCGGCCTGACTTGTGTCCAAGCATCTTAAAAAGACTCTTGAGAGATCCTTCTTTAATAGCACTCCATCAATCAGGTCATAAGGGAGATAATAGAGTTTGAAATACCTTCTCTTGGTCCTATCAAGTGAGTGCAGGCACTCACCAGTGAGAAGGAAATGCCTCATGTCTGATGTCTAATCCCTCATGATAGCTAGTTATTTTGTTGTAGCTACATCGTGGATTAGCAGACTTTCCTCCTTTTTCTATTTAAAGTCTATAGTGAGGTGTTCACATAGCTTCTACCTCTTACCAATTTGGTGATCTTGATATCTACATCATATTCCATCACCTTAGTGATCCACCCTACTCTCTTCTCATTTAGATCTCGATTGATCAATAAATTCTTGATGCTCAGATGTGGAACCACGAGGTGGATTTTCCTATTGGACATGTGTCTAAATTTCTTCAGACTCCGTATGACTGCCAAGACTTGATTTTCCACATACGTATATCTTGTCAAGATCTACTGCCCACTAAGGGCACACTTGATTACCTTTGTATTAGCAACTAAACATGGAATTTAACCAGAATGATAAGTAATTAGAAATATGAAATAACACAGAATATGAGAGACAATACCCAATTGTATTAATACTCATTTAGAAGAAATACAATAAAGAAGATGCCACACTTCTTCCCACACCTCTAGAGCTCCCACACTTCTAGGGCTCACCAGTAAATCTCCTTCAATAGTTCACTCTCTCAATTACGGTCACAACAATCAACTCAAACATAGAGTTATTATTCACCTCCACTAGTTAGTAACAACACTACCAGTACACCAAGTACACAACCATACTCCAAGTAGATCTCCCTTCTCTTGCAGCAACATGGAAATCAACAGACCTTACTTACCATGTAGATATCTCTACACCCTGAAGAACCCTTGTCCTTTCCTCACCAAGTCCTTATGATTCTTCATACCAGCACCCCAGTGGATCTTCTACCAGAACATACACAACCTACAACTCTCCCTGATCATACACACTCATCACCCCTTTGGAACTAAGAGGAGCTACTCTTGCTCTCTCTACAAGCACAATGGCTATCTAGCACACTTTACAATACAACACATGAGTCTATTATATAGATCTCATACATACAATAATTAGACCCTAATTAAAATAATTAGACACACAACTCAAGACCAAAAATAGTCTTTTACATGCAAACAACTGGTTCATTAAACTAACAATTCATCAACTCAGAGTTCTAGAGATGCATAGGCAATCGACGTCAGTCTCTGCCTATCTGGAGGTGACTAACATCAACCAATCCCTGATCAATGTCAGTAGCTTCCTATCCACTCTTGACTGATGTCGATTGTCCTGACCAATGCCCGTTATTGTGACACTTTAGCAACTCCTCCTACTCGCATCTTGGTGAAGATTTTAGCTCCACAACCTAACAATCTCCCACTTGGAGATAAATAGCTACACCTGTACCTATACCTGTACCTTCATCTCATTCATTTCCTAGATTGTATCCCTCTCCAAGTTCAATCTTGAAGACTAACCACCACACAACCTATGGTGCACCTCCTATCATCCAAGTAACCTGCCACATTTGAATCTACAACTCCATGTAGTGAAGACCTTGACCCTGCATAACATGTTAACCTACTGCTAGTCCCTCTCAGATACTTGAGAATCCACCTTCTTGAATTAGCTCTAAACTCTCTAACAACTCCCACTGCTTGGGAAAACTCAGGTCTACATCAGACCTCATGTGATTTCAAACACTGTTCTAAGCTCAGCTTGAACTGTCCAGCCCTTGGTGTGCTTACCAATTTTACATCTTGTGTATTGAACCCCGCCAACACCTTCTTCACATCAGCTCCCACTGGAGACAAAATCAACCTATGATCTTCCATGTATCTCATGCCAAAGAATTTTATTGCTTCCAAATCCTTCATGACATACCTCTGAACTAACTTTACCTTTAGCTCAGAAACTCCCTGCATGTGTAACCCTATACCACTATCCTATAGCTTACTCAAGACCATATACCATGGCCTTTCATCTCACATGTCCATTCACTCTCTTCTTTAACCTGGGAATCCATTCATTTATTAGTGCTTTCATCCTGGCTGGCAACTCTACCAAATCTCCCATTTGGTTATCTTGTAAAGGATTCATGCCATGCTCCCATTGTTTCCTGGATTCTACCTGCATTACCTCTTCATGTCTTCCTAGTTCTTGACCATCAGTGAATAACAAGTAGTATAAAGAAGGTGAACAAATAATATGAGGCTTACTTACCCTTTCAGTCCTCCACATGGGTGTTTGAGACCCCTTGATAGCTTGATGTCTACCCAACATCTATTCCAGTGACCGATCTCAGCCATCTCCTAGTCTGCACCCAATTGACATCAGTTCCCTATGATTGACCCTTACTGCCAATGTCAGTTCCCCCTAACTGACGTCGGTCTCCACCTGCCTGACACCACTGACTCTGTTGGTCTACACATGACCGACATCGGTACCTGCCTATTCAACGTTGGTTTCTCATGACTGACACCAATAACTATGTTTTCCTATGAGTGATGAATTTTTACCTGCGAGCTCACCTTGGATCAAAACCCTATCCAAATTAACACAGCCCTGCTCAAAATAATTCAGTCCCCTCAGCTGATCTCTATTCGTCATCTTGTCCATGAACACCGAGGCTTTCTAGTTCTTAAGTTTGTCAAAGATATCTATCTTTTGCTTAAGAACATGCATTCCCTTCTTACATATGTGACCAAGCCTACAAAGCCACATCTCTACAATAGAAGGTGAATCAGTAATATAAGTAAATAGATAAAGGATACCTACTTTCTTAAGACCATCTAATTCAAGTGCATCCACTATGAGAGTTACTGTGCATCTCTCATCACCCAACTTTCTTGAAGAAATTAGACTCATCTCCAAGACTGCTACCTGCATGACCTCATTCAACACCCATGTGTTACCTGTCTATAATTTCAGCTTCACTTCCCCTTTGCCAACCATGTGACAAGGCTCACCAACCCCTAAATAAATCTCTCCAAAGTCTCCCTGGACATACTCATGAAAAGATGCTCTATTTCGAGCTGCATGGAAAGAGGCAACAAAATCTATAGACCAAGATTCTACTTTATCCAGATCATCCTATGCAACAACACCTACAACATCTGCTTCTTTATTACCTTCATGTTGATCTTCTACCAACTAGCAATCTTTTTTTACCTGCTCTTTCTTTCCATCAAATAGTATTGACCATTCATACTATTAAGTTTCTCCATTCGTAGCTTACTTTCTTCTGCCATTGCTATACTCCCACTTAATCTAAAACCCCTAAAAGTGACCTGTAATCAACAAAAAACTTAACACGCTCTAACCACCTATTAGTGTACTTAACCACCCTCTGATACCAACTTGTCAAGATTGGTACCAACCTAGTCAAACTGGCTCTGATACCACTTGTCAGGATCTACTGCCCACTAAGGGTACACTTGATTACCTTTGTATTAGCAACTAAACATGGAATTTAACCAGAATGATAAGTAACTAGAAATATAAAACAACACAGAATATGAGAGACAATACCCAATTGTATTAATACTCATTTAGAAGAAAATACAATAAAGAAGATGCCACACTTCTTCCCACACCTCTAGAGCTCCCACACTTCTAGGGCTCACCAGTAATTCTCCTTCAATAGTTCACTCTCTTGATTATGGTCACAATAATCAAATCAAACATAGAGTTGTTGTTCACCTCCACCAGTCAGTAACAACACTACCAGTACACCAAGTACACAATCATACTCCATGTAGATATCCCTTCTCTTGTAACAACTTGCAAATCAACAAACCTTACCATGTAGATATCTCTACACCCTGAAGAACCCTTATCCTTGCCTCACAAAGTCCTTATGATTCTTCATACTAGCACCCTGGTGGATCTTCTACCAAAACTTACACAACTTGTAACTCTCCCTGATTATACACACTCAGCACCCCTTTGGAACTAGGAAGAGCTACTCTTGCTCTCTCTACAAGCACAACGGCTATCTAGCACACTTTACAATATAGCCCATGAGTCTATTATATAGATATCATGCATAAAATAATTAGACCCTAATCACAATAATTAGACATGTAACTCAAGACCAAAAATAGTCTTTTACATGCAAATAACTAGTTCGTTAAACTAACAGTTCATCAACTCACAGTTATGGAACCGCACAGGCGACCGACATCGGTCCCTATCTATCTGGAGGTGAACGACGTTGGCCACCCTACTCTCTTCTCATTTATATCTCAATTGATCAAGAAATCCTTGATGCTCAAATGTGGAACCATGAGGTGGATTTTCCTATTGGACAACATGTGTCTAAATTTCTTCAGACTCTGTATGACTGCCAAGGCTTGCTTTTCCACATATGTATATCTGACTTCAAAACCTTCTAGGCCTTGGCTAAAAAATGCAATTGGCTACTCAAAGTTATCATTACTTACTTGGGTAAGCATGGCAAAGATTACCTCTTCATTGCTGAAGGTGTATAGGTTGAAATCTTTGGTGAAGTCAGGGCTGATCAAAGTAGGAGCCCAGGTTATGGCCTACTTGATTTCTTCAAAACTGTATTTTATCTATACTATCCATGTGAACTCCTCACCCTTCCTCAGCATAGAGGTCAATGGATTGACCATCTCTACAAAATTTGGGATAAATCTTCATATGAAATTTATCTTACTGAAGAAGCTTTACAGGCCTATCTTGTGCTTAGGTAAAGACAACTCCAGGATGGAGTGAACTCTCTCTAGACCATTAGCCAAACCCTCTAAAGAAACGATGTGACTCAAGAGCTTTCCCTTATGGATAGTGAACACACATTTCTTAGGATTGAGAGGAATACCAAAATTCCTACACCTCTCAAAGATTTGCCTTAGATGTTTCATGTGTTGGCTCGCTTCCTTGGAAAAAATTGTCACGTCATCAGGATATACCAGTACAGTCTTATTCATCAAGCCTTGAAAGGCCATGTACATAGCTCATTGGAAAGTGGCACTAGAATTAGATAGTCTAAAAGGCATTTTCCTATAAGAAAATGTTCCCCACTTGGTTATGAAGGTTGTCTTGTGCTGGTCATAGTCTTGTACCAAAATCTAGTTGTATCCTGAATACCCAACTAGGAGGGAGAAACGCTCACTGCCTGTCACCATTTAAAGGATTTGCTCCATCCTTGGGAGAGGATAATGGTATTTCAAAGAGACTCTATTGATATCTCTAAAATTGATGCATAGTCTGATATCCCCATTCTTTTTTTGGATAGGAACAATATTTTCCAGCCAAGAAGAGTGTTTGGTTGGAAATATTATCCTAGACTCAATCAATTTAGTGAGCTCCTTATGCATGAGAGGCTCAATCATTGGGTTGATAAGCATCTACTTTTTCTTGATTATTTTGGCACCTTCTCCTAGCTCAATGGTATGCTAGGCCAAACTAGGGTCAAAACCCTTCAAATCACTATACTTCCAAGTGAAGATATCAACAAATTCTAGGCACAACAAGATGAAGGCCTACCTTTCATGCTTTTTGCACACTTTCCCAAGTGCAAGCAACTTGTCTTTGAATATTTACACCTTCTCATGGTGCTCCTCCTTTGTTGTAATGCATGCCTTATTGCTTCTCAATTGGTCATCTCCATTGAAGATACTCTCTAGAGTGACAAAACATTTGGGGAGCTTATTATTCTTCAGCTGAACAATTTGGCTGCCATATTGCTATTGTAACTTAACCTAGTTTCTTGTAAGAAGAGTGTTATTTACTGATCACTACTAAAAACCTACAAGTCGTTGATGTTGTCAGGTACAGAGGGCTAGATCACTGCTTTTAAGTGATGTGAGCTATGGTCTTAGCCTATTTCTTGAGCAATATCAAACTGGGCACCAACTACTACCAACCTATTTGCTTGCATGTTCCATTCTCTAGGAATGGAGGTAACATTGAAAGTGAGGAAATTTTCCACTAAGTCCCATACCCTATGTTTATAAGACTTTAGTAGAGAATTATTCATCAAATTCTAGCCTCTTACCTAGTTGACAATTAGTTCATTGTCACCAAACACTTGCAGCTCTTTGATTCCTCTTTTCCTTGCCCTCTCCAAGATATGGATGAGGGATTTATATTCCACAAAATTGCATGTGCAAGAAAATTGGAACCAAAAGGCTGAAAAATACCTCTCTTTTGAAGGAGAGACCAGCACTGCTCCACCACCAGCTCCTAACTTAGTTCTTGAACCATTAAAGAATAGCTGCCATAGACCTAAACTTTCTTGGCTAGCCGTCATCAGATTTGGTACAAAAGTACCCTCTTCATGCATGCAATAAAATCTAAGGCCCACCTCCTCTATGAATTTGTAGGGATCATTCTCAAAGTTTTCACTTCCCCATTCATCTAAGAGCAGGTCTACAACTCTTTCAAGGGTAGAGGAGGGAGATTGGTCTACTTGGAACTCTTCTTGGTCAATGATGGCATAGCTAACATTTGTTGCCTTGAGTGAGTAAGGTTCTTGATGATCTCTATGAAGTGGTTCAGATTCAATCCTGACTTTAGTCCCATACTTGGTTCTAAAAACTAGATAAGACCAATTTGCTACTAAATAGCTACCTATCTTGGATGTAAAATCCCTGAATAAGTAGCTGGCAAAGTAGGGAGGGACATATTCCACTACCACATCATGAGGAACTAAGAAAGTTGGGAAAACATGTAGTGTCAAGCTCAAACCTCTTACCACCCCAATTGTCTTTGTTGGGGTTCCATCCATCTGTAGGACTCCCTTGGTCATTTTATCATATTTCAAGCCCAGCTTGTCGGCTATGCATTTGGGCATCATCGAGGCGCTTGATCCACTATTAATGATGTAATTATGCACCAAGAAATCTCCAATGACTAAGGACACATAAAAAAGAGGAACCTTCTCTTATTTCTAGGTCTGACCTGAGGTGGAAGGCTATCCATTCATCATCAAAATGTTGTCAACTTTAGCTGGGATAACTCGTTCATCTAGCTCATGTAATTCCTTTTATAGCATGTCTTTTTGCACTGGTATTGATAATGAATCCCACAAAGAGATTTTCATGTGTAGCTTCTTCATTTGGTCAACCATGTTGACCTGAGGGTTTCCCTCCTTCAAAATTTCTTTGGAATTATGTACAGCATGAGGGGCAAGCTGAGGAGCTAGAGGAACAACTGACGGTCTAAAACTTGGGACCTTTTAATTTGCATGTGATGAGGAAGGCATTATTGACGCTTGGGTAGTAACCTGAGCTTCTTCCATTTCTCTCCTTTTGAATCTTGTTTTGGCTACAACATAGTCAACTTGATGGTCTAAAGACCCACATAATTAACTGAATAAAATTCTCCTTTCAGATGATTCATGAGGGTGGAGTCAGGCTGGGCCTGACTGCTACTCGTGTTGGGTTGCATTGGAGCCTCAAAGACATGGAAATGGGTGGCTACCTAATTTTATTGTACATTTAGGCAATAACCCATCATTTCATTCATATAAATAACCTGCTCCTGACCATATCCCATGGCTGAACAACTTGGATGTTCCTACAATAGATTATTTTAAATGGGTACCATGACCTTAGATGATGAAGGGGCACGTAGGTTGTAGCCTTGAAAAGTTATAGTCTAAGTAAACTGACCCTATCCTTGATTATAATTTTGGAAATGGGGTCTAGGATCTTGACCATACTACTGGTACCCTTGGTTTGGTTGGTTGCTTTGAGCTTGCTGCCTTTTAAGAGCCACAAGTTCATTTGACATACTTTACAACAGACTCTTAACTTCATGAAGCTCATTGGATGGATCAATAGCTAGTTTCTCTATGCTAGGTAGAGGAGCTAATGTGGGGGTAGAGGTTTGAATTAGAGGTCACATTTTTGGGAAAAGTGGCATATGGGGTCTGGGAGCTATCTTCCTAGCCTGCACTAAGCAATTTTTAGTTGTTATGGCTATGTCATAAGTGGTAGGTAGCACATGGCCTCCCATAGACTATATCATAACTATGATATCATTGTTCAATGCTTTTAAGTAATATAGGAAAACATAGCTAGTAGTCAGTCTTACCAGAATGGGGATTCTATCCCATGTCTTCTAAAATTGAGTGTTGAAATCTTGCATGTATTCATGTGGGGCTTTTTTCATGTGGTAGTCATCTGCTCAGCAAGTGAGAGGTGATCACTCTTTTCCACAAAATGGTCCATCAACTGAGTACCGAATTCATTCTAGGAATTGATTGAATTTATAGCCAAAGTCTCATACCAGTCAAGAGCTTTTCCCTTGAGAGACAATGTCAACAATCTAATTGCAATATTTTCCTATGTGACATTGTGAATATTGCAGAGGTTAGCAATATTTTTGATGTGCTCGATGACTATAATGGGCCCCTCTCCATCAAAAGAAGGCACAATTTCAAGTGATGCTCCTAGAATTGGGTCATAATGTTGGAGATTCAAATGACTCTAACCATGAAAAGTCACAAAGGGTAACGCCATAGCTATGACAGGATGTAAATGTGGCCCTTCTACATATGTGTTCCTTATAGTAGGTCTAGGAAGGTGGTTTGTTGAATAAGGATGGGTCCTCTCAAACCTTAGTCTTTGTGCTGAGTTTAAAGGCAACTCAATGAAGTCAAACGGAGCACCCTTAGAAGTAAACCATGTGGTGACTTTAGGTATAGGAAGTTAGACTGGTCTTTGATTAAAAATGAAGTTCTTACTAGTGGATTTAGCAGATGATAAAAATAGTTGATTTGTTGTAACAAGAACAAAATCAATCCTAAAACTTTACTAAGTGTAAAAATTGAGTCCCACTAGGTTTGCCAAAAACCGTTGACGTAGTGGATTGCACCTGGGGCAAGAGGTTGAGATCCTACCTTCCACACACAACAATGGAAACTCCCCTCTCACCTGTGGGATTGGTGAAGCTAGAGGGGAGAGTCTCTAGGTAAGGGCTAGTTCCCTTTGATGCATCTGAGTTGTTCCAATAAGTGCTAATATAGGTATATAGATATATAATAGGTGGGTGAAAAGGGAGAAGGATTACAGGAAAACAAAACTACTCTAAAAGAGGTGATGCACCAAAATAATTTTACCTACTCACACTCACACTTGAAGCTATATGAACACATAAGTACACTTCAAACTGGCAGAAGGACCAAGTTATAGGAAGCTTAAAAGGGAGACTTTAATGGAACACACAAAAAATAGAGACTCACCGAAGGTGATGTAGAAAGGCACACTATGTAGTAGCTTCTTCTATCTCTACACTTCCAAATATCTCTCTCCTTGTCACCTGCAAAAAATGGCACCTTATAGACACTAGGTGTGTTTGTGTTAAACCTATGGAAGCACTAGGAAGTAATGACTAAACACAAACTGACACTTAGACATACACAGAGATATCTAACCAGAATAGAGGTAAAAATGCATTTGTTGATTTCAGGTGAAAATTTTCCAGGGCTTCACCTTAGAAATGTGAAAGCTACCCTTTTAAATGACAAGCATACAATATATAGAGGAAGGAAGAAGGCCTTTTGTGCCATTTTTTACAAATGACCCATTTGTGCTATGGTCATTGGGAAGAGTAGGCCGCTTAAACATCAATGAGAAATTATGAGCCATGTCATTTGTCTACTTGCAAGACCACTTCTTCAAGGTGATTACATAGTTTGTCTACTCATTAATGCAAAATGAAGAAAAATGGGCCACACTGTTAGCTAGTTGCACCTCCTAATGATCAATTCACAAACATTGCATCACCTGCTAGAGTAATTCTTGAATCGGTGCCTCCCTTCACCACTTTGACTATCTGCTTGTTTTTACACTTGGTACTTTTCCCTCTTTATTATTTGGGCTCTTTATCCTCTTCCTACTTTGTCTCTTTCTGCTCCTTCAACCCTCAGGGTGATCTTCTAGTGGGTCACTACATTCCTTGGACTCTTTCCATGGTTGGTGTGTAAGCATTTAAAACCAACGACTATTTTACCATCTTAAATTTGACGTCTACATGCCTATCGTCACTTGGACTTTTCCTTTGGCTTTCTTGCTTTGTCCTTTTATTGTGGATCTTTTCTATGATTTTTTCTCTATTTCAGACCCTCTCAAAGGGGAAGTGTCCCTTCAGCTCTGTATAAATACCCTTCATTTGGCCAGTTGAGAGCCCCCCGTAAGGGCACCTTCCCTTCAGTGGCCTTTCCTTTTCAGCCCTCTCTGTGGGTCTCTTTTGCTTTGAGCTTTTTCTCATAGACAAAAAGTCCATGAGAATTATCCACTTTGACTTCCTTGAGTCTTTTTGCTTTAGGCTGGCAACCTTCTTCCAAATTCCTTTAGACTTTTTTTCTGAAGGAATTCCTTCAGACAAAAAGTTTGAAAGAATTTGTTTCAACACTAAGTCTAAAAAAAATTAACTTTGCAGCTCTTTTCCTTTGTTTTGGACCCTCCCAGAGGGGAAGTGTCCCTTCGGCTCTAGAGATATACCCTTATTTTGGCCATCGGGAGCCCCCCGTAAGGGTACCTACCTTTTGGCAGCCCTTGTCTTTTCAACCCTCTCTGCTGGTCTCTTTTGGTTTGGGCTTTCTCTTGTGGACAAAAAGTCTATGGGAATTGGCCACTTTGACTTCCCTGAGTCTTTTGCTTCAGGCTGGCAACTTTCCTCCAAATTCCTTCAGATAAAAAGTCTGAAGGAATTCAAATCCTTAAGTCCTTTTTACGCCCTTGGAAATCCTTCAGCTGCATTTGAAATACTCCCTACCCTCTGTAAGGGATTTTGGAATTAGAACTGCCCTCTACAAAGGCACTTGCCCTTCAACTTTGGGATGCTCCTTTGAACCAAGCCATTGAACCAAAAATGGTTCAACAGTTCAATGGTTCAACACTACACACTGAGCCTTTGTTGAACAAAGCCTTTAAACCTTTGTTACTTGAACCAACCATTGAACCAATCTGTTGAACTGGTTCAATAGTTTAACACTGCGTGTTGAGCCTTTAAACCTTCTATGGTGAACCAAGTGTTAAACCCACCGATTGAACCAAGTGTTGAGCTCATTGATTGAACGAAGTGATTAAACTAAGTGTTGAACTCACTGATTGAACCAAGGTGATTAAATTGGTTTGATAGTTCAAAGGTGCTAACTATTGGAAAGATTATGTCATTGAACCACTCTTCCAACCTTAAGGAAAAGTGTCTTCTAAACCATTTTAGCTCTCTTTCCTTATGAATTTCTTCATAAAAGAGTCTGAAGAAGTTTTGCAATACCTTGCACTCTCTAAATTTGTTCTTCATCTGTCAACAAATTACACCTATAGAGTTTGTAGAAAAATCACTACTGAGTTCATAGAAAATCAAGCCCTATAGAGTCTGTAGAAAAGCAAGCCCTGCAGAGTCCGTATAAAAAGACCTATAGAGTCCGTAGAAAACTAAGACCTACAGAGTCCATAGAAATAGACCTACAAAGTCTATAGAAAAATAAGACCTACAGAGTCCATAGAAATAGACTTGTAGAGTTTGTAGAAATAGACCTGCAGAGTCCATAGAAAATTCTTGGACATGTGCAAAATCAAAAATGAATTGGCCTAAAACAATAGAGGAAGAAGGGGACCAATTTTTGGCCTGTTACACTAAAAATGGTCAACACTTAGTCTAAACCTTTATACATATCAAGCCTTAACTTAAATCTCATGCAATTTTGTATATTTGATGCCTCATGTTTAATCACTGGATTCGATCCAAGGGTGCAAACTAAAGCTAACACTAAAAGGGAGAGCAATCACTATCAAGCACTTAGGTTATGATCTAGTGGTCCTCACTGCCTCAAAGGCCTTAATCTAATAGTGCACATTAACCTTGAATCCCCAAGAATTCTCAAGATCCTAATGCATGACACTCAATCATTAGACCAAATCAATTCTATTGTCTTAAATTTGACAAGCTCGCTCTCATCATTTTATGTCTATGAGGACATAGTTGATGCTATTGAGTGCACCAAATGTAGCTTAGACAAATTTTCAAAGCATAAGAAAAGGGGACATTTTTAAATACCCTTTCAAAGGAATTCATAGAATTTTTATGAGGAAAGACTTAGCATAAAATGCCTTAACCTAAGTCAATTGGTGTTTCTTAACATAAAATAACCTTAGGAACATCATTTTAAGTCTAAGTTTATATAGTCATAGAATTAATTAGGAGGTGTGCATGTTGCAGGATCTAATAGTGATCACTTACCCATTGGATTTGATCTAATAGCGCATTAAACTTGAATACTTTTTAGAGGATTTGAGAGCTCAACAGGTGGCCTACCCATGACCAGGATAACTAATAAAGGCACTGTTGACCAATTTTACCCACAGGTAAAATTTTGGTCACCTTCCTCCCCTACTGTTTAATGCTAGTCATCTTTAGATTGCATAATTTCAATGTAGTTTTCATTCGGCCATGATTCAAGCTTCAATTTAATCTTCAAGACCATCACTCTTTGGTTCAACCCCATGGTTCAATTGGCACTTGGTTCATCCATCGCTTGGTTCAGCATCTCAATTGAACAAGCATTGAACCATTGAACCATTGAACCATGTTTGGTTTAATGTGTTCGGTTTAACATGTTTGGTTCAAAAAATAAAAGGTTCACCGGTGGGTTCAACCAAAAGGTTCAAAGCTTAAGGTTCAATGCTTTGGTTCAGTTCAATGGGCTTGGTTCAAAGGTAAAGGTTCATTGGCCTTGGTTCACTATTTCATCTACTTGGTTCATTAGTCCATTGATGCACAATGGTTGAACCGTTAAACCATTTTGGTTCAATGGGTTTGGTTTAATAGGCTTGGTTTAACAAGCTTGGTTCAAATGGCTTGGTTCGATCTCTTGGTTCAAAGGGGATGGTTCAATCAACAAAAGAGGCTTGTCAACATTCAATGGTTAAAACAATTAAACTGTTGAACCATTTTTGGTTTAATGGGTTTGGTTCAATGGGCTTGGTTCAAGGGCACAGTTCAATGAAGAAGTTCATTGGCTTGGTTCACTAGGAAATCAGTGCGCTTGGTTGAACCCTTAAACCGTTGAACCATTTTTGGTTCAACGGCTTGGTTCAAGGGTATGTCCTTGGCCAAAGGGTAGTATTCAAGGTTAAGTACCCTTCCAAAGGGCTGGTGCTTTAGATGAAAGGGACCCAGGCAAGGGTAAGTTCAAAGTTCAAGTTTTGATTGAAATTGGCTAAGTCCCATTTCTTTCAAACTATTTATCTGAAGGAATTCCTTTAGAGAAAAACTCTGAAGGAATTTAGGCTGCAAACATATAAGCTTCAAGCAAAGGCAAATAGAATTTTTGTAGACTTTTTGTCCACGAACAAAATTCTGTGAAAAAAAAGTAAGGCAAAGGCAGACCCGGGGAAATTGTCTATGGACATAAAGCCCGTGAGAACCTAGGAGACATTTGCATAAAACAAAAGGACCATCTGAAGGCAAAAGGGACCTACTGAATGACCCCAAAGGGTAGATGCCCTTGCGAGGGACTTCCAACCCAAATACAAAGGATACTTTCAAAAGAAAAAGGGTGCCCACAAGGAAGGAAAATAAGCAAGTGTCAGCAAGGGACCTGATAGTGTTGTGACAAGGACGATGACATCCCAGAGGACGTCAAGTTTAAAATAATAGATTAGCCATTGGTTTTCAAAACATGACAGTCATACGAATGTCAACTTTCACAAAGAGAAATGGCCATTTGTTTTCAAAAGAAAAGGAATGGCTAACCATGGAAAAGGAGCTCAGAGTGCAGCGACCCACCAAGATTTCTTCCCCAGGGGCTAAATGAGCTAGATAAGACCAAAATGGAGAAAAGACAAAGTGACAAGCAAGGAATGAGTAAGCAGTTAGTATAAGTGGTGCCAATTTAAGAAGTGACTCTGGAAGGTGAAATAGTGCCAGTGAATTGATCATTTAGGATGCAAGCAGCTATCAGTGCAACTGGTTCCTCTATTTCACATTAATGAGTAGACAAACTATGTAAGTCACCTAAAAGAAAAAATTAGATTTTGAGCAGACAAAGTAGATGGCTCATTAATGTCTTGAGTGACTTGTTCTTCCCAATGAAGGGACATGATTGCCACTTGTAAAGAGGGAGTGCCAAATGGACTTCCTAGTTTCTCCTATATATTTGTGAACTTGTCATTTTGTAAAGGGATCTTCCACATTTTGATAAGGCATAGCCTTGGCTAAATTTCCACTTGAATTAATAAATGCAATTTTTTACCTCCATTTTGGATAGATATTTTAGAGTATCTGCTGAGTGTTGTTTGTATTCAGTCATTGTCTCTTGATGCTCTCACAAGTCCAACACCAATGTACCTATTGTCTATAAGGCACCATTTCTATAGTTGAAAGGAGAAGAGCTAACATTTGGAAGACCAAAATAGAGGAAATTACTATATAAGTGTGCATCTCATAGCAACTTTGGTGATCTCTTTCTTTTTTGTATTTTCCATTAAGGCCTCCTTGTCAGCTTGTAGTAGCTTGGTCCTTCTGCCAAGTGTGAAGTGTATGTATGTATTTGTCTGATTTCAAGAATGGATGTGTGAAGGTTGACATATTTTGGTGCATCACCTCTTTAGAGTAGTTTTTTTTCCTACATCTTTCTCCCTTTTCACCCCTGATTTTATATACCTATATATGTATGCATTAGCACTTGTTGGAACAAACACGATGCATTAGAGGGAGCTAGCCCTTATCTAGAGACTCTCCCCTCCAGCTTCGCCAGTCCCACAAGTGAGAGGGGAGTTTGCATGTTGTGAGGAGAAGGCAAGAGCTCAGCCTCCTACTAAGGGTGCAATTTCTTGTGTCAATAGTTCTAGCACACCCGGTGGGACCAACTGGGACCAGTTGTGTCTAAAGAGTTGAAGAATTTTTTGTGTGTTCTTCAACTGACCAGCCTTTGGAGGCTTTTACATCAACACCAATGGTGACTCCGAGTTGAATCTACTGGTTAAGCAGCCTAGTGCCATCAAAAATCTACTTTTATATGTATAATTATTTTACACAGAATCATCGGTCTTGTGTTCCTTCATATGACTTTGATCAGACTCAAAAATTTTAGAGAATCCCCTCAACCAGCTCTCCTAGTTGCCTTGTAATGATAAGAGAGGTGGCACTAGATTTTGAGAGGTAGATAATGGAGATTAATAGACTGGAGGAATAGTATAGATATCAGCAAGAGCTGAGCTTTGAAGAGGAGTGCTTGTTTAAGCAAACACAGGCCTTGCAATCCATGGAAGAGGAGCTAGCAAAATGGAGAAATCAATTTTTTCAAGGTAGTCAGCCTTGCATACCCCTTCCTAATCTGAAGAAAGTCCCCTCTTTTGCTCCAAATCATTTCTATCAGATTGCACTTGCTCACTCTATCTCATCAAATACATTCACTCTCAATCCCATGTGCCTAGCTTTCCAACACCAGAGGGCATCAGAGCAACCTCCCATGGAGATGAACCTTTTGAACTACTTAGATTGTGAATTTTCAATTGTAGGGAGTACCACCAACTAGCATGTCCCTCTTCTAGAGACTCTTCTAGTGCATCGACAGTCTCTTCCTTGCATTCCTCAACCTCCCCAAGTCTTTCAATGTGATGTGTAGATTCCAAGTTGGAGGAAGGAATGCCAGGAACCAACCTAGAACCTTGAAGAGGATGATGCTCGTGATCTCCAAGAAAGGATCCTTCAAGAAAATATATCCAAGAAAATTGTAGAGTTGAAGTCCCAAATGAGATTCCTCAGCCAACGTGTCGTGGACCTATCTGAACCCAGCCCATCCACACATCTCCAAGAGAGCTATCAGGTCACACCTGATATTGATGAAGTAATGACCAAGTGGAAGGAGGAGAATCATTCGATTCTAGCTCAAGGACTACCTCCTCTTCCACACATTTTATCCACTTCACCTCTTCGCAAGGAGGAACCTATTTTGTAGGAGGCAAGTGAGGAGCAAAAGATCCAATCTGTAGTTCTCCAGGGAGACTTCATGAGTACATATGAGGAGGAGATCACTTTGAGTGACATAGAGGAGCATGGACAATCTCTTGTTCATGCTTTAAATGATTTGTTTAGAGTCATGGAGACAGGCTATGATGTTCTTCAAGAGGGCCAAAAGGGAGTAGAGGATGAGTCTAATAGATCATGTAATGAAGCAGAGGGAAATGGGTCAGACCATGATACATTGCAGAAGGAATGTGCAGATCAAAGGGCTTATGGTGATGAGCCAGCAGCCATTGATTTCTTGGTGAGGAGTGCCACTATGAAGGACCAGCATTTAACAAGCCTCTAGGGACAAGAAGAATACATGTATGTTGGAGACATGTTTGAATTTGATCCACTCGAATTCCAGCCAAACTAGGTGAAAGGTAGGAGGAGTAGGTCACCAACTCTCTGCTTCATTCAACTACTTTCTTTGCACCATAAGTCTTCTTGCTAGGAAGGGGACTTAATAAATTTTCCTTTCAATCCAGGAGGGAGGTGAACATTCTTGGTTAGCTATATGTAGTAGTTTGTTTTTAGCTTCTTTTCCTGCTTTCCCTAAGTGTAGATGCACAAGTAGAATTTTTAGCCTTATGTGTTTCCCTTTGCATGTGGGGTAAAAGGCTTCATGTTTGATTCTCAGATCTTTGGGGCTATTGCTAATTCTTTCATGGCTGCATCTAACTCCGTGCCTAATGGACTGCAAGGCAACTGGGTTCTAAGCATGGCCGCCATGCTTCCCTTATGAGTTGCCAATCTATTGACCAATTTTGCCCATAGGCAAAATTTCAATCACCTTTAGATTGCATAAGTTCAACACAATTTTCATTCAGCCATGATTCAAGCTTCAGTTCAATCTTCAAGACCATTGCTCTTTGGTTCAGCCCCTTGGTTCAATGTGCACTTGGTTCATCCATCACTTGGTTCAACATCTTGATTCAACAAGTGTTGAACCATTGAACTATTGAACCATGTTTGGTTCAACGTATTCAATTTAACATGTTTGGTTCAACAAAAAAAAGGTTCACTAGCGGGTTCAACCAAAAGGTTCAAAGCTTAAGGTTCAACACTTTGGTTCTGTTTAATGGGCTTAGTTAAAAGGAAAAGGTTCATTGGCCTTGGTTCACTAGTTCATCAGCTTGGTTCATTGGTGCATTGGTGTGCAATGGTTAAACTATTGAACCATTTTGGTTCAACAGGTTTGGTTCAAATGGCTTGGTTTGATCTCTTGGTTCAAAGCGGATGGTTCAATCGGCAAAAGAGACTTGTCGGTGTTTAATGGTTAAACCAATTAAATTTTTGAACCATTTTTGGTTCAATGGGTTTGGTTCAAAGGGCTTGGTTCAAGGGCATAGCTCAATGAAGAAGTTTTTCAGCTTGGTTCACTAGGAAATCAGTGCGCTTGGTTGAACCCTTGAACTGTTGAACCATTTTTGGTTTAACAGCTTGGTTCAAGGGTATGTCTTTGGCTGAAGGGTAGTCTTCAAGGTTTAGTACCCTTCCAAAGGGCCGGTGCTTCAGAGGAAAGGGACCCAGGCAAGGGTAAGTTCAAATTTCAAGTTCAAAGTTCAAGTTTTGATTGAAATTGGCTAAGTCCCATTTCTTTCAGACTTTTTGTCTGAAGGAGTTCCTTCAGACAAAAACTCTGAAGGAATTTGGGCTGCATACATCTAAGCTTCAAGCAAAGGTAGATAGAATTTCCATGGACTTTTTGTCTATGGTAAAATGTCCGTAGACAAAAGTCCATAGAAAACAAAGTAAGGCAAAGACAGACCCAGGGAAATTTACCCAGGGAAATTGTTCGTAGACATAAAGCCCGCAGGAACCTAGGAGACATTCGCATAAAACAAAAGGACCATTCGAAGGCAAAAGGGACCTACCAAAGGAACTCGAAGGGTAGATACCCTTGTAAGGGACTTCTGACCTAAATACAAAGGATACTTTCAAAAGCAAAAGGGTGTCTGCAAGGAAAGAAAATAAGTGAGTGCCAGTAAGGGACCCGATAGTGTTGTGATAGGGATGGTGACATCCTAGAGGACGTCGAGTTTAAAAGAATAGATTACTAATTGCTTTTCAAAACATGATGGCCATACGAATGTTAACTTTCACAAAGATAAATGGCCATTTGTCTTCAAAAGCAAAGGAAGCGTTAACCATGGAAAAGGAGCTCAGAGTGCAGCGACTCGCCAAGATTTCTGCCCTAGGGGTTGAATGAGCCTAATAAGACAAAAATAGAGAAAAGACAAAGTGACAAGCAAGGAATGAGTAATCAATTAGTCCAAGTGGTGCCAATTTGAGATGTGACTCTAGCAGGTGAAATAGTGCCAACGAATTGATCATTTGGGATGCAAGTAGCTAGCAGTGCAACTAGTTCCTCTATTTCACATTAATGGGTAGACAAATTTTGTAAGTCACCTAAAATAAAAAAGTAGATTTCAAGAAGACAAAGCAGATGGCTCATTAATGTTTTGATTGACTTGTTCTTCCCAATGAAGGGATGCGATTACCACTTGTAAAGAGGGAGTGTCAAATGGACTTCTTAGTTTCTCTTATATATTTGTGAACTTTTAATTTTGTAAAGGGATCTTCCACATTTTGCTAAGGTGTAGCCTTGGTGAAATTTCCACCTAAATCAATAAATGTAGTTTTTTTCCTCCATTTTTGATAGATATTTTAGATTACGTGATGAGTGTTGTTTGTATTCAGTCATTGTCTCTTGATGCTCTCACAGGTCCAACACCAACGTACCTATTGTCTACAAGGAACCATTTCTATAGCTGAAAGGAGAAGAGATGACATTTGGAAGACCAAAATAGAGGAAATTACTACATAAGTGTGTGTCTCACAGCACCTTTGGTGATCTCTTTCTTTTTTGTATTTTCCATTAAGGCCTCCTTGCTAGTTTCTAGTAGCCTAGTCCTTCTACCAAGTGTGAAGTGTATGTATGCATTTATCTAATTTCAAGAGTGGATGTGTTAAGGTTGACTTATTTTGGTGCATCACCTCTTTAGAGTAGTTTGTTTTCCTTCATCTTTCTCCCTTTTCACCCCCCTTTTATATACCTATATATGTATGCATTAGCACTTACTGAAACAAACACGATGCATCAAAGGGAGCTAGCCCTTATCTAGAGACTCTCCCCTCCAGCTTCGCTGGTCCCATAGGTGAGAGGGGAGTTTCCATGTTGTGAGGAGAAGGTAAGAGCTCGGCCTCCTGCTAAGGGTGCAATTTCCTATGTCAACAGGCACATAGAGCCCCATGAGGAGGATGTATGGTATCTTTCTATTCAAAGGAAAAAGTTATGGTGGGATCCAATTAATAGAGGTGCTCAATTAAATGAATTTGACCTTGTAAAAATTAATGGTTATCACTCACCCACTAGACTTGATCCAATAGTACATCAAGCCTAAATATTTCTTAATGGCCTCATGAGCTTGACACATGGCTAAAGCATGACCAAGATAGTAACTAGTAAGAGTAAGAAACATGGAAAGATTTGTCAAGGTATCAAGTAGCATAATCCATGAACTTAAAGATTTATGGACCAATAAGAATACATGAACTTAGATTTGGATTATTAGATTGAAATAAAAAAATCTTTTTAAATCCATTGGCTAGTCTCCAAATATCACTTATGAAAATTGTCGTGAAAGGCATAGAGCCACACCACATATGTTCCACGTAAGAATGGAGAATCAAAATCAAAGATATCCTAATATCAAAATCATATAATGCATGAGAATAAGGTCCCATAAAATTTGAGGCACATATAATATTAATAAACTAGATATTTCTACCATTAAAGCTAAAAAAACCCTAAACCCTCTATATAAAAGACCCAAGTCAGCTCAATTAGTCATAAAACAATTAAAATAGTGCAAATGAACCTTAAATAAAGTTCATTATTGAAACATTTGGTGACCTTGTAGGTTTAATTTAGTGTCATCAATGGTGGTATGTAAGCAATAGACGAGCATGGAGGTATAACTTTATCTAACTTCAAACAATGAGCAGAGGATCTTTAAAGACATAGAGCTAGACCTGACAACCCTAAACATGCATAGAAGTAGGAACTGGTCCAAGTTATTATTCCTAGTTGAGGAATCCCATCCAATTTCCTAGGAGTAAAATATGAATGCCTCTATGCATCATAGATATAATGACCTAGTCTTAATTCAACTGGTAGGCTTCCACCATGTTGTAGTTGAACTAGAGGTAATACATTATATCAACCTCCTTGCTCTCATTTTCATTGATTTTAGAATAGATAAATAATGGATCATTCAAGAGGGAAACACTAATAAGGTTTCATGCATTACCCCCATGGACTTAAAAACTTATTATAGTATCCCCTTGCCTCATATTAATCTCTCATTTTTTATAGAGTGGACAAACACCCAAGACTTGGATTCAGTCCTCACACCTTGGTTAATCCAAGGCTCCCATGTTTTTAGGTCCCCTAATGGTTGGATTCATATTTTCCAATTAAGGGAGAACATTAGGATAGGTATGACCTTATTGAATAGAGCCTTTGGTGCCCCTTACACCAATTATATAAGGTTTGGGTATCTTATGTTCACTATATGTTGGAATGAAACTTAACCCCTCCCATTAGAGACCTAATGGGATTTTTCTTGGCTGAGAAATTCACATCCATCAAGAGAATTAACTTCAAGAAATTATTTATGATGTCATACCTTTTGGATTCACTTTTATCCCCTATAGATTTTATTGGCATCCAAAATTGGTCCTCTGATGGAAGAAACACTATTTCTCATCACTACTCTAAATTACATATATTCAAATACAAGAACCACATGAAATGTATCTATCATGGTGTTTTCCTAGATATCCATGAAGTAATAACTAGTGTCCCTATGCCAATAATCCACCCTCTATTCAAAATTCAAGTAGAAGCCATGGGGGATGTGTGGTTCTATTCAAATTACATTGTAATAAGAATAGAAGGAATCATGACTCAACCCTATCGATTGCCCATTCTTATCCCTAATAAGTTTGGAGAACAAGATATTGTCTATCAAATCATCTAAGGCGTGGATGGGATATTCAATAAAAATAAGAAGGCTCAACTCCAACCTTTTCCATAATACATTGGTAGGATTATGATCAAGGATTTGAAGCAACTAAAAATTATGGTGATCCATAGAAATTCTTTTGATTTTTAGCTAGATGACCTTAAGTTGTGGGAACCTAATAATAGAGTGACCAATCACATATGAGATAAAAGGGTCCCAAATATTGAATACAAAAATCAACTAGGTGTGGAAGATTATATCTATACAAAGGCAAATAACTTTGAAGAGGTCATGTCAAAGATTAAGGGCTATAACATCAAATTATAGCATAGGCTAGTTAAATAAAACAAACCCCCAAGAGAGAGATGAAAACTACATCCCCTTAAATTATCAATTATTTCCAAGACCATCTAAGATTGATCTTTAGGAGCCACCTATTGGAGGACAATATTTTGAGCCTCAATGAGTAAAATTGACAAAGCCACCCAAGGTTGAACAACTTGAGGATATAAAAGGAAAGGGTAAAGCTATGACTAAGGAGCCAAGGATAGAGCATAGACGTGGAAAATGTCCTCAACCCTAGGCATCCCCATAGAGTCCTCCTTCCCTAGTCAAAATAATTAGCATGATTTCCATCAAGGTAGGAGAAATAGTGGAGAGTGCCCTTGTTGGCATTATAGTTGCCTATGGTTCTGATAAGGAGGAGGATCCCTTTGATGTAGCAAGTAAGGATTTGGACCCATTGGATGGAGGAAAGAGACAATTAGAATTAGACTTAGTACCCCTAACACCTAAAAATAAACCTAGGTTAACCTTCACTCACCCTATAAGTGAATTTAACCTCTTCAGCGATGAGAACCCTATTTATGGACTAGTCATTCCTAACTAGTTTATTTAAGGGAAATTATAAAAAATCCCATCTCTTTCTCCGTCATTAACATTAACTAAAGTTGGAATATATGTGTAGGATAATGTCAAGCTATAGGTCCAGGACATTGTAAATAGACAAGCAAAGAGAAGGATCCAAATCCTTCATGATAAAGAAATCTAGAGGATTCACACCCCAGGGGCCTCTAGGAGTTCAAATGTATAAGTTCCTAAGCAACCATAATTCAAGGATTCTAACACAAAGGTCTAATTCAATCTAGACATATAAAGGTTTGAGAGATTAGTAACAAAGAAGACAACCATTGGCACCGAGGATTTCACTTTTCAAGGTGGAACCTTTTGTGGGATTAACTCCTATTCAAGGGTAGGCAATAAGATAACATCACATCCATCAGGAGGATGTAACTAGTTTGGTTTTGGAAAAATAAACAATAACTATGGATGAAATCCAAGGAATTAAGCAAAGTATCCTCAACTTGAAGAAGTAGAAGAAGGATTTGGAGGCTCAAGTCCTACTCTCAATTATTGAGGACATATTACAAGTGTTGAATAAATATTTATTGGATACATTTAAGAATTTAAAGAACATCAAGCTTAGATTAAGTTCTTTATACCATCAAGATGAGATGACACAAGCCTTAATCACCTAATGATAGGATTATCAAGCTTAGATTATAGAACTCATCAAGGTGCCTAGGATAAAGTATGCCGTAGAGTTCAAGATCATCAAAATTAGACATTTAGATATCCTCATGGAAATTTTTATGGATAAGTAAGAATATTTGATCACCTAGTGCATAAATTTGACAACTTCATCAAGGAAGACAAGGACCTGGTAACCAAAATGGAGAGAATTTTGGGGATTTTATTGGACAACCCTTCTCAAACCATTGCCATGGACTTGATTAGTGATGTAAAATTCAAGCAGAGAGTTGGTGTCCTCATCTAATGCATTAAGGATAAACAGGGCCATTCTACTAAGGATAATCAGAATATCCTTAACACATGCTTACTTTAGGGAACCAAATCATGGAATCA
Organism: Torreya grandis; assembly: GCA_037957365.1. Classification (NCBI taxonomy): domain Eukaryota; kingdom Viridiplantae; phylum Streptophyta; class Pinopsida; order Cupressales; family Taxaceae; genus Torreya; species Torreya grandis. The sequence continues at coordinate 1,550,965 of JARHVA010002337.1, forward strand.
TAATGTATCAAGGAACTCATGGATAAGGCTAACAAGGAATTTGATACATTGGGAAATCTAGAGGAGGATTGTCTAATGAAACCTGTAGTGTATTTTGAGCTAACCAAAGAGAAATACACCAAGGTGAAAGACTTCCTCAGATAAGGCTAATCAATGGACCCATTACCAGTGTAATTTTTAAAATAATATCCCTTTGTAATAAATATATTCTATATTATTAGCATATATGGTTTCCTTTTGTCAATTTTGATGTAGTAGGTCATATACATTGTAATCTTTATATTGAGGACAATTATCCTTATTCTGCATGTGGATATTTTGAGAAAGTTAACTAGTGAACCACATATGTTTCCTATAAATAGGCAAGGATTACCATTTTGTAAAGAGAGAGCTTTTGATTAATTATATACTAGGATCATTTAAGATAACTAAGGAATTATAAAAATATTATCTTTATAGTTTGTTAAATGTCAATGTTATCTCTCAATTGCATGTTATCATCTTAAGTTTAAATGATTCTCTATAATTTGAGTCACACTCTCTATCATAAGGATATTGATTTCTGTTAATATTAGATTAACTATAAATATCTCAAGTATACTTCATTTAATTGTGTTTTGTATTTGGATGTGCTTAGGCTATTTAGGCCACAATAGCAAACATTTAAATTAAAATTGGTTCTTACTTATGAATTTTATATTTCCTCCAAATTTTGCCTGATTTATGCTATAATATAAGTTAATGCTATTTTATAACATAAATTAGTTCATGTGTGCTCAAATTAGTTAGAATTTTTTCATAATATTTGAGATGAGAATTTTTGATCACGTTTCCTTTCTACCTTACCTTTCCATTTTCTTTTTTTTAATCAAGACTCACTTTAGTTTAAATATCATTATTAATATTCACTTAGATTAGTCTATAGATCATAAAATTCAAAAAGATCTAAAGATTTAGACCTTGGTGGCTCCCAACCACTAAACTAAACAAATATTATGGACAATTCCCATACTCTGCTTCTATTCCACCATAGACATCACTAAATTGTCACAAACTACAACTCATGTCTTGGATTTTTCAAATCATAAAATAAAAAGTGTTCATAAACACTAAAGTGCACCTATGGTACATTTAGAATCATAAAAACAACTCATGTGTAAGAAATTATGTGGACTTTAGAATGTGAATAACATTTATTAAAGCTCAAAGATTTATTGACTTAGGCACTTGCAGTTATTGTACCAGATCTGAATGGAAATTTAGAAATATGGGTTGATGCATCTAAAGAAGGCTTAGGTGGCATGTTAATTCAAGATGATTTAGTTGTGGCTTATGATTCAAGAAAATTTAAGGAACATGAATAAAATTACACCACTCATGACCTTGAGATTATTTCAATTATTCATGCTCTGAACTAATGGAAACACTTTTTGTTGGGTAAGAAGTTTGAGGTAAATTGTAATAATTGCATCCTAGAATATTTATTTTACTAGGATGATTTAAATGTGTGCCAGCATATATGGATGGAATTTTTAAGTAATTTTGATATAAATATTTCATGTGAAAGGTAAGAATAATTATGTTATTGATGCTCTCAGCCAACATGTGTATCTTACTACCTTATCTATTATGTATAATATCTTTAAAAATAAATTATTGAAATAATAGAGTTTTGATAATTTTTACTATGTAAGTGAAAATTTTGTTGGTGAGCCTATTGAAAAGAAATTTTATAACTTTATATTCGATTCTAATGGTTCAATTATGTACATGATTCTAGTGACTTAAAAGATATTTTTATGAGATAAGTGAATATAAAACCTCATTTTTCTCATTCAGGTGTCACAAAGATGACCCATGAACTACAAAGGTTTTGTTATTGTCTTGTAATTAATATTTCTACCAAGATGTTTAGAATGATAGCATGTGAAAGATGAATATTACCATCCAAGAGGATTGTCATACCCACATGATGTACCACAAGGTAAGTGGGATATGATTTATTTGGATTTCATAGTTGGTTTTCCATAATCTAAAAGTAAACATGATAGTATTCTAGTTTTAATTAATAAATTCATCAAAGTTGGCCATTTCATTACTCAAAACATGACTAATGATGCATTTGTGTTTAATTCACAATTTGTGAAAGAAATAGTATGACTTCATGGCATGCTTGAAGTTATTATTTTAGATCAAGATAAAAAATTTACTTCAAGGTTTTAGAAAAATTTTACTTCCACTTTTGGTACAATGTTGAATTTTAGTTTGTCTTATCACTTAGAAATAGATGGTCACATGGAAAATCAAATTAGGTCATAGAAGATATGTTAGGAATGTATGTTATGGATCAACAAGATAAATGGGAAGATTATTTATACTTAGTTGAATTTACTTATAATACTACTCACCATTTAGTGATTAAAATAGCTCCTTTTAAATATTTATATGGATACAAGTGCAGAAGTCCACTTGGTTGGGAATGTTTACAAAATATAACTATTACTAGTCTTGATGTTTTGTAATATTATGATAGGAAAATGGAAACTATAAGGTAGAATTTAAAGGTGGACTCTGATAGGTAAAAGAGTTATGTTGATTTAAGAAGGATACCACATGAATTATAAGAGGGAGGTAAGGTTTTTATGCATGTTAGACCACAAAAATGTTTAATTAAATTTTAGAAGTCTTTCAAACTAGCCCTTCAATTTGTAGGAGACTTTGAAATTTTGGAAAAAATTAGTCTTATGTCCTACAAGTTAGCCCTTCCACTTTCCTTGTCTCAGATTCACAATGTGTTTAATGTTGATTTATTGAGAAAATATATTTTTGATCCATTTCATGTTTTGGATTGGACTCATCTTTAGGTTTTATAAGAGTAAAATATGTAGTTAGATCTAGTGAAGATCTTATATGATCACAACGTTAAATTGTGGAATCATGAGATTTACCAAGTGTTAGTTCAATGGGATCCTTTATTAGAAATACATGTTACTTGGGAAGATAAGAGTAATTTTAGGTAGCATTAGCCTTGGCTATTTTCATTTCTAAGATGACTATTTCTAAAGAGGGGGAGGATGTCATGACCTTGACTAACTTGCATTTAATGTATTTGTGTTGATATAGATTATCTATGAACTATTCAAGACATTTTGATGTTTTAATGTGGTGTTATAGTTATATGATCTACAATGATACATTTTTAAATAATTTTGAGATAATTATAGATTACATTTTCATTACAACATTGGATATTTATTCTTAATGTGTACTGATTTATTATTTAAATATTATTATTTCATTTATTATAACTAGATATATAGATATTGTTGATAGTCTATTTTTTTATTACATGGACTCTATTTTTTTATTACATGGACATGTACTTGAGCTAGGTTATATTCAAACCTAAGAAGTAGGGAAACATGGATAAATGAAAAAAATGAATTATATTATAAAGTTTGAGCTTGTTAGTATTGATGTTTTAGTCATTGTGATTATATAATTTAAGTGTTGTGTATTATCATTTTATGTTAATTTCATATTAATTTATTTTAGTTATTTTTGACATTTATGAAAACATCATTTTACTTGATGTTACCAATTTTGAGAATTATCTCTTTGATTATGTCTTATTTAGGTTGATGATTGTTTTCTTCTTGATGATATCATCATTTTCGTCATTCTATTTTATTGTATTTTTCTTTTATCTATGACCATCAACTTTGATAGCGTATTTTTTCATGTTTTGATCTTGTGTATTCTCAATCATTTTGATGTTTGACTTATTATTACCTTATTTATTTATCTTGATATTACTTGACTTATTATTTAAAAACAACCATGTTATGATTGTAGTAAATTATAGATATGTCTTCTTTGCTTTATGTTTTAGACTTGTGCATTAAGTTTAATCTTTGAATGGACCCTTGTCATTATTTATTTTATCATGTTTGTGATATCCATGTTTGGATTAGGCACATGCTTAGGTTATTGGATGTTCAACACACCTTGGGGGAATTGGTAATTAGTTTGTGTGTTTTATTATGCCATATGAACTTTGAGTCATGGCATTGGCTCAATTTACCATGTGAATGGGATTGAGATGTTTATTTGGTTTTTAAGGTTTTATTTGTTTTGTTTGGACTCAATCTTTTGGAAGAAATTGATTTCATGGGGAGACTCTACCAAACATTTTGGCATGGAATTCAAGGGGAATGTAATACCATTTTTATAAGATGTTTATAGGGAATTTGAGCTATAGTTTGATTTATTAATATTGACATCCATGTGTGATTTGAGTAGATTTAACTGGGGTTTGTTTTGGCATATATTATTTGATGTTTTGTTCATTGTGTGAGTATTTTTGGTGTTGGTTTTGCATAGAACATAAGATAGTAGAAGAGAAGAAGAATTTTTTTGTAGGGTTGACTTCCAAAATCTAGGTAATTAATGTTTTTAAAATTCTATGTATGCTTTTCAATGTGGGTTTTTAATGGAAAAACAAGCAATGGTTTTAGCTATAAACACTCACATTGTTTGCCTACATTATAGTGTTTTTATATAAAATCCTAACTAGGGTCTAGGATTTTGGATTTATATTTGTTGTATGGCAGACATATACAACTCATCCATGGTTTTTGATGAATGAATAGAATGTGTTGTCCTTGATATTACATATATTTTTATTTGTTTAGTGTTATGTATGGGTGCATAGTCACTATGTATATGTTTTACTTTGTGGATGGTTTTTGAACCGCTATGATTTTTTTTTTCTTTTGATAAGAGGATACATCTTTGATAGAAACTATGTGTTGTGTATTTTTTTTTATGATTTGAAACCCTTGGTTGGGTTGTTTATTTTGAAGCCTTTATTTTGAATGGTTATGGCTGGGTTGTTTTTGACTATGTTGGATATTTGTTTTGGTTTTACATTTCAAAAAATATAACTTGGATACAATATGGTTTATTATATAATATTTGTAAATTAGCCTACTATTTATTTTTAACTATGGCCATACATTGTGGGCAATTATATAATCAATCTTCATGGGGGACTGAAATGATTTTCAAGGTTTTGTGGAAAAAAATATTATTTTTATTTTTATTATGTTTGTATGATATGTTTGAATTTTTTTTATATTATTGGGTCATTTTTTATTTGAATTAGGTTTATGAAAATCATGTTGTATTAGTGGCATAAATTTGGTAATGATGTTGTAAATTATTTCAATTCATTATTAAGTTGACTTATTTCTTAAAACATTGATATGTTGTTTATTTTTATTTATTATGAGTGTGTTAATCATTATATATGATATATAAATTTTAATAATTTTGGTAAAAAAATGTCATCTATAGATTTACCTAAGTTTTTAATTTATTAATTTTTAAGTGGCTTGACATATTATCTTTTTTTAACAAGTTTAATTTTAATGAATAAATATATATTTAGTACATGAATATGACTACAAAATAAATTATGGCATAAGGGTTTATAAGATATAATATATTATTGAATTTAATATGCACATAAATTCAGAAGCTTGAAAAGTGAGGTGTAGTCATATATAGGTACCAATTTAATGGATCATGGTGGGTTGGTTTACATTCATTTTTTTCTATCCATTAATCATTTATTTGAATGTTGTCAAGCTTAGTTTGTTTCATTATCATTTCCCCACTATTTCTCTACTACCTAATCCATAACCAACTAATGGTTGGGGGTGGTCTAGGTATACTTATAGTTGGGATTATTGGGACTAGTGAGATGAGTTTAGCTTCATTAGATTGTGTGCAATGATTTGATAAATTTGTTCTTACTTAAAACTATGACAATTGGTTTTAGATGAAGTAAAATTGTTGTGTAAGTCTTTGTGATTTTAATTCATGTTTTAGATTAAGGTAAAAGCAAGTTTTGAAGGGACCCTGAAACCCTTTAACAAAGAAAGAAAGATGAAGATATAATGCCCAATAGGAAGAACATTCCTAAAACTTACTATAAAATAGTATCAAAATTAGGTTTTACAAGGACCTAAAACCAAAGACCGATGCCATAAAATAAGATCACAGGTTTTACAGAGACCTGGAAACTCAAAATAAGTTTTTAAAACTAAGATCCAACTTTCAGAACCAGTTATAACATCCAACAGAAAGGACCATACCAAAATGAATAGCAACAAAGAATACCTTAGTCTTCTATCCCAGCCTCATTTCCAACCATTGTTGTATCCTGTATGGATATTGCAGCTGAAGTAGCAGCTTCTTGCTGGACTTTCTTCCTCGAGCTCTGCCTAGTTCTCTTACTAGGACCCTCCAAAGATTTTATTTCTTCATTAGCTCATTTTCCAAGGTTAGCTACAATCGCACATATGCTAGAAGTAACCTCCTCCATTTTCATTCTACTTTCCTTGATGAGCCTTCTCAGATTATTCTCATAATCCTTATGTTTAGTTGGAATATCACTCATTTGCTTCTCCAAATTATTGATTTTGATCTTATCAGCTTCCTAGTTATGTTGCATTATTTCTAATTTCTTCTTTAGCTCCATCATTTCCTTATACATCCATGAATCAACTTGGAAAATTGCATCAACTTTGAATTTGACCAAATTCATGAAGGAGAGCTTAGTGTCCCTCTACCGAGCATCACAACTATCATCTGCATTCTCCTGTGGCAAGGACTCATCCTTTTCTATTTGGTCCTCCCTTTCCATCATTTTCTCTTCTTTTGTCTCTGTAGGGTCTTTATGTTGTTCATGATCATCCTTTTCTTGTTCTCTAATCTCCATATCATGATTGGAAACTAGAACCAAATGTTCCATTTCTCTTGTCAAAGCTGGATCATCAAGTAAAATATTAGTGTCTATAACACTTCCCTCCACCATAGTAAAATATTTGTGATTTTAATTCATGTTATTCATCATAGTTGTACTTAATACAAAGAGATGTATGTTAACATTTAAGTTTAGTTCATGATATGATATTATTTGATAATTTTATTATCGATATAATATTATATTACTAGTATGAAATTACATTGGTTCATTTATACCTTTAATAGAATAACATAGATATGTGGTCTTTATTAGGTACTAGTAGTTATATAATTATTTAGAATGAGTAGTTTGATAAATTTGATTAGAAAGCTATAGCATTTTGTTATATGATATTGGTTTTATATTGATTAATGATCTGTAAATGTTTTCATGTCTTTGGTTATACTTTTTTACATTATTAGTATTATCTTTTTCAATTACTTGGTTATTTGAAGATGCAAATAATTATCTTAGAACTTAGTTGTAAATGTTAGTATGAGTATAAAATTATTATTTTATTACATTGAGAATATAGAAATTGAAACATATTGTTAGTATCATAAGTTACTTTTAATGTTTTTATTACAATTAACCTTGATCTTGTAAAATCTATGTGACATTATTGTTTGAACAAGTTCACTTGTGATAAACATTTTAATTCAATAATTCAGTGTAGTTGAAAGTTATGTTTAAAGGAGTTTTTAAATAATTGTATACTATACCAACCTCTATTTGAGATGGATTAACTAATGAAAGTTGTCATGACTTCATTAAAGAGATTATACTATAACTATTATATTTATTAAAATGAAATCCTTGTATTATAGTTCGTAAATTGAATGGATTTCAGCATAACACTTATGTGAGAAATGTAATAACTTGTTAGAATGTATGATAATGAATTGATATGGGAGAAATAATTAAGCAATTAAAAACATATAAATATTATAAATAATGTCTTATATAAGACAATCATTTCACTTTTAAATTATCAATCAATGTTAAGTATAATGGACTATTATGGGTAGCTCCTAAATAATTCATTGAAATTAAAATACAATAAGATTATGTAAACCTTACTCATATGTTGAAGGTAAGGATTTAGTAATATACATCATGAAAAGTTATAAAATGGGTATGAATATTCCTAGCTAAATCATATTGTTACTGATGATCAAATGCTCCATGTTTGGAATAAGCCATTGAATACTTTTAACAAGTTGGTTCATATCATTTAATGGTAAAAATAAGTTAATGAAATTATATTTTTATTATAAGAATCTACCTTAGAATTTAAGATCAAGTAATATCTAATATTAAAGTAATAAATACAAAATTATTAAGCTAAGATCATGGATATAAGACAATGGTTAAATATTTAAGAAAAATATTGAATCAAGACTTAATATAAGTACATTTAGTTCATGAGATTATTAATATGTAATAGGCTTATTGAAATCATGCAACACTCATGTCAATAATAATGGGAAATGTAAATATAACCTAAGACATTATAGAATCCTTAGGAATGATTTGTCATGATATTTTACCCTATTTGTATAATGGTTAGATGTTCATAATCAAAACTTAAGAATTTTTATTGAAACATCCCATGAACCTTGCATACTCCCTAAAGTAGTTCATGTCAAACTTTGTACATTGGTTTTCATGTGAATTGAAATGGTGTTCAAATGATTTAAATTTCTTTTGGAAAGATTCATTTTCCCTTGATCTTTTTTTTATGCTTTTGATTTGGTAAATATCATTTATGCAAGCTTAATATGATGATTATTCTATTGAATCTGATCTTACTTTACCACTATTTACTATTTTTTTGAATTACCAATGAGGTACTTGTTCTATAGCCTGTATAGGTACTATAGTAAGGGCATAAGTTAGTAATGACTCCACTGGGAAGGCAAAAACATACTAAATAGATAGAGGTGAGTGGGTAAGACCACATTGACCCACTTTTATTTAAATACTAAGTGTTGAAATTTCTTCTTAATAAAGCCATTGATGGGTTATGTACTTGGTTTAGTTCTTATTTTGGTTTTAATGAAATTATTGATCTCATTATGTGTTTCTATGATAAACTTTGGGTGAAATTTATTCCTTTATTATACTTCCTATCATATTTATGAGAAAAAATTTAGTTGTGACATCCTTATGCCTAATTTATTATATTTTAGTCTGACCACTATTATTATGATAATCTAGGACTTTTTCCTTGCCCAAAATTTTATAAACCTAATTATCTTACATATATATAAGTTATGGACTTGTACCTATTTTACAAATACCAAAATACTTGTATCCAAGTTAGACACCTACATAAATGTAAGTTTCCTATTCTAATACAAGTGTCTAGTGCCCTAAAGTTATATAATTAAAAATTAAGTGTAATCTTATGGTCAACTTAAGTGATTTAATTTAATATATTCTCCAAATGTATTGGTATAGATTAATATCAACCACAATTCATTCCTAACCTAACATAGACCTAGAAAGGACCCAAAAATACAAAAGGATCCTTACCAAAATCACTTTATAAAACCCTCACCTGATAAAATCTTCCCTATTTTATTTTATTTATGTTTTAGTCATAGGTAAAACACAAATATAGCTATTAATTAATGAAGGAAGACTCCATGAGCCATATTTTCCAAGTTACAAGCTAGGTCACATTTGTACTTACTTATCACACATTACGTGATTCACACACAAGTCAACATGTAGGGTGAAATACATAATTTTGAAACCCTCTTTAGTTTATTGGATATGTAAGCAATGATCATTGATAGAGGTGTATTTTGGGTTACTCAACAAAATTTGCCCACTAACCCATATTTTCCATAGCCAATATGAAGATAAAGAACTACGGTTTTTATATTTGAAAATGAGTGATAATCTATAACCTAGATCTTAATCCACCAGACTGAAGGTGATATAGAACCTAGAGGCATCTAGGTGGTTGCATATTATTTAAATAGGTATTATATACTAGACACCTACATTTTAATCAAGTAATAACATTGATGTAACCATCTTGTGTTGACACAAGTGTTTTAATATATAGAGATAAAATTTCTAGAATCAAATGACTATTCTAAGATCCATATCTAGTTCACTTTCTATCTATTCTAGATCTAGATTAGTATTATCATCCATATCATTTATTAATTTAATATATATCATATACATAATTTATATATTTATCATCTTAGTATAATATAGTTAGTCTATGTTTTATATGAGTTTTGTAGATAGTTGGCCTACTCTAGAGATAGTCTACCATTTGTTTCCCTAGGCTATCTCCTACCCATTAAACCCTAGATTCCCCATATCTACATTTTATTATTGAATAAAATCATAATAAAATAAATTTACCAAAATATATGAATCATAATTTAATGAAATAATAAATAACACTTGTTTAGTGTGTATGATCTAACTATGTGAAACTAAACATTGATTGGAAATGATCAATGGATAATGATTATACAAGTACCTCATGATTTTTAAATATAACTTATGAGGATTATAATAATTAAAAAAGGGAACATGGTCAAATAAAGAAACTATCTTCTAGTGGTTATTTCTATCCTATGTGGAAAAATAGGGAAATTAGGGCATGATCATTTGTGGTTGCTTGTAACATGCCCATGTCTATAAATTTGACCTTCATATACATGAGAATGACATGGAAATAAATTATTAAAAGTAAAAATATTAATATGGTTTGTAATAAATAAAATCAATATAAAAAAAGAAGGGGGATTATAATGGGATGAGCTGATCCTAATCACCCTTGATGACTAATCATTGCCTATGTATCTAATAATATAAAGAGGGAAATAAATCCCATGTAGTTATATCACTAATATTTCATTTTTAAATTTTTTTCCTTTTATTACATTATTATATCTATATATGGATTGAATACTTGATAATTTTTTTCTTGACTTTGATAAAATAGTCTCTTGAGGCTAAATACTGCTTCAAATTACTAGAATTAGATTTGGAAAGAATAGGGAATATTTTTCTCAATGTGAAATAATTTAAGTGTCCCTTAATATTGAAATATATAAGTGATATAATACATGAATTATACGTTCCTTTATATAATTTCAAAAGGGGAAAACCTCATGCTACCTATCAAAAAATGTGAACCAAAATTTAAGGGATGTCCTAAATTTGAAAAGTATGTTTTCTAAGATGAAGTTTAGGATCATCTCATAGGGATAAAAATTAACTACCACTATTGATCCATATTGTTTGATATTTTCCTATAACAAAATATGTGAAAACTTTAATCTAGGATGTCCACACATATGCTTAGATGGGTTTTTAATGACTAATAATGTCTATGTATGTGTAATATAACAATTCAAAAATGGTTAGGTATATATTGGTACTTAAGATAAAAGTATGTTATAAAATAAGTGTAGATATGTTATCAATTCAATTCATTTTAAGTAAAAGTGAGTCAAAATTGAAACTACCAAGTATCCATGACCAACTTGAGTGATTACATATGATATGCAATGGAAACATTTTTGATGATTTGGAGACACAAAATTTTATGGAGTATATGAATTTAAAAAAACATGAGTAGGGTTAGGATGAAATTCTAAATTGATACCATGTGAAGTGATATTTTAATAATAAAATTATCTTAGTACATTCATAATTTTAGAGATATCAACAAGAATTTTCATAGCATATTTCATAATATAACTAATGGGTTTATCTCTATTTTGGTATTCCAATTGGATTTCATTATCATATTTTTTTATAATCATCTTGAGAGGCTTTAACATTCATATTATTATCAACATTATAATTTATATAAAAATAATTGGTATCCACATGAAAACATATTTCCATACTATTCCCTATATTATATTTTATGGTTTTCTAATTATATACAAAGGGATAAAAAAATTGTTCACATATATGTCCAAATATATATTTAATTAGCTTGGTTTATTTGATTCTAACATGTATTTTATCACTAATTTATTATCTCATATCAAAATTTATCTTTCAATAATAATAAGGGATTCTACAAATGGGATAGACAATAAAAAAGCCATTCATAATGTTTGTATATTCATTTATCCATATTGTGACCACACTATCATAAATATAAGAATCATTATCTTTTATATAATTATGAAAATAAATGACATTAATAAAATAATTTATAACATCTTATAAAATAACATTTAAAGGGTGATCCATCACAACAAAAAAATCTAGGGTTTTAAGTAAGCAACAAAAATTAGGGATAAATAAATATACCATGAATCAATACAAACCCTAAACAAAGGCAACACTATGTATAAGTAATATTTAACCTTTATAGGAGACTCAAATATCTAATTATAGTTAAAGAGTAGTTCCCAAAGTTAATTTTCATTAATCTAGGGAACTTTGAACATGTTTAATATTGGTTCATATTAAGCTCTTATTGCATAATTTTATCTTGTGTCCTACACCCTATATAACGTTATAAATGATTTGTATTTTATTTTAAATTTATATTTATATTCATCCCAATTCATTGATATTACCACTATTCAACTAAGAACACCCAAAAACCTAAAAAAAATACTATTTATGCTACCCTCTATGACTCCAGATGCTATTATAATTACAAAAACATTGTTTTGTTGTTTCTATGATTTTTTATAGGATAATCATGTATGATCCTAATTTAAAAAGACTATACTATCAAATATAGATATTTTTATTTTTAATGTTTTAAACATTATCTTTAATTATTTAAAATTTTCTCCCCATTTTCACCTTTCACTCCATTTTTGTGGAAGCATACATGATAATAGGGTTTTGATTTGAATTTTACAAGTCTACATACACATATGCATTAGTGTAGATAAGACAAGAAATAAGTAATAAATATGAAAATTTAAAGAGTTATAATATTTTTAAAATAATAATATATTTATAAGGAGTAGAAGTGTAAGGATTACATCTTATTTCTACTCCAAGTCTTCATATTTAATCTTTTATTTCATCATGTAGTGAAGGAACATATAAGGATTAGGGTTTGCATCAATGTGATTGCTTGTTGAATCACATTGATTTTTTTATTTTAAACATTTCAAAGAATAAGGGATAGAGTAGGGAATCACCCTCATAGATACACTCTTTTTAAAGGTTTTTAAATATGATTTATGTAAACTAGGGTTTCAAGAAATGAGAAGGGTTTTCATGTGATTTGCATCAAATTCTTAAAAAAAGAGAAAGGTTTATTAATAAAAAAATAAAATTAATACATTCATGAAATTAATTTAAAAAAATTAAATAGTTATGGAAACCATAAAATAACCTTCTATGACAATTTAAAATGGTCATGAATGTATCCAATGCATCTAATCAAATTTTCTAGGTCAAACTTCATAAATGTTTATGATTTTTATTTGTCTTAATCCCTAAACATATTTCCAACTAATTCACAACATTAATTTTTTAAAAATTAAATATTTGTCTCTAAAATATAAATTCCTAATTTTTAATTATTCTAAAACTTTTGATTACTAAAACTGGGCCTACTTGTACTATTATATTACTATAACCAACTTAGGTATGAATTTCAACCATTTATTAGTGTTAGTTGAGTATTGCACATTTAAACTACATTTTCATGTTTATTTTGTTAATCCAATACTTTATTACACCCATTAGAGTTGAATTTATTCATATATTTCATATTGGACATCATATTTAATAGATTTTAAACAATAATTTCCTTTTCCCCTCCTAATAGGGTTACCCTTGTTTGTGCCTACTATTACCCATATATCCTTACATTTTCCCTTTTGTTTTATTTTAAAATATTGTTTTTATTATGATAGATATGATTTTTATAGGACTGATATTATTTTTTAAACCATCATTATTCTTAGCTCCTTGTGTATTTTTTCAAACCCTAGTTTTTGTGATTTTTTTATCATTCAAATTCAAGGGTATGTGATTCCTAGTTTAATCCTCCTCATGTAACTTGAATTTATCCCACCTTTTGGTTAGTTTTGTAATTATTTAATGTAGCAATATTTCATGTTGATAGATGATACACATATAATTTATATCTCTCAAAACATTTGGTATTTATAGTAGTTATTTTCCATGATTTGTTGTGGGTATGGTCTATGTATGAGTTCTTAGTTTTATGAGATAATGTACAATCTATTATTCTTAGAATTTTATTAATTGTTCATTAGTTAAAATTGTAATTATTTTTATATTCATATGAGTCATTTTGATATATAACTATTATATGATATATATATTTTAGTATTATTACATGTTTAAATTTTTTAGATACAACATATGATTTTTTATTCGTGTCAAAATAATTGTCATTGATTTCAAAGGAATTCTAATGGATATGAATGGAGATATCAAATAAAATTATCATCAAAAGTGAATGGAAGTGTCAAATGGAATTAATATTGTAAGTTAATATAAATGTCAAGATGATGTAAATGTCGATAGAAATGTTAAAAAAAATTGTCAATGGAAATATTGATGGAATTATCAATTGAAATGTTGATGGAATTATTAACAAAAATATCAATAAAAATGTTGATGGAAATGTCAATTATCACATATTTTAGTGAATAGGTGCCTCTTGGATGAGATGCATCCTTTGTGAGAATTTTTTTAAATGATATAAAAGGGAGTAGAAAGGATTTAAATAAAATTGAATGAAATTGAGAAAATACATCATTTGAGTCTAAGGAAGAGAAGAAGAGAAGAGTATAAAATGAAATAAAATATCTTTTAAGAAAATAAGTGGGAAAGGTATATTTATTTGAATGAATAATATCATTTGATAATTGTGAAAGAGAGTCGAGAAGAAAGTATATAAGAAAATTAGTGAGAGATAAAGTGTATGAGAATAAAATCCATCGTTTGATTAAGGACGCAATCACAGATGGTGGAATCAATTTATCTTCAGGTTGGTACCTCATAATCTAGGGGTTGGTTATCTTATGGGTAGATGCTCATGAATTTGATAGGTTAGTGTTTGGAAAAGGGGATAATTGTCTCTAGAGGGTGGACACTCACTAATTACTCAAGTTGGTGCTTATTTTGGGGATTGGTGTTTCCAATTGGTTGGTTCCTGAATATATATATATATATATATATATATATATATATATATTTGCTTATATATATATATATATATATAAGAATTTTTTTTTATTTTTTTCTCCCAAAAGGGTTTCCATGTAAATCATGAGTTCTCTTGTGTTATTAATTCCTAGATATTAAATGTTTGTTATTGTTTTAGTTGATTAAATTTAAAATATTTGAATAGTATCTTATATTGATTCACCCACCTCAATATAAGCTCGAGTTTAATAATTGAATCAAAGTGGTTCTTTTAGAATTAGTCTAACTACTAGAGGGTAGATCTTAAGAGTGCATATGGATAGTCATCATGGTCAAGATGGTTTATCAATAAAAAAACCAAATTTTTGATGAAATGAATTATTATTTTTGTATAATATGTATGATAACATATATTATGGCTCTATTTTTTGATATTTGGTTATCAGTAGCAATGGGGAACATAGAACCAACAAATCATCATATGGATTAGGATGGAAAGAAGGCATGTGAGAATAATTCAAAAGAAAAGAATTTCATTTTATGTGGCTTATCATAATTAGATTTCATAAAATTAATGAATTGTATGTCAAAAAAATATATATGGGACAAACTTTAGAATATCTATGAAGGTGATGACAAGGTCAAGAAGGTGAAGCTTCAAATGCATAGAAGTCAATTTGAAAGTCTTAAGATGAAATATGAAGAACAGGTTGTAACCTATCTTCTCCATGTGGATGAGATAGTCAATACCATAAAAAGGATAGGTCAAAAAATGGAAGGATAAATGATAGTACTAAAAGTACTAAAGTCACTTCTTATGAGGTATGATGCAAAATATTGGCTATTGAAGAAATGGATGACATGGACACATTGAAGATGGATGAATTACATGGAATTATCATAGCATGAAATATGAAGATGTAAATGAAAAAAAAAAATCATGAATCAACTTTCAAAGTATCAAATAAAGTTATACAGGAAAAATATGAATCAAGACATAACATCAGTGAATAGTCAGATAAAGAAGAATCCCTATTTGTGAGAAATCTCAAAAAGGGATCTAGGACATATAAAGGTAATCTACCTTTTAAGTGTTTTAATTATGGAAAAATAGAACACTTTTCAAATAAATGTCCCCATTAAAATAAGAGATTATTAATGATGAAGAGGAACATTATGAGAAAGAGAGTAAGTACCATAAGATTAAGAAAAACTACAAATTATAGAAGTATGAAAAAAAAAGAGATATGATAAAGAAAAGAAAAGTATTTAGTCAAAAGGGATAGTATCTCAAGTAAAAATATTGAAGAAGATGTTAAATATAGTGATGGAGGTGAATTTTTAGTGATTTAGAAGCTAGAGAAGTAGAAGTAGATCTTGAAGGACAACTCTTAAGTGCCTTTAATGAAAATAAAATTATCAAGAGATAAAATCAGAAATAAAAGTGATAAATTAAATAATACAAATAATATAATTAAGATAAAGAAGAAGAGTTATAATAAATTTAAGAGGATTCATAAATGGTCATCATGAATCTAAATGCTCAAGTCGAAGAGGCAATGAAAATAAATGAA
>JARHVA010002337.1:1572500-1692500 GCA_037957365.1 Torreya grandis
ACTAAATGCACTTTTTATAAATGCATGCAAAAGTTTAAATGTAGCTATTAAATTTAAGGAGAAATGTGTTATGTTAAAAAAATATAATAACACACTAAAGAAAATATTTAAAGAGCACAACACAAATCTTAATATTTTATTAAATAAAAAAATACACATATCATAGTCTACTTTTATCAAGAGATACAGTTAATGAGGAAAGGGAAAATCTTGATGATATCAATTATGGTATATAATATCTTCTTAGGGAAGTAATTTTAAAATATAACACAAATTAATTCAAAGAAATTATTTCTAAGGATTGAAAAGATCAAATGGAGGAAGGGTATGTTAAAAAATAATGATATTTTATGATATGTCAAGAAATATTTTATTAGTTTTATTAGATATATTATAGGATTAAGGAAATTTGTGTTGTATCTTAACTATACTAAATCAAGTTGTATATTGTGAGTTGATGTAGTTAAAATAAGATGGTCTCATTATGATTATATTCAAGATTAAGTTGAATTAAAATATTATTTTGTTATGGATTTGGATTGAGCACACATTTTAATGTGATGTGATTTCATCTTGTTAAATTATGATCATGTATAATTTTTTGTCATTTTTCAATCATACCTACATTTATTGCCTATTAATAGCATTATATTTATTGATAATCATGTTTATAGATAATGGAAAAGATTTTATTTTTCATTTGATCATTCATTTGAGTTATGAGTTAGTTTTTATTATGAATTGAACAATTTGTGGTTTTATGGAATCATTATGGATATGGAGTCTAATAAATAATTATGGTTTGTTTTTTTGTTAAATATAAACTTGATTCTTCTCTTTGACATGGATTGAGTAAAATATTTGGTTCTAAGTTGAACTTAGTTTGTATTATGTTTTTTTCATTATGATTTAATCCAATTCAATGATGAAAGTATTTTTTGATTTTCTATTAACACTTTATCAATTTAAAATTATTGATATGAAAACATAATGGTGTAGGGGTTCAATAAGGTCTTTTTTCTTCTCAATTAGCTCTTATTGTTTAATAGGCTTGTATAATTATTCTATCTTCATATTTTAATAAATTAAGAAATATTTTGATTTAAACATGTTACTGGACTCATATCAATGTTGTTTAATTCACCACACGTGTTTCCAACCTTATCTAAGGTTGACTCTTGAAAAATATAGTAAACATGTTTATAAAGGTAACATCGTTCATAACTAGGTCTATAATATTATTGAATGGTTATTTGAATTAATTATTAGACACCTTATAAATTTTCATGATTATTTTATCCCTCTTAATGTGGTCTAACATAAAAAATAACTTTCCCACTTGCCTATGCAAGGGTTTTGCAAGGAAAACAATAAAATAGTAAAAAAAATGAAATTAATCCCAAAAAATTACATGAAAACTAACACACATGTGTATGAATTTTAATCAAATTTGTCTTAGTCATTTTTTACATGTAAAATTTTTTGTATTGTAAATATGGGTTTTAGGCCTTATTTTTACACTTGCAGTCTAATATTATTGAATAAATCCTACTAAAAGTACCTTCATGTTTTGAAATCACTTTAAAAACTTCATTAACATTGTATTACACCTTTCTATAAATTTTCAACCATTTTTAAGTGTTCATTTTCTTTTTATGAGATTTTTAGTGTCACAAACCTTAGTTTAGGGTTACTTGATTGTGTAAAAATAATGAATGAAAAGTCAATGGAAATTCCAACTCTAAGACATATTTTGGACTTTTAGGGATTGTATTAAACTGTCCCCATGTCTACCTTAACTTAAAAATCAATTTAGTACCTAAATAACACATTACAGTTTAATAACACATATTTCTTCTTAATTGTCACAAACTTGTTTTATGTATTCAGATGCATACTATGCTCTATGCATTATTTTATTCTTAATCTCTTTTATTTTATTCTTATTCTATTTTGTTATAGTACTATTATTCATCATTTTATGCTAGAATTAAGGTATAAACTATTAATATTGTGTTAAAATATCAAATTTATGTTTTTTCAAAAGTAAATAAAAAAAACATTTAACAATACCATCTTATAAAATAAAATAAAAATTGACCCATTTTAAGAACTATTTACATAAAGGGAAAGTTTCATGGAAAATGGAATAAGATATGGAATACATCTATTAATAAAATCACAATGATATAAACATTTTTTATGAATTAAGTATTTCAAATGTTTTATAATAGAAAAAAAGATATGAAATTAGATTTCATACAATAATAATTATAATAAATATAAAAGTAAAACTTGCATTACTAAAATAATCCTTGAAAAACCTACTCATCTTAAGTGACATCTTAATCTACCATTTTAGTGCCACATTCAGTCTTAATATTTACATTCACTCTATTGATCACTATATTACTGACACCTCTTCATTTAGTAAGATAACTCCATGTTGGAAGAACTCTTTCATAAGGAAACATGTCCATAGGATAAAGTCAAATATATAATCTCAAGTAGGTATCTAGATTTTTATCTAATTTATTTCTAAGTTTTGACTTAATGAAATATAATTCACTAAATACTCTTTCATCTTCTACTGAGGTAAAAATCATTGTTTGAAAATTTTCATATAATAAAAAATATGCAATATTATTTTCCTACAAGATGTTACTAAGATAAATTTTTCTCCATAGCCATGTAATTGCACCATTTTTTGTTAGTTCGCTTTGACACCAATATTGATCAATCATTGTAATTAAAAAATGTGTTGACTGAGACACCAGTAATTCCTTTAGTAAAATACTTTTAATTTCAAACCATTGACCTATACAAAGATAACTCATGTATTTTTAAATAAATTTCTCATTCGTTGTTGAACATTATTGTTTTTCTGAAAAATGGGATTCACAATTCCAATGGACTCTAACAAATCATCCCTTTAAAAATGATCTTTTTTTTTTTTTTTTTTTTTTTTTATAAATTTTTAAGTTCTACTAAATTTCCTTTGTATTTTAGATAGAATAGTATCACATAGA
The DNA here is from genome assembly GCA_037957365.1 of Torreya grandis. Taxonomy (NCBI): domain Eukaryota; kingdom Viridiplantae; phylum Streptophyta; class Pinopsida; order Cupressales; family Taxaceae; genus Torreya; species Torreya grandis. Next base: position 1,575,530 of record JARHVA010002337.1, read on the forward strand.
AGACATGTTATAGGCACTTATTAAGTTTTATCACCCATAAAATCAAGCCTTCTATAAAAAGTGTGCATTGGTATGTCCTTACGATAAATGATGGAAAAAATATGATCATTGATATTAAATTTAAAATAGATTTCAAGATTCTTAAAATCTATAAAATTTTTGCAAATCTAAAAAATAGGTTTTTTAAAGTTTTTATGTGATGTCTATAATATATCTAGACATTGACATATTCATTTCCTCAACCATATGAAGTCAATAATATATATAGATATCTACTAAGCATGTTTCATTAAACAATTTATTTCATTCAACATTGGGATAATTCAACATAATGTTATTAATGTTTCCAAATATATTAAATAGTAAAAAAAATCCTTTTCCTTTCAACCTCCCTATGATAGTTATACATAAAACATACTAATGATGGATATTCTTCAAGAATTATGCATGCAATCTCATACATGGAAATCCATCTTTTATCAACATATTTTAGTAGTATTTTACCATTAGTCACTCCAATTGAAAATTTTTAGAACCACAAAAATATTTTTGGACTTCTTGACATATAAGCATGTAAGTCATCAATAAGGTCTTCCATTTTTGCAACATTACCAAATGTGTTAATAATTTTCTATGCAACATTCATCCTATGAACCATAAAATGAACTAGAATCATCAATGGGGAAAATATTATTTGAATTTGAATACAAATACCATTTTTATTGCTCCACATTATTGATGCACTATCAATCCCAACACACACCAACTTGGTATCTATGGCATAATCATCCATCCATATTTAGCTCTCAAATTATATACAACCAATTTGTGAAGGTTTTAGGACTTACAATTATCTACCATTTTATAAAAAACTAATAGATAAGGTTACCTTGAATAGTTCTAAAAATTATAAATATGCTTGCAAACCCAAGTTTTTTTATCAATTTTTTTGACCTCATCAATGGATAGTGAGATAAATAGTGAATTTTGTAATTTTTCTTTCAAATCCTCCTGCTCAACAATTGATAAACATTTTTTCATTTCCAAAGCAATTATATTTGACCAATGTGATTATGGAATATCAATAAAACCATTATGTTGAAATAAAATATTATAATTAAAAAAAAGAAATAGGTATACCCTTTTTTAAAAGGTGGTATACAATAGAGAACTGCATATATTTGGAATTTAGATGTTGGAGGTACAAGATGACTAAAAGGGGGCATGGGGTTGAATCAATCAACCAATCTTTCACTTTATAATCACTTATAATTCATTTATTAGCATTCATAAATCAACATAACAAGCATATGAAACTATGTTACCATCAAAGTAAGGAGAACACATAAAAAGCATGAATAAGAGAAGCACATCATAACACAACATCTAATCAGGGAAACCCTCATGGGGAATAAAACCCACTCTTAAGCCTAGAAACACATGGACTAATTTTCCTATAAGGTATTACAAACATGATACTTAGTGGAACACCCATTCCATATGGAGTATCTACCCCTAAGATAGTCAAGTCATTTTAATTAGACTTTAGTGAAACACTTGTTCCATAAGAAACAACTACCCCTAGGATGGTCAAGTCCTTCTAATCTAAATTTAGTGAAACACCTACTTCATAAGGAGAACCTTCTCCTAAGGATGGTCTAGTCCTTCTAACCTAGATTTTGATGACCATCCAAACACATATGATATGAAATTTTGAACACTGATTGCCTACCAATATGATGGAGACACCTTTCATACACATCCCCCTTCACTTATTTTCACACTCACAAAAATCCAAAACCTCCTTTTGGATTAATCTACACTTCTCAAAATCAACTCTATCACAACCTTAAGAACATAACCAAATGTTCATACACATAAACCACACTCTGATTTGCCTCTAAAATTAACCACTAAGCTCAAATAGACCACACTTTGATCTACCTCTCAAATCAACAACCAAGCTTGCATAGACAACATCTATCCTTCACTCACACTCAAGCCATCTAAAACATCCTTTTGGATCACTATAGACCTCTTTGCTCATTCTCAATACTCAAACCTAAAAATGATCTATTATAACATCATAAATATTAGATATATGTCATATACATAGTAATCATCTTGGTATTCTCTATAACCCATCCATTGGGCACACTCTCTTTCTTTTATCCTTCATTTCACAACACTCACACATGCCTCTCTTTCAAAAGTCTTCAACCTATAAGATAACTATTTTTTAAATAAAAAATATTACTTATAGGCCATACACATAGTAATAAGCCTTATCTATTCTTAAATCCATCCACTAGGCACCCTTACACTCTTTCACCTCTCAACTCTATACTCCTCCACTTAGATCCCCTTCTCAATCTGATTTCACCTATTATAGAGCCTTCATGATTATTGTCTTCTAGGTCAGGCATTATACATGCCTTAACCCTTAATTATTATATCACATTAATACACAACTCAATACCATTCTCATAGGTCAGCTATAGCATTCATGGGTCACCCTAGAGCAGCTACACCTTTTAATTAGGCCTCATTAGCCCCTATAGGTCTTATGGAGACCCATCCATCTGTTTGAAACTTCTCTAAGAATATTAAGAATAAAATAAAAATTTAACATACATAAAACCATGACACATAACCTATAGGTCCTCTTAAAGTGATAACATCCATCACAACACCCTTCTGTTATAACACAAATAGCCCAAACATCATTCTGTACATATGATCACCAAGAACGGGCATCCATACTCCTTATGTACATAAGCCTTTGATCATACATAATATATATTTTAAAAAAATCCATAATCCATGCATATGGTCCTCATAAAGTATAAAACACATTAAAATTCTTATTTCATATTAAAACATCAAAATATCATCAAGAACAACTCAATTACCCTTCTCATGTTACTTGTAGAGCATGAACACATACATAGTTAAATTTTAAGCTCCATATCTTTAACTATACAAACATTTAGATATTTTAATTAGGCTCTTTGGATTCACCTTGAAGTCATTTACAACGTCAATTTTTACTACATCAATAAATTCATTATGGATCAAAATTTATAGCTCAAAACACTAAGCACTAGTTTTTTTTTGTTAATTTGAGTATTCAAATTCCAACGGTCACTGTTAAACAACAAACACTTTGTCAACATCTCATTCCCTCTCATATATTAAAATAATAAAAATAATTGATATCAATCTAAATTATCTTAATATTTAACTTTATTTATTATTAAACATTGAGCACTTATCATCATCTCACTGCTTCCTAATAATTTAGAACAAACACGCTCCATTGATCTCCTTGAATCAACCAAGTCTTTATCTTGTAATGCTCACCATTAGATCTTGATCAGAACTCTCATGATTATGACACTTGGCACCCTCACATTACTTTTGAAATATTTTATATCAATCCATGTACTTGTGACACTTTGTAGTCTTGTGTGCTTTGTTGACTCTTTGACTTGTCTTGTACCATTGATCTTCATAAGTATGAACTACCTCTCACCATTTATCTTCTGTCAGATTAGTGATCTTGTGACACTTGACACTAGCACATGCAACCTTTGACATGTTTAATTCATACTAACCATTAATATAAATATGTATGATTATGCACTCATCATTAAATATTCTATATCAATGACCTCAAACTTCAACATGATTAAACTTGGCAGTCTTTAGCCCATCACAGTTTGCTAGAGCAACTTTGAAGCTTTATAACATGAGCTAGAAATCACATCAAGACTCAAAATGTTTAGGGTATCTCCTTGGAAATATAGAAAACATATATATAAAAACCTTTGACCTCAATTTTATTTTTGTGTACCTACAATAAATTCAAAAACTTTCTAGATCATTCATATCTGCATCACATGCAGTGATGGTTTAGATAAGTATAAAACTTAGTGAACTTAGGTTTGAGAGGCCAACTTTGTACCTACATATATTTATCTACGCTTAACCTCATAACCTAAAATTTTAACCATAAATACTTAGGACTAACATGATCACACCCATATGACCAACTTCCCTTGACTCATCCATATGTGGTAATGGTGATGTTAGCAATCTTCTTACTCATATTTTTATACCATAGAACCAACTATGCCTAGATGAACATAATGAAGAAATGAATGAACATAATGTATTCCCATAATAATTTAAGAACACTTGACACCCCATACAACCTATGTAACATGATCTCATCATCTATAACATTTATGAACTTCCTATCCAAGCATTTACTAAATATCTATGCTTACATACTAGGCTACCAATGCTATGCCAACACACTATTCACATGCTTGTCTTCTCTCCTTGATCTGAAACCACATGAACATTATAAATATAATATGGTAAGCCTCATACAATAATTACCTTATCTCATATGCATCCAAATCCTTCCTTTAACAACTTTAAGATAAATCTCATCATCATCATCATGACATCCCCACTTGGTCATTACCTTTGACATAAATGCACACATGACATCAATATTTAACATCAATTACAATACTTGTCAGCTATATCCCACTTTTTCATTGATGGAAACCTCTTATTCTACTTATACCCCTTTGTCATTAATGACAAAGTGAAATAAACATATAATGATATCCTCTTAACATCATGAATGTATTTAAATATACTTCTAAGTATTTAGGATACTTACATACCTCATATGAAATAATTGCTCCCCTTTTTGACATATACCAATCTAAACTTGGGGTTCTCTAATCCTTGGACCTAATAACCTACATAAATCATAAGCTTCCTTTAATTTTTCTTAAATATTCAAGACATTTTCTCAATGACCAAAACATCTCATAAATTCTTCTCCATACATCATGCATGGATCCACAAGTCACTCAAACTATCTGAGTTAGCTCCCCCTAACTCTATGCATACCACCTTGTACTTCTCAACCATGTACCATAAAAACACTCTTCATTGATCATGTACTAATATCAATGAATATTAAATACACATGAACATCAAAAAAATGATTGAAATCACCTTGAGAACATTGAGAGGGACTCCCCCTAAGATCTCTAAGATATTACACCTCTTGAGCATCTTCAGATCTCCACACACCATGAAGAACTACCACACATGCTTACTAAAATTCTCTCTCAATCCACATAAAGGATAAACAATATAAATTCATTCCACTAAGATTAAAGAAATAACCTCAACTCTAAGGATTCCTGATCTTTAGACCTAAAAATTGAACAATCTATCTTCCCCTTTGATCATGTAAACTTCTCAATCCATCTGAGTTAGCTCCCCCTAACTCCTTTGTCCTCCTTATGCCAACCTAAAATATTCCCCCTTGATATTAATATCCAAATCTCACTTATATAAATTATTATAACACCTTCATGGCCTCAACAACATGAAAATATCAAATTTAGAACATTGAACTGCTTTGGGTCTTCAAACAACACCATTTTACTGCCATACACTCACTTGCAATCCACCTCCAAAAATACCAACTAATATTAAATACACACATTAAATAATAAATGTTTTTAAAATTAACCATGCAAATTACATTTAAACACTCTTACCATGCTATTTTCGATAAATTGATCAAAAAACACTCTTCTTCACACTAGGCCTGTCTAGACTCCTTGTAACCCTACCTAAAACTTGTAGATCCCAAAATTTTTATTAAACACATATTCAAAACCTAAAACTTCATAGATAGAGCTCTCTCATATACCCATTCAAGCACGTCAATTTTCATCATCTTCCTCATCCTTTGCAATATACTTCCTTCACAAACCTAGTAGCCAATTAGACCTCCATCTTGACAAAAAATTGAATAATTTCAAAACCAAAAACCTTAAAATATCTATGAATCTTGATTTTACAACCCATTTGTCCTATTCAAGATATTAATAAGCCTTAGACCTTAAATTGTAAGGCAAACCACTTTTCTAGCAAGCCTAAAACTCTAGAATCTTAAAAGAAATAAGGTCAACAAACTTCACTTTTGTCAATGTCCACCACTAAAATTTATTTCACACCTAAAGACAACCATCACACACTTCTGAACCAATTTTTTATCTTTAAAACCTTTGATAACCCATACATCCTATAATCCATTTTAGGCTTGCTTACCCTTAAGCCAAAATTGAGAAAATTGAGAGCACTCAAAAATATCCAATTTGACATCAACATAGCTTGAAACCACAAAACCACATATAACATGATATAATAAGGTCATAAAACCTTTCTATAAAAAATATCATCTTGAAAACTCACAAATCCTCCTTTTTCACCTAGAAACCTTCAATCTAACCCTACAAACTACTCCAACTTAAAACATCCTTGCAAGACCACATGCTTCTTCAAACTAAGAAATGTCTTCATGAAGAAAAACAAAGACATCTCTACTTCACAAGGACATATAATAGATGATAATACCAGTCCTAATCTTAGGACTAAAGAACCTTCTTCTTCTTCTTCTTCTTCTTCTTCTTCTTCTTCTTCTTCTTCTTCTTCTTCTTCCTTTTCTTGATTGAAATAACTTACATGACATCCATATCTTTTTTTGATTCCTTAATAATGCATGATGAAAACATAGGTTCTTGGCATATTTATTTAACTAACACCTTATCCTCTTTAAAATCAAAAAATAAGAAATCTTAGAAATCATGAAACTCCATTTTACCTATAAATTCTTCAACTACGACAAATAAACCATCAAATTGAGATCCTTCTTTCATATTCTCTTTGGCCTTGAATGGTATAACTAACTTGATTCTTGGATTATACACCTTATTTTACATTTATATTGATATCAAAATTCCTTAGCACTCTTGAGACACATCCAAAATTTATTCCTTTTCTACATTATTAGAAGTTTGATTCTTGACCTCAACAAGAGTAACCTTCACTACATTAGGTCTCCACATCATGCTTTAAATTTTGATATGATTTCTAGGAGTCTCTCCCTTATTTAGATGAATTGAGGGATTATAAAATTTACTAGGACACATTCTACCAATATGACCTTTTTTATCACAAATGAAAAAAATAACATCATTCGTACCTTTCGATAGATTTGAATGATGATCAATCTTTGGCTAAAAAATTCTTTTATCATAGCTACATGAATGTCCATACTGGACTAACTTCCTTATATAGTCCTTTTCTCTATGACCATACTTACTACATGTATAAAAATGACCAAGGAATAAACTAACATACCTTGAAGCATTTGGTTGTCTAACAAACCTTCTTGAATTGATTTTAAAGCTTGCATTCTTCTTAGCTTACTCAAGATTTACATGTGCCTTTTCTATCTTGTATATGAGTTGTTCATGATCTACTCTCAAGGAATCAAGATTAATCTTAAACTCATCATGCTCACCTTGCTTTGAACTCACCTTGGTATTTTATTCTTCTAACTGAGTTTAGAGATGTCTTCACTCTTCTTCTCTTGATTTTAGGCTACCATTTGAAACATATAATTTAATTCTAAGATCTTTGATGACCTCCTTATCCTACTTGGCTTATTTAGCAATGTCATCCTTAAATCTATATGTTTTATCTTCAAGATACTTGATCAGCTCTTGATACCTCTTCTGATTTCTCTAGGTCTTACCTTAAAATCTTACCTCATGAGAACTAACTTGTGCTTCAAGACCTTTGATCACATATGTCATCTTGTGATTCCTCCTTATGATCTCAACTTATAGATCCAATTCTTCTTCCTCTCTATCATAAAAAACTTATTCTTATCCACTATCATGGTAATCTTCTTCATCATACATAATGTCCTTTTCTTTTAAATAACTTTCCTCTTTTGAACTAAAACTTACTTTGGCATCTTCTAAATGAACCTTGAGATCATTGATAACTTTCTCATCCTCTTTGGCATCTTTACTCAAAGTACATATATGCTCTTCAAGTTCCTTGATCATAGCTTTTCACTATTTATTTTCTTTCTTCAACTGCTTATCCATCTTGTGATACTTAGTATCTCCTTTAGGTTGTTAAAGTTCCTCAAAAGGACCTAATTTGATATCAATTATTAGAGGTAAAATATGACCCAGAGGGGGTGAATTATTCAACCAATATTTCACTTTTTGGTCACTTATTATTCATTCATTAGCATTTATGAATCAACACAATAAGCATATGCAACTAGATTACCATCAAATAAAGGAGACCACATATAAAGCATGAATAAGAGAAGCACATCATAACACAACATCTAATGTGGGAAACCCTCATGGGGAATAAAACCCACCCTCAATCTTGAAAACACATGGACTACCTATCTTATAAGGTATTAAAATCATCCATATAGAACACCTATCCCTAGAATGCTCAATTCCTTCTGACCAAACTTTAGTGAAACACCTGTTCTATAAGGATCACTTTCCCCTAGGATGGTAAAGTCCTTTTGACCTAAATTTAGTGAAACACCTATTTCACAAGGATCACCTACCCCTAATCATGGTCAAGTCCTTCTAACCTATATGTTGATCACCCTCCCAAAACACATGATATGAACATATCTTTATCACTGATTACCTACCAATCTGATGAAGACACCCTGTAAACACATCCCCCTTCACTTCTTCACACACTCACAGACATCCAAAACCACCTTTTGGATTAATTTAGACTTCTTAGAAAAAATTATACAAAAACATTAAAAACATGACCAAATGGTCATACACATAGACCACACACTTATCTAAATCTCAAATTAACCACCAAGCTCACATATATAACATCTATCCTTTATTCACAATCAAGGCATCCGAAACATCCTTTTAGATCACTCTAGACCTATTCTCTCATCCTCAATATTTAAACCTATAAATTCATTATTTTTACATCAAAAATATTACCTATAGGTCATACACATAGTCATATATTTACTCTACTCTATAACCCATCCACTGGGTACACTCACATTTTTCTATATTTTGCTCTACAACACTCACACATGCCTCTCTTTTGCAAGTATTCAAAACTATAACAACATTATTCTTGACATAAAAAATATGACCTATAAGTCATAAACATATTCATAAACCTGATATACTCTTGAATCCATCCATTAGGTACCCTTACTCTCCTTCACCTCTCAAATCTATACTCTTCCTCCACTTAAAGTCATTTCGCACAATTCTAGAAATCATCAGCTTTGATTTTACCTTTTATAAAGACTTCAAAATTATTATCTTTTAAGTTGGATATTAGAAATGCCTTAAACATTAAGGTTTATATCAAATTAATACACAACTCAACACCATCCTCATAGGTTAGCCATAGAATCCATGGGTCACCCTTAAGCAACTACACCTTTTAATTAGGCATCTTTAGCCCTTATACATCTAATAGAAACCCATCCATATATTTTACATTTATTCAATAAAATTAATAAAAATTAAAACTTTCACATATATAGAACCATGCCACATAACCTATAGGTCCTCCTTATGTGACAACATCCATCACATCACCCTTATGCTACAACACAATTAGCCCAAACATCATTCTGTACATACGATCACCAAGAACGAACACATAATCAACTTCAAATCCTTTGATCATATATAATATATATTTTTAAAACCTACATAATTGACACGAATGGTCTTCAGGAATTTTATAACATGATCCAACACTTATTTCTTATTAAAACATAAAAATACCATCAAGAATAACTCAATTACCCTTCTTGTGTTAGTTGACGATCATGAACACATACACAATCAACTATAGATATCCATATATATTATTTTACAAGTAGATACAAATTATAAAAAGATTATATGGATGCAACTTGAAGTCCTATATAACTTTTGTTTTTACTATATCAAGGAATTTATCCTGGATCAAAAGTTATAGATCAAAAAACTAAGCACTAGTTTCCCTTCATTAATTTGAATATTCAAATTCCAACAGTCACTGTTAAACATCAAACACTTTGTCAACATCCTATACCCTCTAATAGATTGAATGAACACAAATAATTGATCTACCTCAAAATTATCCTAATATTTACCTTTTGTCTCTATTAAACATGGATCATTTGTTATCATCTCGTTGCTTCTTGATAATTTATAACATACACACTCTGCCAATCTCCTTGGATCAATAAAGTTTTTATCTTATAATGATCACCATTATATCTTCATTAGAACTCCCATGATTATGACACTTATCACCCTCACATGTTTTCTAAACAATTTTCTATCAATCTATGCACTTGTTGCACATGGCAGTCATGTGTGCTTTATTGACTCTTTGACATGTCATGTACCATTGATCTTCATAAGTATGAACTACAATTCACCATTGATATTCTATCAGATTAGTGATATTGTGACACTTATCACCAATTCATGTAACCTTTGATATGTTGACTTCATATGCACCTTTTATCTCAATATGTATGATTAAGCCCTCATTATTGGATATTTTATATTAATGACCTTAGACTTCAATGTGATTAAACTTGATGGTCTCTAGCCCATCACAGTTTGCTAGAGCAACTTTGAAGCTTTATAATTTGAGCTAGAAATCATGTCAAGACTCCAAATTTTTAGGGTATCTTCTTGGAACTGTAAGAAACATATTCATGAAAACCTTTGATCTCATTTGTATTTATTACTACCTTTATTAAATACACAAACTTTTTAGCTCATTCATATCTACATGATGTGCATTGATGGTTTGGCTAAGTATAGAAACTTAGTGAACTTTTGTCTGAGAGGCCAACTTTTCACCCCCATAACTTTAGATATGTTCAACCTTATGACCCAAACTTTGAACCATAGTGATTTGGGACTAATGTGATCGCACCCATATAACCAACTTCCCTTGACTCATCCATATGTGGTAATGGTGATTGTTGACCATTTTTTGCATGACTAGTTTGTGTTTTCCCTTTGGCTCTATTCATTTCTCCCTTTCTCATTTTTTATGTTTGGTCACTTGATTTGTTTCTTATCTTTTCCCTTTGACCTCTCTTAGTTTAGGCTCTTCTCCCTTATTCTTTGTTTTTTTCCACTTTCCTTGTTTACCCTAGCCTTTCTTGCTTTGTTTTACCTAGAAGTGCCCTTTGAAAAAGGTTTTGAAGGGCCACTTCCCTTCTAAGTGCCCTTTGGAACTTTTTTGAAGAGCCTTTCTTGCCTTACCTTCCCCTTAAGTATCCCTTTAGACTTTTTTAAAGGGTACTTTTTGTCCAAAGTGACCCTTCAGAAAAGTTCTGAAGGGCACTTTTTCACCCAAGTGTCCCTTAAGACTTTTTTGAAGGGCATTTTTAATCCAAAGTGACCCTTAGAAAAAAAATTTAAGGGATCTTTTGGCCCAAGTGTCCCTTAAAACTTTTTTTAAGGTCACTTTTTTTCCAAAGTGATGCGTCAAAAAAGTTTCAAATGGCACTTTTTTGCCAAGTGTCCCTTCATACTTTTTTGAAGGGCACTTTTTATCCAATGTGACCCTTTAGAAAAGTTCTGAATGGCACTTTTTCCTATTTTCTCTAAGGTTCCCATTCACAATTTTTCTTGAAGGGTACTTTGTCATTGTAAATACCCTTTAGAATTTTTAGAAGGAACCTTGTGCCTTTTCCCAATTATCCTTCATATTTTTTTCTAAGGACACTTTCCTAAGTGTCCTTCAAGAAAAGTTCTTGAAGGAACTAGTTTTTGCCCAAAAGCCAAAATTCCCAATGGAATTCCTTCATACAAATTTTTTGAAGGAATTACTTTGAGAAAATTTATTGACCCAAATAGATTCGTAGGACATGCCACATGATGTCAAATTTGATGTAGCCAACTAGCTATTGGGATTCAAAGACATGACATACCACAGGATGTCAAATTTAGGGTAGATAACTAGCCATTGGGTTTGCATTGGTGATGTACCATAAGACATAAAATTCAAGGTGGTCAACTAGTTGTTGGGTTCATATTGGTGACATGTTGTATGACATCAAATTCAGGGTGGTCAATTAGTCATTGGGATTCAAAGACATGGCATGTTACAAGATGTCAATTTCATGCCCAAAGTATTCAAATAACAAGTGAAGTCACTGAGAAAACTTGAATTAATCTATAGTGAAAATCACGTTTCCCAACATGCTTAACTTATCAATTTAATAAGGTGCCTTAAATAACCTGAAGGAGAAAGCAAGGAGTAAAAAGACTCAAAAAACCTAAAAGGGTCTTAAGCAAAGCAAAATCAAGTTTTCAAAAGAGCTTTTCCTATAAAATTTTATAATTATAAGCAATCAATAAACCCAAAAGATCAAAGATAGTTCAAATCAAGTTTCCTAACATGCTTGACTTATAGGTTGTATAAGTAAAGCCATTAAAAAAACTTGAATGGGTTTGTAATGTAAAACATGAAATATTTTAGGGAATATAAGGTTTAAAATATTGATCCAAGCCATATATTATATAGGTTCATCTCACCATTGGTTTTATAGTGATCTTGGTCATTTTAAGAGGGTAAATCAAAGAAAAGGACAAACTCCAACTAAATGAGAGAACAACTAGAATCAGTTTCACCAGGATAGAAACAACAAACCATTTTGGAGGATTCTATTTTAGTGCCCAATATATATCTCTTTTCTCCCTCTTTTTCTATAGTCATGACCCTTGGGCTCTTGTTTTATCATCCATAGATAGTATGGTGAAGCCCTACTAAAATGTTCTACCATTTGTTTGCCTTTGAGAAAAGAAGCATAAGTTTGTTTTCTTTCTAGGTTCTAGGCATTTACTTAGGCATGTAAGAGGCATGGAGTGACAACAAGTGATGTTTAATCATTTTTTTCTCTATCCTTCATGCTTTATAGAAAATATTTGATCTAACAAGTCATGTAGAGTACATTCTAGCTGTATGAGATTTTACACATGTGTAACCCTTTTTTGGACTATACAGGTTGACTTTCTAGTTACTTACCTTGTGTGATCTCATTCATTTTATCTCCACATTTAAATAATTATGTTGTAATATTCTATATATTGAGGTATAGACTATATTCTATTGTATTATGCATAAGTATATGACATGCATGTGGATATTAATTCTTGGTGTATCACCAACTTAAACTAGGCTTTTCATTTTTGCAAACATCTAAATCTTTTCACTTATACAAACTAGTTCAATAGTTTTATTTCACAAAGGCTAATACATGGAGATATCCTTTTCAACTTATAGGTTCATTTCCACTTATAGACACACCCACAGGCTATAAAAATCCCAACATTGCCCAAATTTAGAGAAGGCATAAACAACCCTCTTTTAGGGTGCAAGATTTAGAGACAATAGTTATGGAATGCCTAGTGGGACCTGAATTACTGCTAAGTCAAGGTGAATACTGGTCTGGAAAGGCCTAAAGTAGTATAAATACCCCTAACATAGAATTTGGCAACTCTAAAAGGGTTTGAATCCCTAGTTTTAGACAAAGTTTTATACATTATCCTACATTTCCTCACAAGCTCCTTAAGAATTTTTAACCAATCCCCTTTAGCTAAAGCTCTTCCTAAAGAACAACACCCTAAACCAATCCTATCCCTATTAAATCCTTGGTATGGAGGTTTTGGGGAAGAAGAGGAAGAGGCTGATGAAGTTCAAGGAGAGGAAGAAGTTGAATAATAAGAATAAATAGAGGATCAAAGGGGAAGCAGAGAAATGGGGGAAAGGGGAGAGATGGATAGACATCAACTCTTCCCTATTTTTACTACCCAAAACCCAATAGATATTCCTACATATGACCCCATCCCTCCAAATTCTACTAAAAATATTCCTAGTTTCAATGGGGAGGGTCTTATTACCCCATCTAAACATATTAGAGACATCTCTAATTTTTGCAATTTCCATAATGTTAGTAGGGCCAACATAGCCATTAGGCTAATTTTTATGTCTTTAAAAGGTAAAGTACTTGAATGGTATATAATGTTGGAGGGAGGATTGCATTACAAGTTGGGATGGCTTTAGAGACCTATTGGTAACAAAATTATAAAATAAGAGTGATTATACCTCCCTAATACATCAGTGAAATGTAATCTGAAGAGGTTTAAATGAATCCATAAGAGATTTCAATGAGAGATTTTAAAGAACATGGTATACACTACCACCAATCAAGTGACCTCCTCCTAACTTTATGTTCCTAACATACCTTAAAGTGATTGGTACTGATGTTTTTGTTATGTTGTAGTCAATGGGGGGATTCAATTTTCTAGGTGTATATGAGTGAGCAAGTGAGGTTGAGAATAACTTGATTTAGGATGGAAGACTCCCTCCAAGAGTTTCTATGCCTTTACTATCCCAAAATTTGGTTGAAGCTCCAATCATGTCATAAGTTCCCAATGCCAATGTGAAGCTAAGATCCTTCCTCAAAAATGTGGATAATGTTATGGATAAGGATGAAGAAATTAGATCATTGAGAGCTCAGCTCAAGCAAGCTCAATATTAGGTAGGTCCTCCTCTTAATGCAAAATACTATCCTAAATAAGGATATAGTGCTCTATCCCAATATAATTATCAAAGTAGAGGACAAAATCAACAAGGTTATAGTAGGAAACTCAATGTATATAATCCAAATTCTACTCTCATAAAGGTTATTGTTCTAGTCCATGCAAATCTAGTGCAAGGAGAAGATCATGTGGACCAATGGGGGTAGACTCAAGGTCAATTTACACATGATGATGGAGTAACCAACTACACTTTGACCACACAAGATTAAGTTACTCATTATATGATATTATAAGAAGCATGTCATATCCAAAAGGATAGTCTTAGATAAGGTAGAAGCCCAAGTGTGAGAATGATGAATTTTTAAGTAAAAGATGATTTTGTGTTGACTCAAGGAATTTCAATTATAGCCAATACAAGGGCCAAGAATAAATCATTTGGAAATGGCTAGGAGCCACAAATAGTTCTAAGTGATGCCTCTCCAAGGCTACAAAGCACCAATCAAAGTATTATACCTTCTATAAGCCATATTCCTCAACAAACTTATAATGTATATACAGTTGCCAAGATTGTAACATAGTAAGCTATAGCTCCTTTATTACCATAAAAATACAAGAGAAAGTTAATACTCCATCTCTAAATATTATGGATTTATTAAAGAGTCTAAATCAAACATACCCCTTTGGGAGGTTCTACATATACCTGGTTAAAAGGGGCTTTTGCAAGAGCAATTAGCAAGAATGCATGTGGATATTCAATCTTTAAAGAATCATAGTGTGCCTCTCATAAATTATCCAAATCATCTTTTGGATCCTTCTACTAAAGCTAAAAATCCTCCATCCTTCTATCTCACACTCATTATGGGAGATAAGCTGGTTCACAATTATATTATAGATAATGGAGCAAGCACTACTATTATGCCTAAAGTAGTGGCTGATAAGCTAGGTTTGAACTATGAACCACATAGTAAAGGTGTGTTGCAGTTGGATGGAACTCTAACTAAGATGATAGGATTGTTCAAAGGTCTAAAAGAGGTTTTACATGGCTACCCAATCTTCCCTATAATGTAGGATATTGTGGTGGTGGACCTTCTAACACACTTTGCTATATGCTTGTCTAGGTAATTTATGGCCAAGATAGGAGGATAAATTTTTGTTTATTGGTCCTTTCTAGATTTTAAGACAAGTTATGTAACCCAGGTAACCATAAAGACTCAGCCCTTATCAAGGTTCCACATTGAGCCATACTTGGAGACAATGATAAATCAAAATTGTCTAATCAGTAAAGAAGAACAATCCTAAATAGTGAAACATATTCTCCTCTTAAAGGTATTTCCAACCTCTATCTTGAAAAGTAAAACACTGAAACACATGGACTTGATCCTTACACTTTCATTTAGGAAACTGATCTCAGAGTTTATTGCATTCATGAGGAGAATGTCCCAATTCCTTCACTCACCAATAAAGATCATGAGCTTGATGGTGTGTGGGAAATGTTATTTGATGGTTCAAGGAGAAAAGTAGGTGTAATAATGGTTTCATGTTGGTTTCCCCATAAAATAAATGTTGCTACTCTTCTTATAGGTTTGACTTTAGTTGCACTTGTAACATGGAAGAATATGAAGGCTTAATTCATGGCCTCTAATGGGCAAAGATGACAGGGGTAAAGCTTTTGAAAGTCTATGGAGATAGTGAGCTGGTCATTAATCATG
This sequence comes from Torreya grandis, assembly GCA_037957365.1. Lineage (NCBI taxonomy): Eukaryota > Viridiplantae > Streptophyta > Pinopsida > Cupressales > Taxaceae > Torreya > Torreya grandis. The sequence continues at coordinate 1,591,722 of JARHVA010002337.1, forward strand.
TGAGAATTCATGATACAACTAATAACCCCTTGCTCAATTCCTACAAGCATAGGGTATGGGATCTACTTGAATATTTTGATGCCTTCAACATCCAACCCAAACCAAGAGACTTGAACAAACACACTGATAGATTAGCTGTAATAGGAGCACATTTTGACTTAGTTACTGATGTTAAACAAGAGAAGTATAAATCCCATATCAAGATCATTATGAGACCTTCCATTCTAGATAATTAAGTGTCTTGGTAAGTGTTTGAAAGTGATGAACACATTACACACTTCTTGCAAAATGAGGTAGGCTTCTCTTTAACAAATCAAAAGAAGTTGCATGATAATTATGAGGAGCAAATTATATATCTAAAGAAGAATTAAATATCTAAGGGATTGATTACCTTGGAGAGTGTCTTCAACATGGATGATCAAAAGAAGAACCAAAGAATGAGCTTGTCAACAAAAAAAAGAACTATGAGAGACTTTTGATTTTCAAAGACAAAATTTTGAATATTAGAAAGGTTTTTTCTCAGCTAGAAAGGAAATATTTTATTTCATTATGAAAAGAGTTTCATGACATATTTTCCTAAGAATACAAGGACATGAAAGGATTTTACCCAAGTCCATCTATAAAAATTCTGAAGGATAAGTCTAGATGGTGAAGGACAATTTTAAAACTCACAAAGGGAACTTTTAGAGGATCTGGAGGACACTTTCAGAAAGTCTAAAAGGCACTTTCAAGATATCTAAGAGACATTTTGAAATCCCAAAGGGAAATTCTATAGGGCAAGTGCCCTTGACAAAATTTTTGAAAGGTACTTTTCAAGTTTCCAAAGGGTATGTTTAAAGGGGCTGAAAGGTACTCTCAGGGAAATTTGTTGTGGAACAAAGGTATTATTTCCTTTAGACATTTTTCCCAAGTAAATTTTATAAATAATTACATTTATTCGAGAAAGCACCAAATTCAATTTATGTGAGGAAATTATTTTAGATATAGTGTCTGAAACAATTATCCTAACAAAAACACAAGGAGATAAGTCCCAATTCTTTCAGTGAAAGTGCAATGGTCTGATTCTTTTAACAAAATTATAGAGACCAATTTATTCAAGGAAATTATCTTAGACATTTTTTTCCAAGACAATTTTCTCGATAGGATGCCTAAAATAATTTTTGTGGGATAATTATGCTGAAGAAAATCCCCAAGAAGAAGTACCGAGGATAAAGAAAATCTAAAGATAGAAGTACCAAAGCAAATACGAATGCCAAAGGCAAAGACTGAGACAAAATTTCTATGGAACAAAGTCCCTAAATAAATATTTCCAAAATTTAGGTGACTTATCTTAGACATCTATTGATAGAAGTGTGGACATCAACTTTAAGTTGTAGGGAATAGCCATTAGAATTCAAATGTTCCAAGACAAGCACATAGATTTCAACTTTAAACTATGGAAAGTAGCTATTTGTTTTTAAATAGAGTTAGATCCAATGGCACATGTTTTCTTGGAGCATGATAATCTAATGTTGTGTGATCAAAGATAAATAGTCAAAGGAACTCAAGAAGCCCATAGGGCTACCAATTGTCAAGCTTGTAGGGCATAATTTAAAGTTTGAGATTGTTCTAAGGATCTGATGGTGTGAGATATTATTTGACCATTCAATAACACCCAAGATTAAGAAAAACACTTCTACATGGAGTAAGGGCACTCAAATTAGTAGATACTATCTATAAGGTATACATGAAGCCCATAGGGCTACCAAGTGGTATATCCTTAGAGCCAAGTAAGATTCAATATCCAATAATGCTCCACCCCTTAGATCATGATCTGATAGAGCATGTTTATTCACCCTAGCTAGATTTGATAATGCATATCCAAGGTTGAAAAGTTAGGGATCCCATGGGAAAATGTAGAAATGACAAGTGGCATAGTTATGTTCTATGAATTAGAAATCGAAGCATCTCATGTAAATATATGTGTTTCACATTTGATTAGGTAAGGAATATCTAATGGTAAGAGCTAAGATATAATTTTCAAATGGCTTTGATTTCACAAAGAAATGATAAGTGTCTAAGTTAAATTTGAAATTGATGGATCTTCTAAAGACATGGTAATGATTCAAAGCATAGAAGAAAATCCATGAGTTGTTCCATAGTGAATATTTCTAGTCATGATTACAAATAATTTTCTATTTCATGACATAACCAAATCAATTCCTAAGCCATCATTTATAGTAATGGGATTTTCCTTGGCATGCATAAAGAAGAGATTTCCTATCTAGAAGTTTCCATGATTTAAAATTGAGTAACAAGAGATCATTTCCAAATAAGTTACACATAAGGACAAAATATGTTTGACTTTTCAAATTATTTTCTCCCTCTAGCTATACAAGTGAGTAATCAAGGGGATCTTCAGGTAATTCTACATCAAGACAAAATCTATTTGGCTCCACAAATAAATATCCTCCTTTCAAGATTACATCAAAGGTATTTTTAGCCAAAAGATAAAATAATATTCTTTATGTGGTTATGAGTCCTCATCATTCCTAGTAAATGTAGTTACAACAATGATTCTTTCTTTGTAATTAGATGAAGATCTAAGGCATGGCATGGAATATTTTTCCAACTGGAAGTATCTTGGTAGACTTGAAGGATTTTTATACAATTTTTCAAGTTGTGACCCATGGTTCTAGATTCAAAAATGTATAAATAGGGGTTTTATCTTCTATTTCAAGGTTTTTTTTGGTTTTTATAGGTCCTTTTATATATCCATTCTTTCCAAGTCTAGATTTTACATAATTTTTTCTAGGATCAATTGTTGTGTGGAGATCTTGTCTCCCTTGCTAAGGTGGTAGCATTTTGAAGTGTTGATGTCTGTAATATTTATTTTCAAGTCACTAGAAAACATTTTTGGTTATTTATTATCTCATATGGATGAAATTCAATAATATGTTTTACAAGCTTTGTTGATTTTATATTTGGGTCTCTATTCATTATTTGTTATCATTTTGAGCATGTACCTAGGTTATAAATCACCTTTTATAGTTATCTTTGTAAATGTCTTATTGAACACCTTTTAAGGGTACCCTAGGTTCAAAAATTTAGTAGGAGAAATTATTTGAAATTCTACCTTCAATGTATGTTCTAGGATTTTAAGGATCATTTAGTGTTTGCCATTATCTTGCATTTGAATTTTTTGCATATTTTATAAGAAACAATTGTCATGAAATTCTACCTGACACCATTCTTTTTGGAAGCCACTAGCATGCCACCCTCTATTTTATAATTAACTATAAACTCATCCTAACCTATCCTACCCAATACATAACACTCTATTGCATACTATAAGTGTTACTTTCCTTACAAATACATAATATATTGCGTATTTGAAATGTGTTTACAATTTATTCTTTAAATCCTAGAATTGTAGTATTTTAGTCCTTTTATTGTTGAATATTCTTCAAAATGAAGATTTCAGTCATAATTTCATCTATCTTTAGTAGCTTGTGTATTAATTAGAGAATTTATGCATTTCATGTGACAACCCTTCAAAGGTGAAGTGTATAAACATGGTTATGCTATGGTCATATTTTTCCCTTGTGCCAAAAATCCCCATGGAGGTTAAAATATAAAATCCCTCCATGAGAGTAAGCTACCCTATATTTTCTCTCACCTCAGTTTAGGCAGAGCCAAAAGTAGCAGGGTGCTAACCATACCCTATATAGGCACTTCTCAGTCTGGTCCATTCATGATTCCAAACCCTCCCCTAGATACAATGATACTATAGTGGGTTTATCATCATTTCTTACCATTTTATTCAAGTGTGCAAGGCCATATTAGAGAGGATTACAAATGGGAACCAACATATATTTGGTTGATCAAGTAAAGACTAATGAATTTAGTATATCTAGTAGAGAGTAAATTAGAACAAAATTTTATATAATAAATGTTTTTAAAGACTAATCCTATGATATAAGGATATATATATATATATATATATATATATTTCACTAGACCTCAATAAAGGTAAATCATTGTAAATTATAGTTGTAAATAAAATGGTTGTAAAGGAGTAAAAACTGGGATAAAATATGGATTACAATGGTTGTAAAATGGGTAATATCCAATGGTAAATGAAATGAGGGTCTATGTAACCTAAAGTTATTTATGGAAATTCTAAGAAATATTATATCTACACTAACTTTTTTGGTATATGGAAGGCCTAAATAAGGATATACACACATATATTCACATTACAATAGACAAAGCAATATATAATCTACTAAGTAAATAAAGAAGAGTGTAGGGTAGAAATAATTACCTTAGGGTGGACACATCAATGATTCAATCTCCCACTTTGATCAAGTGGAGATTTTTAATATAATATTGTATCTTGAATAACTCAAATAGCTTAATTAAGACCTATATATCCAATGTTGGTAACTCCCAATGACTCCTCATATTGAGATTTAATGACACCACAAGATAAAACTCCTCAAAATAAGGTTATAAGCCACTAACTCTCCTAATAATTCTATGGGATAGAAATGTAAGTGAAATAAGAGAATATGAATGTGATATTATATGATATGAATGAAATGTAACCCCTATATATATTATTCCAATACCCAAAACCAACCCTTAACTCTGAGATGATGGTATTGGAAAAGTTGATACAATTGTAAGATGTTGATTATATTAGTATAGTATCAACCAAGATTATATAATAAACATATTATAAGATAGACTCAAAATTGTATTACATAGGACAATATGATACAATAAAGATAAAGGTATAAAATAGATGGTATTAGATAGACTTATACCATAGGATATAAAGAAGCTATCAAATATAGAGGGGGATCAAATGAAAGGGATATATAGATATAAACTTATATGAGGTTAGATTAATAATGGTTATAGTGTGATCAATACATAATAATAACATATCTTTAAAATCTCCCCAAACCACTCCCACCCCATTCTCAGTGCACCCTTTAAGACATGCACTTAGGGAGATTGATATGTTAATAAATCGCTACAAGAGAAATCATCAGTAAATTATAAAGATGAAAATACTTTGTGTATATATATTTCCCACTCAAATCTCATCACATATCACCATAGTGTTACTCAAGATGGTGGTTTAGGAAAGAAACATAACAACATGAAAAATCATAACTAGCATTTTTTTTTGAAAGAACTATTAATAAATGAATAACTAAAAGTAACATAGACATACCTTGAGTTAACTTTTTATTGAATGGATGTATCTGAACACCATAATCTTGATCATGGAGGGTGTGGAGACAAAATTTGAGAATACCTAAGAATATGAGGCTAAAAATGAGATAAGAGTAATGCACACAAATGTAGGATGGTCAAATAAATGGATGTAAAATGAAGAAATATCACAACTAATTAAATCACTTGGAAAATTAGTAATCCAATATCTGTAAGGTTATCTTAGAATTAAAAAATCCAAGGAAACAAATAAAAAAATTAAATATATAAGATAAAATTCCAAGGATATTTAATACTAAAAACCTAAAAATGCATTCAAAATATGATAAGTAACAATCCAAATTGAATAAATGATACATATAATTTATTTATGATAAAAACATAAATATATGAGAAGTGACAAATGATACTCAAGAAAATATGAAAACATGAAAGGAAAAAGAGGAAAAAATGGATTGGAAAAAATGAATAGAAAAATCAAGGTCCTAAACATAACTAAGATACATACTATAAATATAAGGCAATGACCATAAGAGTGTCGTGAAACAACTCAATTATGAAACTTCCACATTAAATATGGAAAAGTTAATACTATTGTTATCATGCCCAAGATCATTGAGTCTATAGGCACTCGTGAGTTTGAGTGTTCTAAACTATGAATGTGAGGGACAACATTTAGGATAAACATATCTCATCATTAATTTTAGGACTGATGTTGATTCAATCCAAGGACCAAGTAGTTTAACCTTGTCATACTAATAGAGAAACATTTATTATCACCAAAGCTAAATATGTGTGTATTTACACTTAGAATTAATTACCAACTAGAGAAACTATTATAATTATTTCTACTAACCTAAACCTTATTCATTTATAAAATAGGAGGAAGTGTCTTACTTACAAAATGAACATCAAATGGAGAGTATGGTAAGGTATTAAAATAGGGTTTCTAATTCAAATATTGTTGATGCTTAGAGAAATGAAATGTGTGAAGTCACAGTTATACCATTACATACTTAGTTTAGTCTTAGCATAAACTTAATCCACTCAATGGGAAAGCCTAAAAAGGGACACTGACAAGAATATTTTACTTTTATGTCCTTCATAGAATAGGAACACCCAAAATATTTTTAGTTGTTGACACATAAAACCTTTTTTAAAATATTTTATAATTTAAAGTATATAAGGCATAAATTATTCACAATATATTGAAAATAACATATAGGGAGTTACACTACCATATTCACAATATAAAAACCATATTAATTTCTACAACATAAGCAAAAAAATCACTCTTATTGCATAAACATTCATTTAAAACATATCAATAATGGACTACACTTCATGAGTACAAAACTAGATCAAAACAAATAAAATCTTTCTTTCTATTGGAATATATTTCCTTTACATAAATTATTGATCATTACAAGGTATTTCAATCCATATTTTATAGATAGGATGGGAGCTCACCTTAAATTATCATGATATTCCCATCCTTTTACATGATGACCACTCCAATTTGTTATAACTACCAATATTGAAAATAAACAGAAGATTCTCTTCTCTCCTTAAAAATGTTTGAGGGGTACTTAGCTAATATTTGGATGTGATGGAGTAGAAATTCCTTCCATTTACTTAGTTTGTGCTTCCTTAGCCACCAGTGTGGCTTCCACCAAGTCAAACTCTTAATCTAACTTGATAAAATTCATTGGTGGCTCCAAAAATACTACCTTTGATTGGGACATCAGTATTTGATATACCTATATTGGGAGTTCTAGGGACACTTTTACTTCTAATAACTAGTTGAAGCTTGTGGTGGACTAAGTTGAGAGTTCTAACATTGCCTTGGTTCCATATTTATTCTATTTATCTATTTACCCATAATGGGCTATTCAAATTAACTCAAGTGAACTAAAAACTCACCTTTGTCTAGCAAGGTTCCATCTAGGTGGAAAACATAATGGTGTTGACTTACCTAAAGTAGGCCAACATATTTTCCTTGCTTTATTATAGAGATTACATGATCATTTATGCCAAATAAATCCACTAATCAATTTTATTCCTCATATTCCTAGCATACATTTGATAAAGGCTCAAGTCTGAGATGGGCATGAGTTTTAGATTTGGGATCATGCCATTTTCTGTATAGCCATAGTAAGATTTTTTCACTTTTTCTCCATGAGAGTAATTATTTATAAATACACATTTTCCCTTAATATATGTTCCCTATTATTGGTTAGTGATTTGAATACCTCACCTAGAGTTGATAAAAGCTACATGATGGCATCCTTGACCCATTTGATTTGTTCAACAAGGAATGATATCTTCAAATTTACTTTAAGTTCCTAGACCTACTCTTACATGTCTTCCATCAAATTCTTAGATAATTCATGTATAGCTCAGGTCACAAATGTTGAGTCCCCATCCACTCTTTATTCTCTTGTAGAATTTCTCATTTTGGTGAGGGAGAATATGTCTTCTTGAGTCTGTTAAACCATAGGGTTTCCTTCTTGGATGAAATTTTTCATGAGGATCCTCCTCATGTTCCTTAAGGTAGAAGGGGGTATTATTGAGGTGGTAGAGATAGATGTGATAGGTGGAATCCTAGGTGGAGGAAGAATGGATAAAGCATAGGGTATGAAGGAATAATTTAATGGAGGAGGTGGATTAATGGGAGTGTAAGGAGGTAGGATGAAATGGGAAGCCCATGGTAATAGTTGGGTGTCCACCATTAGATTCAAGTTAAGTTAAATTGTAGGGAAATAAGACCAGGGAGAGAGGCATTCAATAAGAAGGAAGAAATTGACTGGTTAAATCCAAATCCTTGGGAACCTAATATAATTGGAAATAGAGGAATTGGAGTGATATGGGGAACAACATGAGGTTTAAGAACAATAGGTAACTCTTACATCTTCCTAGACCTCTTGTTTGGTTAGCTTGAATTCTTTTCATAGAAGGGATATAGTAGAAAAGGCAAATAGGGCAAACTAAGGAATATTTTGAGTGATTATAGACACCACTAATGTGGAAAAGATTTATTAATATATGCACATAATTTCACTCATTATTTTTTATATGTCTAAGCCTATTGAATTTGATGCACCTCAAGGTGGTTAGACTTGCAAAAGAACTAGTGAAGTAATAAAAAGTTAGGCAACTAAATATCTTAGAGGTCTAGAATTATCCATAGGGATCACTATCGATGGAATGGCTTGAATGGAGTGAAAATTTGGATGTAAATATGTTTTTAATAGATAAATACATATGAATTTTATTAAATTATTTAGGGGTTGTAATGGTAAATAAGGGAGGTGTCACCTAATTAGGTTAATGATTGAAAGGGAAACTAAGGGGTTTTCCACATGGTTATTGAGGGACTATGGGAAAATTAGATAGGATATCCATATATGCCCATGTTTTTTCATGATTTGGTCTCATTTATATATTATTATTGATTTCAAATATTATTGCCTACATAGAATGAGCTCAAGATGCTAGGGCTTCAATCATATTAACCTAAGTTTTCTAAGCTATGAGAGGTGGTGAAGGTGGAGAAAAGGGTCAAAGATGTGAATCTTAAAGAGGACAGGCTCAAGGATAATGGGTTGGGAACCCTTATAATATCCTCCTTTAAATTTTATGAGGATTAATCTAAGCATATCCTCTATCTTGAGTTGATGTAGGGGAAGTAGGGTCAACTTGGGATAATGGCTCAGGATGAACATCCTTTCATTTCATTATTATTATTGACATCAATTATAGTGATCACCTATTTGTCATATAGAATTTTAATATATAACTCATCCTCATAATTTGTCTAATGGCCATAATTTAGGTTATCATGATTAATATTTTTCTACATGGGCCTTGATGATGCCATGCATGTCCCAATCTCTTTGTTCTTCCCTACTTAAGGCATATGAATCCATGTCTGCTACCATTTTATACAAATGTGGTAGGATACTATATAAATTATTATTTATGATTATGGGTAAGGTTAGGAAATCCTTTTCTTTCCATTTTATATAGTGATTGAAGATGCCTTTAGCTAGTTGATAGTAAATCTCTTACTTTACCAGCTAGTTTGGGACTTGATAGGGAAGGTATAAAGGATATTTGAGGATGCCAACAACTCAGATGATGGTGTCTTCATTATAATAACAATAGTCACCAATGGGCTTGAGAAAATCCTTTATTTACTTGGAGAGCTATGGAATGGTTTCCTTATTGATGAGACCACTAGGTAGAAGGAATCTCTTGGATGTGGTTTTGGTAATGGTGGCCATATAGTTAATAAAAAACCATATGGATCACTGCACCCTAGTAACCCATGGTGTAAAATAAAATGGATTAAATATTATGGTATCATTAAAAATGTCCAACAAGTATTTAATCATATAAAATTTACCTCTACCTTGAGCATTTGATACCAACTTGACAAGGTTTAAGTTGATCATGCCTCCAAGGTCTAGTAAATAATCACCTTTGAGTATCATATGTAGTAGGGGACCCCATAATATATTTGTGTATGAATTCATCTACCAAAAATGATTGATATAGTAGTATCAATCCTATATAAATACCTTTGAAGGTGTAGATGGTGTAAGAGTCTATGTCTATGTTATTAACTTGTTTGACATCTACGTTTCTTGCCCATTCCTACAAGACATCATATATATGGTAGGCACTAGTCCATGTGTCCACTATGGATATGTCTGATGTGATAATGTATTTTTGGATGTTGTAATAAGTTTTTAATGTGTTCCTTGAAACATATATGATCATGTGTTAAGAACCCATGGAACACATGAGATCATGATCACTATCCTATACCCATTTGGCACTAAGCAATAATTTACTAAAGAGATCAACATATGGGAATAATTATAGATTGGTTGTGACTCTATGTAACCCATGATTACTAGATGCCTTTATGGAATCTTGGAACTCATCCTCATCCTCATCATCACTAGATCCAGGCTTGGGCACCATCTCAATTTATTTGAATATCTCATTATAGTGTTTGAAATGATTTAGGCCCTCTAGAAAAGTCGTGTCTTATTATTCTTGCTTAGATTTTGGGTTAGAAGATATATAATACATGAAAGAAAGGGATATATCTCTATGATAATTGATTTTGAGTAAGGAAGATTTGGAGGGTTCAAGAATGAACTAAAATTGAGGAGACAAATCTAGTAAGATGGAAGTAATAATGATAAACAAGTTTTATTTTTGGAAATTATAGGGATCTAAAATAATCTCATACATTGATGGTGATTGGCATCTCACCCATTATGAATTAAAATTTTAATTTTAGTCTCAATATTTCAATTTATTTCCCAATATAGAGTTAGCTTAGGGATTCCAAATATGAGTCACCTACAAGATTTATGCTTTGTGATGCAACATTTTAAATTATCCAATCAAGGATAATTTTCCCATTTAATTAATGTTAGGAATGTGGTGGGTATACAAAAAAATTTACCTTAAGGCATCCTAAGTATCATTTATATTGTTTCATGTGTTTATTTCTAATTAGTTAGGATCTATAATGGCTACCACTTAAGCATGACCCAATACCTCATCTCTACACTTTCAAGAGTAGGAGTTTCTAGATGGAGTGAGGTGGAATATGGCATACTTTGATTATATTTTTATATCTATTTTTACCTTTATATGAAAAATTGGGGATTCTTGGGCCTTTTCTACTAATCTATAAGGAAGTGACACCTATCATGGTTTGGTAGGTTGCACTCTCATAATCTCTGACATCTCTCACAATACTGGGAGACTAAAAAATCTAATAGGATCCTTATGACACTCATTAACTTATTTTATCTCTATTAGGGTCTAAAATATATGACATGCATGGGGAATTAACATATTTTACATGATCCACATGGTGTTCATTCAGTTGGGCTCAAACATCTATAATAGCTCTGATAGGATCTACATGGTGATCCTTCATTCAGTCAAGATCTCATAGGCTCTAACATCTCTGATAGACCCTAGAGATTGACATATCTGTTATAATCTACATGGAACTCATTTATTTAATTAGGTTATCCTAGGATTTCAAATCTTTGATAGGTTTAGGAGACTAACAATTCTGATATAATCCTTATGGCACATTTTCATTTGGTATTTCCTCCTATAGAAATTCATGAAAAATAGACTAAGAAAGGGAATATACATAATCAATAGATCCATTCACCTATCTACCAATGTGGATGTATAAGGCACCATGTAATACTTTGGGAGACTAAGACTATGAGAGACTAAGGCTCTAGGAATTTCAATACAAGTCTAAATCTATAAAAAAAATAGTTGGCATAACAATTATATTAAGGATGATTTTTTTTCTTTATAAAACACATTAAGGACTCACTTGTGATTTAAATTATAATATTATAGGGAAGACCATACTATCATTATAAATATGTTATATGCTTTGAAAAAAACATGGTGAAATATAATTCAAGGGTTTTTGAATAAAGATGATGATCATAATGAGACTAAAAGTTTTAGAACTTCAAATTGATTATTTTTAAAGAGGGGTACCCTATTTATCCAATGAAGGTAGTGTGTTGGCCACAAAAATTACCATATTAATATATGTGAAAAATATATGGAGAATAGGAAGTTAAAATATGGAAAATAATTTTAAACAAACCTACCAATCAAGGAAGTAAGATAGAAAAAAAGGAAGAGAGGGTATCACTAAGGTGAAAACATGATCTTTACCAAAAATGAGACACTCAAATAAAGTTATCAAGATGAAAAAAATTAAAATCAATTGTCCTAAAGAGCCCTACCTAGCAACATAATCTTGGGATAACTGATGAAGTATAAATATCATTAAGAAGGTTTACATACATGAAAATAAAATTATCCTTCCTCCCTAAAACATGTTCCCCACTCCTCATTACCCCTTATAGATCCACCAAAATACTATGAATATTGGGTACTTATGTGAAATTATAGGTGAAACTAATTTGTTATATTGTATAATGATAAAATGGGGCCTCCTACCCCAGTCTACTAGCATAACATACCCCAATATACTTCAACTCTATCATGAACCCATCTAAGGAGTTTGAGATTTGAATATAATAGGAGATGTGATAAAAAAAAATATCACATATTTTGGTGTGTTTTAAATTTTATGATATAATTTTTTTTTGTATTTTAACATTGCCTTTTATTATCATATAGATTTTAACTCTTTTTTATTTTTATATTTTTCCTCCTCCATATATATTTATAAAAACCAACCATGGATGCTAAATATTACTATCTTAAGAGAGCCTACACTTAGTCACTAGAGAGGATAATATAAATATCATGGTGTCTAAATACTCCTATAATTTAATCTTGGAAAAGAGTACAATCTTAAAACTAACATTGTTGATCCAAAAAGGGAAGTGAAAAATAGGGATTCATGGAAATGACCATAGAAAAATAAGGTTTACCCAATTACAAAAAATGTGTAAGGGAGATATTACAATGAAAGGTAATTATGAGAAATGATCATAGTAAAATTTGAAATATAAATGAGGACATGAAAATAGACTAATTAAGTATTACCACAAAATAATATGATGGATTATAAGTGAGGGAAGACAGTAATATTTACCGTTTCCTTATGTTTCTAAGAAGACACTTAGATAAGGTTTGGATCAAAATGTTTATATGTAGACAAAAATGGATAATTATGGAAATTTGTGAGGAGGAATTTTTTGATTCCTCATGTTTTACCATGAAGCTCACAAAATGAAAATCTAAGAGGCACAAGTAAAGGTATTCAAATGGTATTAAATATCTAAAGGGTGTATGTAGTGAAAACATTAGATGACTATAAAAGGGGTATGTGTTTTTTAGGAAGACCTAGTTATATTCCCCATGTGTTAAAATGCAACTCACAAATTGAAAAACCAATAGTTTTAAAATTTAAAAAAAAGACATAATTATCAAAGGTGTTTAATTTTGATGTTGGATACCAAGTGTTAAAATTGTATAACATACATGACAAAGAAGGCAAGTACACACAAAAGTTGTGGGGTCCCAACCTATTCAAAGACTTACTTGGACCCAACATATATATATTGAAAATAAATAAAGGAAATAATTTTAAAGAACCAACTAATTCTTAGTTTTTGAATAATTACTTTTCCTAAATTATGTTAGTCGTAGTTTTATTATATGTATGATTTTTATACTTCCATGATTATAATTAGTTTTATATATTCTATTGAGTTAACATTTCTTACAAGTTCCATTTTGACTCCCTTATTTTATTTTAGTATTGATTACTCTACACAACTTTGGGTTTCATTTCACATTAGCCCTAGTACCTATTTAACTTCCTTATTATGTTGTTTATCTATGTAGTTTTTGTATGTATGGTCATGTTTTAAATCAATTAGACAATTCTCATTAAGTAGGTCTAAGACATGTAGGCATAATCCATAAAGCTATTCATAAGGAATAATTCAATGAAGAGAGATGCACAAAAAGGGTAACTCTTCTTCTAATGGTAGGATGGGTTATGATTTGTAAACTAAAGAGAATGAAATTTCATAATTGGAAATATATATGCTAGTAAGATAATCCCAATGTGAAGGGTATATATTGAGATGCTAATCCACATGAGATTCCTTAAAAGTCTTTTTCAAGATATTGTTAATGATTTTATTGGTATATTATGTGTAGCCATTGCACTAAGGGTGTATAATTTTAAAATTTTCATATATTTTCTTCATGTATTTAGTTTTAAAATTCCCATCGTTTATGGTGTGAGGAATATTAAAATCACATATAATTTGATTAAGGATGAATTTTGATATAGTTACACTAGTGACATTAACAATAGGCATAGTTTCTACTTAGTAAATTATTATTGGCAGTGATGATAAATGTGTGGTCCTATTCTGACCAAGGAATTTTTCCTATAAGATCTAATCCCCACATAGAGAATGGCCATGGAAATTTGAGTGTTTTAAGATCAACTAGGAGAGAGTGGATAATATCATCATGGAATTTTAAAGGATTACACTTATTGGAAAATATGATGGAATATTTTTTGAGAGTGTCTCAAATATATCCCATCCATAATCCTTTGTATGATGTAGCATGTCCATTATAATGGCAATAAAAAATGCCCCCATCTCAATAAGAGAAGGTAATTCTTGAGTGACATAACATAGCAGGGTACCTTTTGAATTACAATAATAGAGAATATGCTTTTTTAGGATGAATTTACAAGCTTTCTTGTGGAGTCTAAAATATTAATGAGAGTTAGCCTCATGAGATAAGTATGATGCTCAATGAATTGGACAATATATTTATATAATGGGATTTGTCAAGAGATGACCACTTTGATGTGGTAAATAAAATAAGCATACTTGGTTGTTATGGTCTATGGTGATTTCCTCTTGTGGAAGAGAAATTATGAGTGGTTTAGTTTTAGATGAGGATGAAAAAGAGATGATGAGGAAGTCATAGAATATTTGATAGAATTTTTATCTATTGGAGTTAGTTTTATTGTATAAGACACAAAATATTTGTTAAGGGTATAATTCATTTGATGATAAGTAACAAGTTTTTCATATTTACATTGATATGCAACACTGATTTTGCCACAAATAAGTTGTTAATATCCTAAGGCATGTAAATAAGGGATATCTAGATCTATGGTTTATTACATGCTATAGATGAAAGTTTTGTATTCATTCATGTTATTAGTGACCTTACACTTGAATTGAAATGATGGATGAATGAATTTTATTTAAGGGTCAATTAAGGTACATCCTACCCTAGATCATTGAAGGCACTTGGTTACATCAAAGCAAAGTTTCCAAGTTTCCTCACACAATTCAATGGTAACTTTGGTTAATACTTATATAATATTATTTGGAAATGATTTAGGATTACATAATAATAATTATAGATATTCAATGGAAATAACTTGATCAATATCTTCAATTAAGAGGACATTTTCTTGAAGAGTGTCTTGAAGGTTATACATGGCTAGTATAGGAGTAGTGATAAGTTGATTAATGATCAAGTGGACTTTAAATAATTTTTGAGTAATAATTCTTAGGTTAAACTAATTTAAGAGTATAATCCATTTTACACTTTAGTATCCAAACAATAAATCTTTGGAGAATGAGTATATAAGGGGGTCATAATGGACAATTACATAAGTGATCTTATAAACCATAAAATGCCAAAGTTTTTTGCCTACCAAGTAGGTTATGAGATAGTTACAATCCAATTTTATGTATTGGGTCTCATAATATATCAAGACATGAATTATATAGTTATTTTAATTTTATTTTATTAACTCATCTTGTTGTACAAGCATTTCCCCAACTGATATGGGGGTGGATGACATGTACAATATAATAGGGAGATAATTTTAAGGAGGTATTAGAGTAGGAGGATGAATTTATGATTTATTCATGTTATAAAAATATTTATGGCACACATCATTCCATTAAATAGTGACACCTTTCTTGATAATGAATTTTATAAAGTATACATGGAAAGATAACTTGGGCATAAATATTTGGATTTCCCTAAGCTTCCCAAGGTAAGTATAGATGTCAAGATCAGATTGAAGTATATGCATGTTTAGAATGACATTGTTAATAGTGGGATATACATGATAATACCTCATAATGACAACTAAAAAACTAATATTTTTCTAAATATTACACCAAAAATATACTTGTGATGATTAAGCTTGAGATTGTATTTGATAAGACAATAAAATATGATACCAATATCATGAAGATGATTTTCACAAAAAAATTATTTGGATATAATTTCATACATGTAGGTTTAAACTATTTAATGAATGAGATCATGAGATATGTGATTCATTACATGTTGATTATTTGGGTTATCATTTATAAGGCTAAAATGCATCTTAACATAGAAATAGGTTCCCCACTTAGTAGTAAAGGTGGTTTTATATTGAGTATCAAGGGAGATGTGAATATAGTTATACCCTAAAAAATTATCCATGAGGGATAAAATCTCATATCTAGTTGTAGAATCAATAATGGCATCAATGGATGGTAATGTAAAATTATCCTTACGACAATCTATGTTTAGATTATGAGATTTGTTACATATATGAATAACCATAGTGACTTTATTATAAATAAGTGATATGTTATATACCCATTCTGATTAATATATAGGTTTAATGAAATTATCATCTATGATATTGATAAATTCTTTATTACACAGGGTTGAAACCTTAGGAAGAAAATTTTGTTCTTTATTTCACATAGATTTCATATTTGGATATGTCACTATGATATGTAAAACTATGATAGGGTCACTAAGGGGCATGTTTTCATATGGCCATGCAAATACTTTGTGATATTTTAAAAAGTAGGTTTTAATCATATTTCTCTTCAGGGTGAAGTTCCTTAGAGATAAAAAAAATTTAAGATTGTTAGTTGTACCAGAGTGAACTTATTGAGTTTATTTAATAAGCATGGCATTGTCATCTTTAAAATGATATAGAGCTCATAGAATATTAAAATTAGGATCCATCATTTGATTGACAATAGAAACAAAATTTAAGTAAGGAGATTTTTTTGAAATTCCCAAGATTAGGATGTTAGTAGTGAAGTTGATACTCTTTAGCAAGGAGTAATTCTAATATATTTTCATCACTAGGAAGTGTAGATAATGGGTTGTAATATAGGATGTCTACTTTAATATATATAATCCTATTACCTTTTTTTCAAACTCAAAATGGATTTGTATTATATAGGTGGATTTAGAATCCAATATAATTTTAGGATTTTGAGTATAATTTGAATAATTTTGCTATATGGTATCAACCTAGTTGATACCATCTAATACATAAAAATTAGGTTGAATTGTATCAGTAAGTTTGGTATAATTTAGTATAAATTGAATTTATTTTGATAATATTAGCCTAGGGGGAATAATTATCTATAATTTGGGATGGTAATGGAGCTATATTAGCACTTGGTAATTTCTAGCTAGTTCAATTATGAACTGAAGGCTGTAATATATCAATCAAGCTAGTACAGTCTAAAATTTGAGAAATAGTCTAAACAATATCAAGTTATCTAATAACATTAATATTACTATAAATTTTATAAAAAAATTTAGGTTGGATGATGCCATTATATATGATGTTAAACTCTCAAAGTTTTTTTATAACCCATGGATTATTTTCCAATGGTGGGTTGACAAGAGGGGCATAAACTTAAAGTTATGGATCATTCTCAATAGTACTATAATTAGAGGATATATGAACCAAATGAAAATCATGGTTAAAAGCAAAAATTTACAAAACATTTTATGATAATAAACCACATCCAAGTGTCTTGATTGGGTTTAGGAAACTATGTATTCATCATCATATGATGGATAGATATTACATGCATGAGTAGTTTTGAGCAGTTTCAATGGAAGCATCCTTAGTTGATATACCCATGTTACTAAAAGTGTGAGGGTATACTAATAAATTATATTTAAATATTTTATCTACCCAAAAATAATTACATAATAATTTATATTATGTGTAATAAGATTCATTGGCATTGTAAATGGGAGGAATTTTAGTATCATCATCAATTAAAGGAATGATTTTGTCTCATGTTAAGAGAGGAGGAGGAAGTCATTCCACTATGTGAGGTGGAAATTCAATGATATTATGCACTTAACCTATAGTATGTCTGGGTATGTGTGTGGACTACTTGTGGCTTACATAGCTCTCAAATTATCTTATAAAATGCATCTATGTTATTAGTTTAGTCATCTTATGCAATAACCATGGATAAGTAGAATATATATAGAAGGTAGTGGTTAGTCTATTATTATCATATTTTGAATTTTGCTCTCATTCAATATTATGTAGGATTCCCCCTTGAAGTGGTTCAGTCATAATTATCAATTATTATTCTCTTTTGTAAGTTATTATTGTGGATCTAATTATTATGTTCTTATTTATATGACATATTATTTTACTATTGCAAACATCTAAGTAATTTCATTACAATTTGTATCAAAACATCACTTTGGACTAGTTTTTATGATGTTGATTTTTTCATATCTAGTGTTGTAGTAATATAATGAGCTTAAGGATATAAAAAACATAAATTATGATTCAAGAAGAATTTAATTTTTTCCACTATAGTATTTTTTGAATATTTTTTAAAAGTGTTGGAAATTCACACCCTTGTGAAAGTTAACTGTCATTAGATTCACCTTAGAGATATCATTGTAAACATAATAATATGATATTACATGTTTTTAGGACTGAACCCCTTCATCCTAAGGTTTGTGTATAATTGGCCCTTACACTTGAAAATATAGGAAAGGTTAAGACACTCTTAAACACACCTTAAGAAGATGTCATGAAGTCTAGTACTTTAGATCCATCAATTTTTGAGGTGGTTCAAAAATAAGTTAGATATACATAGTATGGTGATTAAGCATGATCTTGAAGTAGTAAAAGTTAAAATGGATTCTATGAAGGATCAATTATCAATTAATAGTGCTCAAGTGACCACCATTAAGACTTATCTTTAGAAAAAAATCCTCCACCACTACAATCAAGTTTTCCCACTCTGAACAACACAACTCCAATACTACTTTAGAGCACATCTTGCTAAAATTTTAAGTGTGTAAGTTTTATTATGAGGATCCACTCACTTGGATAAATCAAATAGAATTTTTTTTTATCTACGTCATACACCATGTGCACAAAAGGTGATCATGCCATATCTCTATATAGAACTTGAGACATTCCTTTGGTATAGGTGGTGTGTGCTCAAAATAAAAGTAAGGGCACTTATGTTACCTAACGAGTGTTTACTAAGGATCTACAAATGTATTATCACAATAACATCAAAAAGTAATTCAATAAGTTATCAAACTTATGGAAAATAGGTAATGTTAAAGATTATATTCATAAATGTTAGAATGTATCATTACACATGAATTGCATCAATGATAAAAATATGGTTGACCTATTCTTAGGGGGGTCAAAGATATCATCAAAATTGAGGTTCATATGTTTAATATAGCAACTGTTATTAAATCCATAACATTTACACATTAGGAAGAGGGAAAATATGTGGTCAAAATAAGGGATTTAACTCATGGTTTTGAATGTAATTTCACATCACCATCATTCATACAACCTAAAATATTGACCCATCACCAAATTTAAGATAAGAGTGCCAAAGGGTTATGTTTTAGCTATGACAACAAGTGGATCAAAGGACATAAGTGTGCCAAAAATATTTTTTTATACATTTAAGGAGCTAATGAAGATGAATATAATGATGATGAGGCCTTAGTTGAGGATATGGAATATCTATAGGAGGAATATAAAGATTATTCCCTTAATATCTATTGTCATTCCCTTTTAGGTAAAAATAATCCTAAATTTTTTAAAGTGGTTGGATTTCTCAAGAAATAAAAGTAGACAATGTTTTTTGACTCAATAATTACACATTATTTCATCAATAGTGTAGGATACTCATTTGAATTGTTTTATTTATCCATATCCATAATTTTAAGTCATGATTATAGATGGTGGCATAGTCAATTGTTCTATAAAATGCCATAATATTAATATTTCCATGGGGGACTACCTACTTAATTCCAATATTTTTGATATTCTCATGGTTGGGGATGAATTTATTTTGGGATTAAAATTTATCATGACTTAGGTCACAATAGATATTAATTTTCAATAACTATTCATGTGCTTTCATTCTGAAGGTAAGACTTTTGAATTATGGACATTATTGAAAAAGTATCCCAAATTAGTTAGTTCACATAAAATGAGAAAGATACTTTAAAATGGGTAAAAAGGATTTATATCATGATTATTTTCCATATAAGTTCAACTAGGAAATGTGTCTACACATTATAATTTAAAAGTGATTCTTGATGACCACCAAATAGTTTTTGGTACCATTCTAAAATAACTACCACCAAGCAGAGAAAATTATCCTTCCATAAGATTGATTCCAAGTAATACACCATTGAAAATCAAACCATATAGGTATCAATATTCCTTAAAAAGTGAAATTAAAAATATCCTACATTAAATTATAAATGTAGGTATTATCTAACATAGCTAAAATGAATATTCATCCCCAATGGTCATGGTGTGAAAGAAAGATCAAACTTGAAGGATGTTCCTTAACTACAAATAACTAAATAATTAAACCACCAAAGATAAGATCCATATTCTAATAATTTGTGATTTTTTATATGAAATACATGGTGTTATTTATTTGTCCCAATTAGATCTGTGTTCTAGGTATCATAAAATTTGGATCAATGATAAGGATATCTATAAAATTACTTTTAGAAGTCATGATGGCCATTATGATTTTATGGTCATGCCTTTTGGTCTAATAAATTCACCATATATTTATCAAATTTTTATGAATACTTTTTTTGGCCTTTTTTAAGGAAGCTTGTGTTGGTATTTTTTTTTGACATACTAATCTACAACCAAACTTGGGAAGAATAATTAAATCATGTGAAATATGTACTATTAGTTTTAGAATAGCATCAATTTTATTTAAAACCTTCAAAATTTTATTTTATAATCCATGAGGTGGAGTAATTTGGTCATATTATTTCACATTAATGATTGAATATCGACCCTAATAATATCAAAGCTATGATGGAGTGGAAAGTGCTAAAGACCCACAAGAAAATTCATGGATTTTTGGGGTTGATAGGGTACTACCATAAATTTGAATAAAAATTATGGTAGAATAATAGCCCTACCCACATCCTTATTGAATAAATATTCCTTCAATTATAATTAGCTAGATACCAAGGCATTTGAGAAGCTAAAAGTGGCTATGTGCACCACTCTAGTTCTAACAACCCCTACTTTTTCCAAAATATTTGTTATTGAATGTAATGCATCAAGATATGGAATAGGGGTAGTAATAATTCAATAATGAATACACATTTCATCATATACTCATAAAATCAAAGGAAAAAAACAAGACCAATCAAATCTATGATAAAGAGATGATAGTTATTCTTCATGCAATCAAATAATGGATACCTTATATAATGGCTAGATAGTTTTAGGTAAAGACAGATCATGATAGTCAAAAATATTTTTTGGAATAGTGTTTATCATTAGATTATAAAAATATGGGTGACTAAAATGTTAGGATATGATTTTTAAATAATTTATAATAAATAAAAAGAGAATGTGGTAGCATATGAACTTTCTAAGAGGGATTAAATAGTCAAGGCATTATTATGTGCAACGACCATTTGGAAAATAGATTGGTTAGAAGAAGCAAGATCATAATGGAAGAATGAAATGGATACACATTTACTAATTCAAAATATTTAGGATGGTTTAGGTCTCTAAAAATTTTGAGTATAAAGGAAACACATTATGGTATAAATATAGAATGCACTTATGCAAATAATTTTTCCTCAAACACAAGATCATTTAGGAGCTTCATGGATATCTAATAGGGGTAACTTAAGAAATTTGAATATATATCATTGAATCAAGTAAGATTTATTTTTGGAAGAACTAAGGTGGGATAGATACGATATCTAGAGAAATTCATGATGTGTCAATAGAACAAAGTATAAATAATTAAGACACTAGGTAGTCTACATCCATTATCCATCCCTAACTTATGATGGGAGGAGGTCTGCATGGATTTCATTATAGGTTTATTTAAGTTTGAAGGTAAAAATATCATCATGGTAGTTGTGTAAAATATCACAAAATATTATAATTTTTATTCCTTATTACAACCTTTTATAACTATTACATTAGTTAATACTTTTCTAAATATAGTTTATAAGTTGCATGGTACTGCCATAACCATTATAAGTGATCTTAATCCTATCATCACTTGTAACTATTGAACAAATTTGACCCTAGGTAAAATTTCATCACCCCCATATATATTAAAACTTTTATAGGATATTTATAGGTCATAAATGGTCACATCATCATGTTTAAGGTCACTTAATGTGTTTTACACCTTGGTCATTTATGTCATGTCTTAATTTTCCTTTAGGTCACCTTTTGGTCATTTTATGATTTTGTATGTAATATTCATGAAATTAGATTTTTTAAGGTGTTTCCAATGTACAATATGTTATTTAAGTTTTAGGATTTAGTTTTTTAACTGACATAATGCAGGTTCAACATCTATCCAAGGAGATCACTATAAAATAAGAAATTAAGGGAAGCTGTACAGATAAGGAAAGTACACTTGACATGTGGGAAGGATTATGATTTTACGTTTAGGTTACATCATTACATTTTCATTATTAATAAGTCATGATAGGTTAAAATATCATAAAAATTGGTTCATCTTATTCATTGTTCTCCTAAACAAGGTAATATAGGTCAACCAATCCAATATTGGTATGAACCGTTTAAGAGGATTTGAGTTGAATGAATTTACCAAGTGATAATAGAATTCATTATACTCATTTTAATGTTGATAATTATTGGTTTTACATACTATTCTCCATGAATCATCCTTAATAATGTTGATGAATCAATTCTACCTATTCCTCCCCATGGCCTCTGGTTTTCTTATCTGTTTACATTTGTATGATGATTTCAAGAGTTTTATGTGTTTTTAAAGATATGTATTATCATGTTAATGATGTTTATAACATGGTTTTTAAGTGTTAAGATAAGGATATAGGCATAAACATCTCATTATACTAGTAATAAGACTCTACTCAATCTGTAAATAATGTTCCATCAGTTGCATAGGTTTATTTCCCTATTTTGGTATTCATAAAAAGGATAATGAAAGGATACATGTTTCCTCCAATCTCTCATAACAATGGTGATCATTTGTACTTTTAATTTTTTTGCCTCAAGAGTGTTTTATATGCAGTGAAAGGACCAAGACACAAACATAGTCAAAAAACCTATGACTATCACCTACAGTCAAGTGGTAGGATGATTTTATCATTCATGTTGATGAATCAAGGATGTATTAATATGGTTAAAGGACTCTCAAAGTGTAAATAGTAAGACTAAACCATCCAAGTGATCAGATATTAGTTGTGAAAATGAATTCCATATATACAATGTTATATCATGTACACCTACATGCAATCACAGTTAATGATCTAATTTTAATACCATATAGGTATAAAAAATGTTGAATGGTATGGGTTTGTACTCATTTGAGACTTTCAATCAAGTGTAAAATAATAGACAAAACCATTGTGATAAGCATGAGGCCATTGCATGTAAATAAACCTAGAACCTTGTTCAAATATTAAGAAGGTTACTTAGAGGATAGTTTTATCTTAACTTATCTAAAAGGAACTATGTCGTATACAATTACCTTCTATGGAATGAGATTATAAATATAGTGTAATCCTAAATGGCCTCCCACTTATAGTATAGGTTCTGGGGGATCACATTTTGACATATGAATGATTATCTAGTTATGAGAATAAAGGTTGAAATAATTTCAACTCAAAATATTCTTATTGAAGATGATCAGAGAGATAAATTTACTTTTAAGCCCAAATGAGTATAAAACTTGAAGTGAAACAGTGGTCTTAAAATGTATTTGGTGAATAGAGAGTATTACTTAGTTACAAGGTGTGGGATGAGATTATCCAAAAATGGGATGATCTTGATGAATTCAGATGAAGTCAAGAATGTGATTATAATGTTTAAATAAATATCCACCTATAGAGGACCTCCAAATCTACCCATAATAGCCACCTACAGTCTGACTATAGACTCATAGTGCATTGATTATGAGAGACACAATGTTGATAGCTTACAGATCTAGATGTTCATTTAGGTTTAAAATGATCTAATTATCCCATATAAAATAAATATAGCTTAACTTAGTATTCTCACACAAATTAACATCTAAAATATCCTTTCAAATTTTGCTTAATGCACACCTATAGTTTTAGATCATTTGCAGACTAGCTCGACAAAGAGGGACTGCATGTTTGAGAAATTTAAAATAGGTAAGGTGAATAATCATCTAAATAATTGATTCAAAAGTGAAAAAATCACATTATGTGATTCTTATATGTATTAATATATTATTAATGGGATTTAAACCCCAACCTACAATCTACCAAGATCTTTGTACATAGTATACATACCTAGTGAAACTAGTTTTGAGAAGTTGGGAGGTTGAAGACTTTTAAAACATGATAAAGTTTTTAAATTAAGTTAAAAACACCACCATGAATTAATAAATATATCTAAATTTTAATTTGAGTTTGAGTAATAGGAGATATGCCCTTTATTTTAATTTAGATATAGGGCACTCCTAGCCAACAAAGTTTACAGGTTTGATAGATGAATGCTAAGAAGATGAGATGATAATGTTTTAGTGATTTTAGAATGATGTGAAAGGTTGAAATAAATAGGAACAAAGTGTTTAAATTCCTATACAATCATTGGGAACCTACAAGTGTGTTATACACCCAATCACACTAATCCTATACCCTAATAACTTGTATACATCCATAAAAAATACCACATGAACTTTCAAAAATATATGAGGACCGTAAATCAAGAGTAAAATATGAATTAGAGTCATTAGTTTAAACAGGGAATAATCCAAACTAGTAATTTTGGCCTAAACTTGCTTCAATCGTACCTATAATGCAAAAGAAAGATTGAGAGGCCATTTTCAAACACTCATCATTGTATGTAACTTGTGCATGAGACCTCAAATAGATAGGGATAGTTGGGAAGGGTCTTATACCTAAAATTTGTGAAATTATTTCTAAGGTTGGATGTCATAATTTTATGAACAATCCTTAATAGTCCAAACCTACTAAAACCCTCCTAAAATCTTTACTAGGAGCCAATGGAGAAAATATGATTTAAGATGCATTAAGGAGGGTTTAGTTGGCCATGAAACTATTTTTTAAATATATATAACTCACCTAGGATATATGGCATATAATTTGGTCATACTATCATTTGTACTGATAGGGCTAACACTGAATTTCTTGCAAGATTTATGTTTTTTTATAGTTATACAGGAGGATGGACATGTGAGAACTATTATGGGATGTCTTTAGAGACTTATCCTAACTTATAAAAATATTTTATCACCTTAATTGAACATGAAAAGGCTTATACTATCTCATTCGTAATAGGAAATATAAACAAATAATGAGAATGCAAGATGACTGTCAAATGATGGAAGTGAGAAGTGTTTTATGAGTTTCATTAAGGTTTATTTGATAAACTGAAGGACAAAGGAGATTCTTTTAAGATTCCTAGAATATCTTCAAAGCATTTATTTGAGAAACTAAAATCCATTTAGATGACAAGTATAAGGATATACGTAGAGGACTAGTGATAAATGATTTCAAAAAGTGAATGACAGATGACAAAGATGAATCCATTAGTTAGGGATGGCTAGATGGCATGTATTGACCTCTTCTCTACCTTCTCCTGATATACCATATGTGTCATGGATTCCTATGGTAGTTTTAGACATTTAATTACACTTCTTAAAATCATAAAGGTAGTTTTAAAGCAAATAAATGAAGGGTATATTCCAAGTTGAGGAAGGTGTTATGTTTGAGATTAACACATGTTCATAACAACCTCTTGACTCCTTTTTCACTTCATTCTTATTGACTATTTTTAACACAAGTTAAAATAAGTCAACACCCTATAGTAAAATATTGATAAGTATTTCATTATCATGTTATATGGTGTTTCATAGTCAATTTGATATCATTTAATGTGTTATTAGCCTTGGTCATAGTCAAATATAGTCTTAAGTCATTCTATGTCACTTAAGGTTCATATTTACATCATTTATGAAGGTAGTATAGTTTTATAAGGTAGGAAAGTGTTATTAAGTCTATTTTAACATAAAATATGTAATATTCATTTTCAATAATGTCACTCCTATTTTAAATTTATAGGTTCCCAACTGAAATCAAGAAAATAGTTGAAAAGAAAGAGGTTTTTGAATTTGTACGACCTGTGGAAGAGTGTGAAAAATGTATAAATATTTTTTAATGTATATTTATATTATATAACTCCATTTTGACACTGGATTATATTTGGAAGCGTAAAAAATTTCTCAAAACCGTTCTACTCCTTCATCACTCCACTAGACATGCAAAACTAGTCAATAGGTATTCTGATGGTATGGCTAGTGGGAGAGGTTCCAAGTCAAATTATATTTTTTAATATATTAAACATGGTAAAATTAATTTTTTTGGTATGATTTCAAGGATTGGATTCCTATGATTTATGAACCATCCTTTATAAGTTGACTATCTCATTTTACATGTTAATCCCCACACCCTGTAGGTTTTACTTATATTTGAGCTATTACATACAAATAAATTGATAAAGATACTTATATAGGAGGTATAAATCCTTATATCATGGATATAATCTTTTTTAATATGTTTGGAGGTCACTTGATGAGCTAATAGTTCAAGTTGCAGGTTGAGACCACCATTTCTAGTTGTAGGTATGTTACACCAATTGTAAATGTTATTATACTTTTCATAATTTCAAATGAGGATGATATGTCATATTTAATGTATAAAATATAATGTAATTCACCTAATTCCTTATAATCTTATTTTCAAAAGGTTTCACATAAATTTACTATCAAGAACATGGCACACAATCAAGTTTTATGCATATAGTTAGTTGAGTCAAGTGTATTTAGGATCTGAGTAAAGTAATGGAGAGTAAATGAAGTTTATTAATACATTAGGAACATTATTTTAACATTAATAATCAAACAAACCTATTCAAATTTTATATGGTGGACTGTGATAGTCAATTCAACTCCATACATAGTCCTATAGTCTAACACACACCTATAGGTGAAATATAGGGGGATAAACATGTTAAGATGAATAATTTTAACTGTTTTATGTCATTCAAGGTTAAAATGATCCATTTTATAGTTTATATAGGGTCTATTACTAATTTTATTCCCACACACTTTGCATAATGTCTCTTACTTTCACTACCCTGTATATTACATGTTCACCTACAAGTGGATCTCACATAGACTTAATAATGTATCATATAGGTTTTTGAGAATATTTTATACCTTAATTATGGTATTTAAATGTTGAGGATGTCATAGGTAGTCAATAGTGTAACTATGAGGGGTAGGCATACTTGAGAAGTCACTTCAAGTTAAGAAATCTATTTTAGGGATCTGTTACCTTAAAAACTCCAAAACAGAGCCTTGTATACTTTTAGTGCTATCATGTAATGAGGTGACATGGATCCTTATTGAGTTTTAATACCTCTATTTTATATCCTTAATATAGGGGTAAAACCTTTCAAAATAAAGTGAGGGTTTGATCAAATGAGTGTAATATTTAGAGGCTCCCAAATCACGTATTCTTTCACTACAGAAGGTCAGTATTCTCTATAGTATCTTGAGATTTCAAGTGATCTTATAGTCTAAGGTGGCCTAACAAGAGAATATAACCATGTCAATTGATCCTAATGATGTTAAAGGCACATTGAATAATCTAAATAACATTAAGAGGGGTGGAATTACCAAGTATGGACTTACATCACCACCTACATGTTTACTTTGCCCTAAGAAAGCTCACTTACAGTCTGAATGTTAGTACTTGTAAGATTCATCATGTGAACTGAGAGATGAACCCTAAAAATTTAGGAATGTGTCAATTATATTTGATTCCAAGACTCTAAATATATTCCATGAGGTGTATCACATTTTCAATGGTTTTAGGTCATTTACATGATCCCTTTTTACATCAAGGACAATCACCTACAATCAATTGTAGGGTGACGATGCACAAACATGTGATTATCTATTCTTATCATAAGTATTTTTACATAATGATATAAGTTAAAATCAGTTGTAATGGATCCTATATTAATCTTAGATGGTTTTATATCAATTCATAAGGTGTAATATGCAAATTTCACCTACATGTATCACTTTATAAGCAAGAAAACACAACCATAGTTAGCCTGCAACTAAGCTTGGCAAAGTGGAAGGTATGCACTAAGATATAAAAAATATTAGGATGAAATAAATTTATAAAAGGACACTCAAAATAGTTATATACTATCTTATCACATGGAAATAGAGCATGGAAAGTCTTAACATGTAACCTACAGTCATCACATATAAATACTGCACATTGTCAATGATCAAAGTATATCTTAGGTATTGTGGTATTTTAAGGTGTTATTAATGTGATCCAACACTAAAGTGTTGATCAGAGCATCCCCATGAATTTCCCAAGATGTTCATACCATCCTTTTTCTAAGTCAATAAGGTTAGTTTCCTTTTTTTTGTCTCAGACAAAGGGCACTCCCAAGAGAGAAAACCCTACCTATTTAGTAAGCTAAAAGGAAAGAGGTGTTTTAGTAGATGTTGTTGGAGAGTTGTCATATTGATGTAATTATAGAATAATTTAGGTTTCCTAGTGAGTGAATGAAGTTATTTGATAATTTATGTGACAATAAAAAAGTGTGTAATGTGTTTAATCTAGTGTACTTTATGTATGGTTGGCTGGCTGATCTTCAATATTGATATAGTTTTAGAGGATTAGAGATGAGTACAGAGGATTGATCATGTATAAGGGGTATAATAAGATATGATCCATGATTTGAGAGCTTGTTTTCAAAATTGGAATTCATTTGGTTGGTCATAGTTTTTATCTCGGTACTTTGGCGCCAAATGGTAGAAAAGATGAATTAGCAGTTTAATGACATCACCATTGCCACATGGGAGTGAGTCAAAGGGAGATGGTCACATGGTTGTGATCACTATAGTCCATAATTATTATGTCCCAGATTTCAAGACATGTTTTTAAGTGTGGTCAAAGATATGAGGGTACAAATTTGGCTTCTAATATTTCACTATTTTCCCATAGCAAAATCTACAAAGTGGTTATAAAGAGCTAAGTAAGTATGCTGGTGAGATCAATGTTTGCATGTGTGGACATTTTAGGAGAAGGTGACCATATGGGTTTTTTCATTTTTGGACCTAGTTTATTTTTTCTAATTTATAGATCATGTAATGTAGCATGTCAGAATATATGGTTATTTAAAGTTGGGCTTCCAAGTAGATTAATTATGTTTTGCCATACTTAGATAGTGTTACAGTGTGGTAAAAAGTGTTGAGTGATATTTTTGAAGGTTTTATATCTTGTACATGTGAAGGAGTAAATATAATTTGATCATATGGGTTTGTTTATTTTTTATTAGAGATGATTTTTGCTAATTTTGAGATCATGTGATAAATCATGACAAAAGTTATGGAAGATCAAAGTTGGCCTCTCAAGTAGATTTAGACATGGTTGGCTCTATGATAGAAGTTTATGATAAGGCATGTTAATGGAATTATATCTCACATGAAAAATATTTATAGGAGTAATGGGTCACATGTTTATATTATCCCATGGAAGTAAATCATTTGGTCCAAATTTTAGATCTTACGAGTTAGCATAGAAGAAGTTATTTAGGATAAAAAATGGCTACTCAAGCTTATTTATAGGGTTACCATAGTTAGCCATTTTTACAAGTGTTAAAGCTCGAGAAAGATCAATGGTGGGCATTGATTCAAAGGTGTCAAGAGGTAACAAGATAAGGACAAGTTCATGATATTTAACATTTGATAAAAATTACATGATCTTGATCCAATGACTGGTAGACGATCGCATAGTTTGATCAATGGTGAGCATTGATCAATAAAGACCTTATTGATCTGCAAAGATTGATAGAGTAAATTAAGTCAACATTTTGAGATGGAAAAAGATGAGTTCAAATTAATATAAGTTTAACATTTATATTTGGTGTTATATGCATTAAATATTGACATGATTGATAGTGTGATATTTATCTTGAAGTGAGATTCCTTGAGATTGGAGCATTGTGTTTGAAGGTTAACTATAACTATTGTTATTCAAATATTTGAATTATACATAAGAAAACTATAGATCTTGTAGTTTGATCATATATTTTTATATAAAATTAATTTTCTCATGTATTAAAAAAAACTTGTAGAGGACTTCAAGGCACATCTGAAATATATATTTTAAGATCTAAAAGTGTGTACAGACATAGTTATGAAATTCCAAAGTTGACTCTATTTTTTATCTGTTATACAAGTGACTTGAGAAGGATATTCAATCTTTTGTAGGTGATATTTAGATGTCTCATGATTAATTATCTATTGGATCATGTTGTATACTCTATGAGGATGCTCTATGTGGACTTTGGAGGTATGATCAATCTATCTTAAGTACAAAAATGATTAAGAAGTTGATTGTGTGGTCATTCATGGTGATTATGTGTATAAGGTCAATGTTTAAGTTATTTGAGCATACACAAAGGCAAGATAAGTCAATTGTGATCATTTGAGGATGTCTAAGGGGACCTTAGACATAAGGAGTGCACCCATATATTTAAAAGTGGCCATGTGTTCATGTTTTGCTAAATAGTGACTTATATGGGTGATTAGGTCTCCATGAGACCTATAACAGCTAAAAGTGCCTTGTTTAAAAGATGTAGCTACTTAAGGGTGACCCATAGATGCTATGGATGACCTATATATATTTAATTAAGACTTATCTGTATATGATAAATATCTTAAGGGTTAAGACATGTTTAATGGCTGACCAAGATGGTGTTGATAAAGATTTCTCTATAAATACCAGAACCAAAGATGTTGGGTTCCAAATTTATAAGTGATAGACTAAGGAGAAAATTGAGATACACTTGTGAGTATTGGGGAGTGAAATAAGGGTATATTCCCCTTAGGATGAGTTAAAGATTAGAATATATTAAGGACTATTTATATGACATGTTGGTCATAATTATATTATTAGAATAGAGAGCCTATTGTTTGAGTGCAATCAAAGGTGAAGAGAGATAAGTTGAGGTCCATAATTAGGTATTGTTGACATTAGTTTATAGGTAGAAGTTTTTCATAGGTGTTATTATGGTAGCTCAACATCTAAGGTGATTGTATCCTCCTTGAAAGATAAAAATTGATAAAATTTTTAGTTGTTGTTGTAGCTCAACTAGAAAGGTGTGGTAGCACATTGTGGGATTAGGGTCTCAATAAATAAGGATTATAGTTCCTTGATTAGTTATATTTGGTCTGAATTGGATACTTTTTTATAAGATAGTAGTCCAAATCTTATTTTATTGGGTTTTATTGCCCAATAGGTTTTCCCACATATGTCATGTGTCTTGTGATTGATCTTGCATTGTATCTCTTGCTTATTTCTATGAATGATATGTATGCTTCATGAATGCTTGTGGTAACTAGTTAAATATTTGTAAAGATCAAAATTGAAGTTGGATTATTTGGGATTATTGATTCACCCCCCAATGATTTTACCTCTAATAATTGGTATTAGAAGAGCTTGACATTTTGAAGGTGATCCAAGGTACAATGGCTAGTCACAATATGTAAGGTGGTTTCTCTACTAAACAAGCATCACTGTTTAATGGATCCAATTACACTTTTTAGAGAGATAGGATGAGGACATACATTATGTCCCTAGGGTTTAATGTTTGTAAATATATTTTTGGATGGTTATGTTGTTTCTAATATTCCTCCATCTAGTGTTGCAGACAAAAAGTTATTTGAGAACAAGTTTAAGGCAATGAATGCCATCACTTATGGTCTTATAGAAACTGACTTCACCAAATTAATTCATTTTATAATTTCCAAGGAAACATAGGATAAATTGAAGAATATTTTTGAATAATATTCAAAGGTTAAGCTTGCTAAGTTATAGACTCATAGAAGGAAATTTGAAAGTCTCAAGA
Source organism: Torreya grandis (assembly GCA_037957365.1). Taxonomy (NCBI): domain Eukaryota; kingdom Viridiplantae; phylum Streptophyta; class Pinopsida; order Cupressales; family Taxaceae; genus Torreya; species Torreya grandis. The sequence continues at coordinate 1,623,802 of JARHVA010002337.1, forward strand.
TGAATGAAGAAGATTTTGTGGCATCTTTTTTGTAGAGAGTTGATGAGATTGTGAATATCATTAGATGTCTTAGAGAGAATCTTGAAGAGACTACTATTGTCTAAAAGGTTTTAAGGTCTCTATCCCAAAATTTTGATCTAAATGTATCTTCTTTAGAAGAGATTCATGACCTTACTCAGTTGAAGATGGATCAATTACATGGCACCCTTACTACCTATGAGTTGAAAAATAATGATGGCATACCACCAAAGAAGGAAGTTACATTCAATATAGAGATAAAGCCTAAAAATATGTTACAATTTAATAAATCTCAAGAGGATGAAAAATCTAACATTGATGATGATGAACTAATTACTTTGATTACTAGGAAATTTAACACTGGCTCAGGGAAGTATAAGGGTAAACTACCCTTCAAATGTTTCAACTATGGAGAGATAGGACATTTTTTTCAGAAGTGCCTTCATAATCATGAAAATAAAGATGATAAATATCATGATGAAGGCCAAGATGATGATAAGAAGACGTAAAAGAAGAAAGGTTTTAGAAAATATAATAAGAATAAGAGGTCCTTCAAAAACAAGAAGAGTCTTTACACCAAAAACTATTGTAGGTCATCATATAAGAGTGAAGATAGTGATTTAGAATATGATCATAAATATGATGGTCTTGTTGAAGATGAAGATTTTTTATGGCTAAGGAAGGAATCTAATCATAGTAAAATGGGTCTACTTGGAGTGATTTAGATGATGATGAAGATGAGGTGGACTATAAGACTGCATTGACTAATGCTTATGAAGAACTAAAGATTGAGAAGAAGATCAATAAGAAGATGAAATATAAACTCAAGGAATTTGAGGAGTAATTCAATGTGTTTGAGGAAATAAGAGATACAGATGCCAAGGATCATGAAAATATTGTCAAAGATCTTAGTTGTCAATTGGAAGTCATTTCTATAAGTCTAAAGGCTAAAGAAGATGAACGTGCAAGTTATGTAATATAAAATAAGTCATAGAAATTTGAGTTAGAGAAGGTATCTAGTAAGGTAATGTCATTTTTGAGATTGAAAAAGAGCTCAAGTGATCTAGACAACATTCTAAATGATTAAAATCATGCAAATGATAAGACTAGTATTAGATATAAAGAAGAACAAAAGACTATAACTCAAGACAAGGTGAAGACTATTGTGAACCAAGATAATCATACTTTGAAAACAAATCATTAGAGAAAGAATGAATGTGTTGGAAGAATAAAGATAAATTAGATCAGATAGCCAAATGCCATGAGGTATGTAAGATTTAATGGTTACTATTATACATGTAATCAATATGGTCATTGGGCTAGAGAGTGTAATAGACCTATTAATTGTGTTTTTACATGGGACTATGATGGGGGCCATCAGTTAAAAAGTGTGAACAAGATCAAGTGATTTAACTATCTTAATGTGGGAAACTTTGCAAACCATTGTCCACATAAGATTAGACAAGGTGAATCCTCTTCAAAATGGGAAGGTTGTTTTGTTTGCCATGACATTGGAGACATTGCAAAAAAATTTCCAAATACATTTCTTGTAAAAGGTATCGTATGATAAAATTGTGAATGAAGAGGTCACATTTCTAGGTTCTATAAGCAAAGGCCTATAAGATATAATATATTTAATCAAGCTCCTAGAGTTCAAAAGAGAAGGAAAGTTAACACATGGAAGCCAAAGGTGAAAAAGTTGTGTCATGATGAGACTGTAGATCCAAGTAATTTGTTTGTTATGTTGGAGGATGCTTTAGTAGATAAAGAGTACCAAGAGGCTTTTTATCTACTCATGTTCAAAATGAAGAGATCAAGCTCAAAAAGAAGACCAAAGTAATAGTTAATACTAGTATTGAGGTATGTATGGATCTAAGTGAACATTTTGTTATTAATGATCATGTACCATGTATATAACATCAATTGTATGTGTCGAATAATGAGGTTCCAATATGTAAGGAAAAGTTTTCAAATGAAAAGGTATACAATGAATTTGTGTTGTCTCCATGTATTATCAATCTAATTTTAGAAGAAAAGGAGAATGTTATAGTGGTTGAGAAAATTGTTTCACCTAATCATAAGAAGAAAAATAAGAATAAGTACAAATATTAGAAGAGCAAAGAGGAGATGGAAGATAAGGATTTGTTTTTGTTTTAGGAGTATTGAGGTATAAAAGGTGTCTCTATATATTCTTCTTCGGATACTCCTTTTAAGTGGAGAAGAAAGTGTTACTATAGTGTTTTTTTAGTTATAACAGTCTAAAGGGTCAAATTGAAGATGTTAAATATGATTATTCCAATCAAAGGTCTTTGGCTAAGGGCGAGCAACAAGTTCATGAGCCTATTTTAGAGGTTCATGAAGGAGTTGTAGTACAAAGTTAGTTTGGGTGGTTCTAGGTGGTATAATGAGTTTTTTTCAAATATAAAGAAGTGTTTGATGTTCATAAAGGTCTGTGTATTTCTTTATGGTGTTCTCTAGGTGTTTCTTAGGTTTGAAGGTATGTATGTGATAATTGAAGTTTTTTGTGTGCTCTTAGGTTTTCTAGTTTGTGCTTAAAAGTATGTAGGTCTAAATTGGGTTATAGGAATTCTATGTTCCCAAAGGTATGAAGACTCAATTTTTGGTCCAAAAGTGTGTAATGGGTTTTGCTAGGTGTGTAAGTAGTTTCATAGGTTTACATTAAATATAAGGAGGTTTGTTGACCTTGTTTATTTTGAGTTTCTAGGGTTCTAGGCTATGCTATAATAGTGGTATGATTTATGAGTTGAGGTATATGTCTTCTTAATTTTTTGAATGGTCCAAATGGGTGATCAAATCAAGCTTCATAGATATTTGAAGATTTGTGGTTCTCTAGTTATTCAAGTTTTTATCAATATGGAGGGATAATTAGCTAGTAGGTTTGTGAAAGAAGTATGTTGTAGAAGATGAGCTTGGTGATTAAAATTGGTGTGATTGAGGGGGAATATGAAACTGATCCAAATATGAATTTTTAGGTCCTAAAAATGTGTCTATTGAAAATTATGGGCTCTGTATGTTTTAAGTATGGCTACAAGGAGGCTAGACAAGCCTAGTTTAAAGAAGAGTGATTTTTACTTAGTTTTTCTAAAAGAGAAAGGTATGAGTGTCTAAAGGTATGTTATCAAGTTGGTTCATTACATGTTTCCTATTTTTTATAGTGTAGATTTAGATTTGGTGGTCATGAAAGTGTCTTGAGAAAGAAGGCTCGTAAGCTTACATGGTGGTTCTTCATAGTGTGTGCAGATTTGAAGATGCTTAGAAGGTGTAATTTATTAGAGATATTATGGGGATTCCCTATAAAATATTTCTTGGTGAATTAAAACATATTTTAGTTCTTTTGTGTGTCCTTTCTTCATTGGTTATGTTGTTTGATTGAAGATATTATTGGCATCGAGTAAGAGGAAGTTGTCAAGACAAGAAGAAATAGGCTTAAAGTAAGGGGTATTTTGTATCATGTTTTTAATATGGTCCTTTCCTATTTTTTAAGTCTTTTTAGGTCCTTAGGATCAATGTGTGCCCATTTTTTCATTATGTAAAAAGTGGATAAATTTCTTATTGGGGAGAAAATTCTTGTTGTAGGAAGTGCTTTGAAGAGAAATAAGGTGAGTTATATATTTTTATATTGATAGGTGTTGAAATCAATGGAAAAGGGGGAGATTGTTGGAGAGTTGTCATAGTGATGTCATGGTGGTGTCATAGAGGTTCTTGTGTGAGTGAATGAATTGCCTTGATAGTCTTTATGATAATTAAAGAGTGTGTAATGTGTTTTTTCTTGTATGACAAAGTGTGCCATGTGCTTATTCTAGTGTGCTTTATGTATGGGTGGTTGATCTGTAGTATTGATATAGCTTGATCAAATTAAGGATGAGTATGGAGGATTGAGTATGTGATATGGTTATTATAAGATGTCATCCATGCTTTGATATCTTGTGTACACAAGTTGAATTCATTTTCTTATTCATACTTTTCATCTAGACACTTTGGGTCCAAGTGGAAAAAAAGATGAGTTGGTAGTTTGATGATGTCACCATTTCCATGTGGGAGTGAGTCAAGGGGAGAGGGTCATATGGTTATGATCACTATAGTCCCTAGTTGTTATGTGATAGATCTCAAGACATGCATCAAAGCATAGTCAAAGATATGAGGGTGAAAAGTTAGCATTTAAGATAGATTTCACTATTTTCCCATACTTAGCCAAATTTGCAAAGTGGTTAGAAAGAGTTGAGTAAGCATGTTGATGAGGTCAGAATTCACACATGTGGATATATTAGGATAAGGTGATCATTCAGGTTTATTTAGTTTCAGACCTAGTTTATTTTTTCTAATTTTTAGATCATGCAATGTAATGCTTTAGAAGATAAGCTTATGTAAAGTTAGGCTCCTAGGTAGATTGATCGTGTTTTCCCATACATAGCAAATTTTACAGTGTGGCAAAAAGAGTTTAGTGACATTTTTTAAGGTGTTATATCTTACACATGTGAAGGTGTCAATATAGTTAAATCATATGGGTTTGTTTAGTTTTGAGTAGATATGATTTACACTAAGTTTTTGATCATATAATGAATCACAAAAAAAGTTATAGATGATCAAAGTTAGCCTCTGAAGTAGATTTGAACATGGTCGGCTCTATGATAGAAGTTTATGAGAAGGCATATTAATGGCATTATATCTCACATGCATGATATTTATAGGAGTAATTGGTCACATGGTTAGATCCACCTATGGAAAGAGATCACCTGGTCTAAATTTGAGATCTTATGAGTTAGCATAGAAGAAGTTAATAATGATAAAAAATGGCTAGTCAGGCTTATTGATAGGGTTCCCATAGTCATTTTTTCAAGTGATAAATATTGATCAAGATCAATGGTGGACATTGATTCCAAGGTGTCAGGAGGTAGCAAGATGAGGAAAGGTGCATGATGTTTAACATCTAAGAAAAGGTATAGGATCTTGATCTAATGACTGGAAGGCAATCATACAATTTGATCAATGGTGAGCATTGATCATAACGACCTTGTTGATCCATAGAGATTGAAAAAGTGCATTAAGTCAAGATTTTAAGATGGAAAAAGATGACGTCAAAGTAATATAAGTTTAACATAAATATTGGACATGATCAATGGTGTGAGATTGATCTTTTGCTCAGATTCCATGAGATTTGAGCATTGTGTTTGAAGGTTAACTATGACTGTTTCTATTCAAATATTTGAATTATACATAGGAAAACCTGAGATCTATATTTCTATCATATCTTTTGATATAAAATGAATTTTCTCATGTAGTAAAAATAAAACATGTATATGACTTCAAGGCACATATATTAATATAGATTTGAAGATCTAAAAGTGTGTATAGGCATAGTTATGAAGCTCTGAAGTTGATTATTTATTTGTATATATTTTGTAGGTCACCCAAAAATGATATTTGAGCTTGTGTTGGTGTTGTTTTAATGTCTCATGATGAATTATCTATTAGATCATGTTGTAGACTCTATGAATATACTCTGTATAGAATTTGGAGGTGTGATCAATCTATCTTAAGTATGAAAAAAGCTTAAGAAGTTGACTATGTGTTCATTCATGGTGACTATGTGCATAAGGTTTGTGCTTGATTTTTTTAGCATACATAGAGGCAAGATAAGTTGAATTTGATAATTTGAGGATGTTTAAAGAGACATGAGGAGTGAACCCATGTATTTTAAAGTGTTCTTGTGTTCATTTGTTTCTCAAGGGTGAGCTATATGGGTGATTAGGTCTCCATGAGACCTATAAGAACAAGTACCTTGTTTAAAAGGTGTAGCTACTTAAAGGTAACCCATAGATGATATGGATGACATATGTATATTTTATTGAGCCTTATCTTCATGTGATAGATGTATTAAGGGTTAATATGTGTCTAATGGCTGACCAAGATGGTGTTGATCAAGATCTTTCTATAAATAGTAGAACCAAAGATGTTGGGTTCTATATTTTTGAGAGAGAGACTAAGGAGATAATTTAGAGAGGCTTGTGAGTGTTGGGAAGAAAAGTAATGGTAGAGTGCCCTGAGGATGAGTTGAAGAGCATAATAGTTTGATGACTATTTGTATGACCTATTGGTCATAATTATGTTGGTAGAATAGAGAGCTTGTTATTTGAGTGTGAGTGAAGGTAAACAGAGATAAGCTGAGGTACATCATCAAGTGTTGTTGACATCAATTCAGAGGTTAAGGTGTTTCATAGGTGCTATTGTGGTAGCTTTGAATCTAAGGTGGTTATTGCCTCCTTAAAAGTTAAAACTTTCTAAAATTTTTGGTTGTTATTGTGGCTTAGCTAGATAGGTCTGGTAGCACCTTATGGGATTGGTGTCTCACTAAATAGGAATTGTAGTTCCTTGATAAATTATAGCTAGTCCAAATTAGATATTATTTTATAGGATAGTAGTATAAAGATTATTCCAATGGGTTTTATTCCCCAAGAAGGTTTCCCAAGAATGTCATGTGTATTTTGATTGATCTTGCATTGTCTCTCTTGCTTATTTCTATGAATGATATCTATGCTTCATCAATGCTTATGGTAATTAGTTAAGTATTTATAAAGATCAAAATTGAGGTTAGATTATTTGGGCTCACTAATTAACCCCCATTCTCAGTGATTGTACCTCTAATAGATGTTGGATCATTTCAAAAGGGTGGAAAAAGTTGATACAGATGTGAAAAATCATGATGAAGGTATACCAAGTTTTTGAGATGAAATGTGGTGGCCTAAACCTACATAGATGTAAATAGATCTATTAGGTCTTAATTAGGCCTAATTCCTAAAAGAGGTATAATCTCACTTATAACACTATATGATAATTATAATGAATTATAACATGTTCATACGGAGATATGAAGTTTGCTAAAACCTTTGATTTGTAAAGAGGGTCATAGAGAAGTAATTTCTTAGCTTAAAAACATGACAACCTGCACAAAATGAAGGAAATGGATCGATAAGATAACATTGGAAGCTCACAATAGTACATATTCATATCATGGAAGATTGAGGAGATAGGGTATGTTAGAGAAGTTACTTAACAAAGTTTTAGTGAAATTTATTTAAGGTTTGCATGTCACAACTTTAAGAATTATCCTTATGGGGCAGAACTACTTAAAACCCTCTAAAACCCTTGTTCATGACCTGATTGAGAATAACATGATATAGATGAAACCAAATGAGATATTTTGGGTAGGAAAGAAATTTTAAATTATATAGGACTCCCCAAGGATCTCTCTCATTAGATTGAGTTGTACCTTACTTGTATAGATAGGGTACAAAACTACATTTCTTGATAGTTTTTAATGTTTTGTAAGATCAAGGGAGATTAAATAGGTGAGGATCACTTTGTGAAATATATTGGGACCTAATAAAAATCCTCACATAAATTTATTTATTTAAGATAGATCATAATTTTTTTTAACACCTACACGTTAGCCAGTCCAAAATGACATAGTGAATGAAGAGTGATCACCAAGTGAGAAGGTGATAACTATAATTGGGGGGTCTTTTAAGGTCTACCTAATGGATATATAGACTTGAAGACCCTTAAATTTTTTCATAACCTTAAATTTATGGATTGGTTTTAGTGAATAATGAGTATCTTAGTGCCAAATTTGAAGACGGGTCTAAAGAAGAGTGATTGTAACTATAGGCAATGAGAACACTTGGCCAAAATAATATTAATGATTAAAGATGATGTAGGAGAATCCTATAAGGAACCCAAAGATGATACATTTTTGTCTTAATTTTTTATATTTTTTGTATTATAGATTATAGTGTCATAAATTGTCCTTAGGTGGAATCTAGATAGTCTTATGGTGCATAAAATTTGAATTATAGTTTTCCTACCTAAACCTCTTTTTGAAAACTTGAACCATGTTAAGCCTTGTCTAATAACTTTGATGTATTTTATGAAGGTGTAGATGTTATAAACATGTATAAGGGTTTTATAATTGTAATAGGTCCTTGAAAATTTCATGATTCTATTGTCATGGTTCAAGACATAATATATTATGTGAAAATCAAGAAAATGTAATGTAAGTATAAGACCTCTATGTGGGAAAAGGAAACAAGAAATAGTCATGCATATTTTTAGGAGTTTTTGGAATTAGTTTTATATTATAATATAGGTTCCATTTGATATATATGAATGTATAATGGATTTGAACTAGTTGTTATGAAGGGAAGAATTGACGTTTGCAACCCCTATTGAAATGATTTTAATAGAGACCTTGTTAAGGTCATTATTGTTATTGTTATATGCATGTGATTTTTTAATGAAATAATGAGAATGGGATTATGTTAAAAGTATACATGAAGTATAATGTATGTTTTTTCTGTGGAGAGTTTCTCCTAAGAATGAGAAAAGATATCTTATACAAGAATCTGTAGGAATAAACCCCTATCCAAGAATTTGGTAATTAGACCTTGTATATGACTTTCCTAGTTTGTTGTAAACAATGTTCTCCAAAGCTAATGATTAAATGGATTGTGAAAACTAATTATACAATGTTCTTAAATTTTTTAATTATATTTTGATATTATTAGTTTCAATATATAATCATTTGGTATTTAGATATATGTGTACATAGACCCCTATGTTATGTGTCTTTAATTGTGGACTGTATTTGTCACGATGGATCATAATGAGGTTGAAAGGTTACATAAAGTGATCATAAAGGTTTAATGAGTGAAATTTTATGTTTAAATATTCATAATAAATCAATAAACTCTTTTTTTATAAGCATTTATATGACTAACCCCTATTTCCTGTAGCAATTGTTTCAAGGTTGGACTGTGTGTATTCCATTAAAGTAAATGATCATTAAATCAATGATAAAGAGATTTAAGGAATATTGGTAAGTATATATAATTTATTTTAAGGTTTCATAACTCTATATTTGAATATCATTTGTTGTTATTCTCATAAAACATAGGCATGTATAGTGTTAAATTTTATGCACAGTCAAGAGTATTTGAAAGTGGAAATGCATAAAAATGGATGCATTCATGAATTATAATGAATTAAAATTTTTAATCAGGTCTAGATAGACATTTTAAACCTAATATTTTATTTAAAAACCCTTGATATGTCGGCAATTACTTTTTGTATGCTCTCGATTGAGAGAGGGTTAAGAAAACACTAACCTAGGGTTTTGAATTAATAGGGAGATTACACCATTATATTTAGATGAACCTTTATTAAAATATTATAAATAGTATTTTTGAAAATAGTTTGAAGTTTTTTTATTTTAATTTACCTCTGTGTATGGAAATTGAAGACTGATTTTCAAAAGAACCCTAGGAGTCATAATTACAGGAAATAATGAGCAAAATAAGTCAAGTAAAGTGACTTAAGAGTATAATTTGGTTTATAAACCTTGTGAAGAGATATTAATTGATAAATAGTATTTTTAAAAATATTTTGAAGTTTTTTTATTTGAATGTACCTCTGTGTATGGAAATTGAAGACCGAGTTTCAAAAGAGCCCTAGGAGACATAATTAGAGGAAACAATGAGCAAAATAAGTCAAGTAAAGTGACTTATGAGTAGAATTTGGTTTATAAACCTTGTGAAGAGATATTAATTGATAAATGGTATCTATATTTATGATTTTTTTCATATATGCATCTATACCATTTTGTACAAAGCTAAAAATCACAAAAATGGGGCTACAAGGACTGTGTGAAAAATGTCTAGGGTTGAATAAAGAATGAATTGATATTTGGAAAGTGTTATATGTGTTTAAGAGGTAAATAATACCAATATAAAACCTAAATAAAACATATTTATAATATACCTAATAATCAATGAGAGTTAGAATTTTGCATGAAGGATTAGTCTATTAAAGTAGTGGATCTAGAAATAAGGATGAGTGAGATAACTTGGTGTATGTTCTGCATCATTTTAGTATCAAATCAAGTAAAATATTTTGAGAGGATTGTGGGAAATATTTGACATCATGTTTTTTTAAGTGAATTTTAGGAGAGGGAACAAAGTTCAATGTTCTATGGAGAGAGTCAGTAGGGATGATGATTTGGTTAAGCAAATGGTAGATCAAGTGACACAGTTGATTACCCCATTGGTTATGAGGATGGAGGCTATTGAGGATGCTCTCAAAGAGAGAGATAACAAATAAAAATGATAGAGGAATATGAAATATATGATAGGTATCAAGGTTAAGTAAATCCATTGTATCTAAGGATAAGTGAGAGAGGAAATGAAGAGGTGGTTCAACAGAGACCATAAGTGTATGCAATAGTTGAAGAAGGCATGGGAGTACAACACCATGAATGGAATATTAAACCATTTATATATTTAATATTGATAAGAGATGAATTTATAATTATATATGGACCAAAATAAATATTTTAAGGGAAATTTTAGAAATGCCAAAGAGAGGGACATAGAGTAGTAGAGTGTCTAATGAATGTCAGTAGAAGTATGCAATAACAAAGTGAAAGAAAGGTGAATGAGGAGAGAAGAAATTAAAGGAATGATTCCTTAATATTGATGATAATCCTTTTTTATTAGAGAAATTAAGTCAAAGATACATCCCAAAGGAGGATTTTATTCAAGAGTATGTGCAAAGCAAGATGTAAGGTCTAAATTTGCTAACTGAGGGAAGAAGCACTAAAAATATTGTATCTTTAGAGATTGTGTATATTTTTATCTTTAAGAGGATGCCACATGAATAACCATACAAGGTTTAATGGGTTAATAGAGGACATAAACTCCTTATAATTGAGAAAATTTGGGTTGAATTCAAGATACATGGATATATAAATAGAGTGTTATATGATATCATGCTTATAGATGTTTGTCATTTGATGTTAGGGATACCATGTTAGTTTTATATGAATGTAATTAATGGTGTACAAGAAAAAATTTATACCATAAAGAAATATGGAGAGGTAAACATACTTTTCCCAATGAAAGGTGAATAAGATAGAAGAGATGAAAGGATAATGATGATGGCAATAAGGTAGTACTAGATCAAGGCAATTGAGAGTTTGGGTTTAATCAAAGAACCAAAGAAAGATGATAAGGTAATTTGTATTGAGTTATTTTATATGAATATTTGTGATTCCACAAAGATGGAAATGAGAGATAATAAAGAAATAGAACCTATGAGAGTGCTCAAGAAAGAAGATATCCAAATCAACCATGGTAGTCAAGCCAATGAGAGAGAAGATAGTAGAATAATGATGGATATTGTAGATAAGATGGAAAGGAAATGGTTTGAGATTGAAATAAAGAAAGTTAATAATTTGGAGATTGAAATATCTAAGTAGTAAGTCCAATAAATATTCATGAAGGCTCCAAAAATTGTTATTAATATGTTATTTTATGATGAAACTATAAGTAAGAAACAAGTAGCCAAACAATGAATTGTTGATAGTTATAAACAAGAGGAGAAGGTCAATGAATTGGGAAATATACAGTAGGCCCATGAAAAAAATAACTATGAGGGAGTGATAAATCCAAGAGATGAGATATTTAAAGTGATCATACAACCTTTACATGTGCAAAAGTTAGAGAGCAATCATGATGTTGATGAACAACAAGTAAGGAGTGTACATAAGTATGAGGCATGTAAAGAACAAGAAGATGTTGTAAATAAAATGAAGTGGGAAAAATAAGAAGCATGGGTGAAGAAATATTATTAAATACTTTCATTAGTGGTTGATGATGGATATAAGGAGAATATGAATTGGTTTATAAAGGAGGAAGATTGGTATTCACCACCAAAGAAAGAAGAAGATGGTAGCAACTATGTTCTACTTATTAATTTTGTTTTGTGTGTAGGTATGTTATTGAGGAAGATGATACAAATAATTCCTAAATTTGGGACCCAAGATCATGTTCACCTATATGAGAGGCAAGTAGAATGAAACATCTTCAATGAGGAGGTTCAATGCAAACAGATAGGAGCATATACCAAGTGCATCACCAAACACCTATGGAAAATAATTTCTAGCTTGGTAGTATGATGTAGCGAAATAATATAAGGACCCAAAATATGATCAATTTTTTTCTTAATTTGGTATATTATTTATCTTATATGTTATATATGTCATAAATTTTCCTTAGGTGGAGTCTAGATAGTCTTATGGTGCATAAAATTTGAATTATAGTTTACCCACCGAAACCTCTTTTTGAAAATTTGAACCATGTTAAGCCGTCTCTAAGGACTTTGATGTATTTTGTGAAGGTGGAAAGATGCGATAAGAATGTATAAGGGTTTTATATTTGTAATAATTCCTTAAAAATTTCATGATTATATTTTCATGGTTTAAGACACACTATATTATGTGAAAATCAATAAAATGTAATGTAACTACAAGACCTCTACATTAGAAAAGGAAACAAGAAATAATTATGCATCATTTTAGGAGTTTGTGGAATAAGTTTTATATTATAATATAGGTTACATTAGATATATATGAATGTATAATGTATTTTAACATGTTGATATGAAGTGGATGATTGATGTTTGTAACCCCTATTGAAATGATTTTAATACATACCCTATTGAGTTCATTGTTGCTATTATTGTCTATAAGTAATTTGTTTATGAAAGAGTGAGAATGGAATAATTTTATAATTATAAATGAAGTATAATTTATGTTTATTTTTTTTGGATATTTTCTATAAGTAATGATAAAATATATCTTATTCAATAATCTACAGGAATAGACCCCTATCAAAGAATTTGGTATTCAGACCCTGTATATGAGTTTCCTAGTTTGTTGTAAACTGTGTTCTAAAAAGTTGATGATTAAATGGATTGTGATAACTGAGTTAAAAATTTTCTTGAAGTTTTTGATTGTATTTTTATATTATTAGTTTCAATATATAATCATTTGGTATTTAGATATATGTGTACATAGATCCCTGTGTTGTGTGCCTTTAATGGTGCACTATATTTGTCAAGATGGTTCATAACAAGGTTATAAGGTTATATAAAATTATATTTAATGTTTAATGAGTGAAATTTGAGGTTTATATATTCATAATAGATCAATTATTTTTTTTTCATAATCATTTAGGTGACTAACCCACGTTTCTTGTAGTAGTTGTTCCAAGGTTGGAATGTGTGTATTGAATTAAAGGAAATGATCATTAACACGATGATAAAGAGATTTGAGGCATATTTTTAAGTATCTTTAATTTATTTTAATTTTTCATAACTCTTTATTTTCATATCATTGGAATTTTTCCATTATCATAAAACATAGGCCTATAGAGTGTTAAATTTTGTGCACAGTCAAACGTATTTGACAGTGGAAATGCATAACAGTGGGTGGATTAGTGACTTATAAGGAATGGAATATTTTAAACAGGTCTAAATATACCTTTTAAACCTAATTTTTTTATTTTAAAACCCTTGAGATATTGGCAATTGTGTTTTGTATGCTCTCGGCTGAGACAGGGTTAAGAAAACACTAACTTAGGTTTTTGAATGAATAGAGAGATTCTACTATTAAATTTAGATGAAAATTTGTGAAAATATCAATAATATTATTTATGAAATTATTTTTTAGTTTATTTTTTGTGAACATACCTCTATATACCAAAAATTGAAGATTGAGTTTCAAAAGAACCCTAGGAGACCTAATTAGAGGAAACATTGAGCAAAATAAGTCAAGTGACTTTGGAGAAGAATTTGGTTTGGAAAACTTGTGAAGAGAAATTAATGGATAAATGGTATCTATATTAAAAAATTGTTTTTATATATGCATATTTACCTTTCCATACAAAGCAAAAAATACCAAAAATAGGGCTATAAAGACTATGCAAAAAATGTGTAGGGTTGAGTAAAAGATGAGTTGATATTTAGAAAGTGTTGATATGTGATTGAGAGGTTAATAAGATCCATATAAAACTTTATATATATATATATATATATATATATATATATATATATATATATATATATATATATATATATATATATATATATAAAATCCACCTAACAATCAATGAGATTTAGAATCTTACATGAAGGATTAGTCTAGTGAAGTAGTAGATTTAGAAATAAAGATAAGTGAGATAACTTGGTGTATGATCTGTATCAAAGGAAAAATAAAATTCATGTTGGAGAATTTTTATAACCCATCCCTCATATTTAAATGATACCATATGTACCTAGTCTATTGTGGAGTGCTCAAGAGAAGCCAATGATGAGAGTAGTTTCAAGAAGCTAGCTTAAAGACTTTTATGCCATATTTGAGGAGTTGCATACCTTTGAGGGAAATTTTTCCAATTATAAATTTCATGGTTTATTCCATATTTATTTCTCCTATAAATTTAACTCCTCTCAACTTGAAATGTATTTTTGTGACTCTTGGACTTCATTCTCTTCTATCCTCTCTCAATTTTTATTAGTACTAGTCATTTTGGCTCTTGTCTCATAATTCCACTCCATGTATGGAAAATCCCTACTAGTTTGATGTTATAATTTTCCTTTTAAAAATAAATTTAATCTATTTTAAGTTCATATAACATCTTTTCTAAGTGTGTAAAGTGATGAATGGTGAAGTTTAGTGATTCTATCCTTACTTTTCCTTATCCGTTCATGTCTTGTGTAAGAAGTTCTCATTCTAATAGGTCATATAGAGTGTAACTAGTGTGTTAAGATCCCTTAAAATGTGAAAGTGTCCTTTTATTTATCAAATGTATCTTAGTATACTTACCTTGAGTTACTTCATGCATATCACCTCTATATTGAAACACTTATATCAGAACATCTTAGGACTTTGAATCTAGTTTTTAGGTATTATTTCTTAGTGAAATAAGTATGATAAAATTGTGTAAATTATTATGGTGTATCACTCCCTTATATTATCATTATTTCATGTATACTTTTGTCCCTTTTACCATAAGAAACTAGTTATCATATGTGATAAACACTTCAAGGTACATTCAGAGAGCTAGCCCTTAAACCCATAGGTCTACTTCTACTATAGGTAAACCCACATACCTAAAAGTATTAAAATGTTTCCAAAATTTTAGATTGGGCTTGAAAATACTCCTCTAGGGTGAAATATTTGGTGAAAACATTTATGGCATGCCCAATGGGACCCATTATCATAAAGATAACTTGTTAAGGTGAATGTTGGTCCTGACAACATTAGTTACATATTGTTGTGCTACTCAGTATTTGGTCACTCCATTTAAGGTAAAATCTGGTTTTATACCATTATTTTATCATATATTTTCTCTCATACTTCATGGTCCTCACTAGGTCATCTTCTATTAGAGTGTTCAATCCTATAATCCACCTATTCAGCCTAAACTTCCTCTTGAATTTCAACACCCTCATCCTATTCTTCCCTTTGAATAGCAAGAAGAATATGATATCCAATAATACCAAGAGAGTGATGAATATCATGAAGAAAACATGGCTAGGTAACATGACTTCACTACCTTTAATACTAAAAATTCAATCTATCTTGATGCATATGATGTCATTCCCCCTAATACCACAAAAAGGGTTCCCATAATAAATAGTGAAGGCCATGTCACTCCTAGATAACACACTAGAGACATCTAATTTTTTTTTAATTTTCTAAACTATCACTAAGTAAAATATTTCCATTAGACTCCTTTCCATTTCCCTTAGAGGGAAAGCACTTGATTGGTATAGGATTTTACCTGGTGGATGTATCACAACATGGGATGACTTTAGAGTGTTGCTAATTTTAAGGTTTGAAGATGAGAGTGATCACACTTCACTCATATATCAACTCAATGTAATCTAATTATCCTCCAAGGAAATAATTAGTGAATTAAATGAAAGGTTCCAAAAGACTTAGCATAGGTTTCCTCCTCCCATGAGACCACCTACTAGCTTTATTTTTCTTACATACTTGAGAGCCATTGGTACCAATATTGTCATCATGATTCAATCCATGGGTGGTTTCACTCTTATAAAATCATATTAAATTTCAATTATATATGATAATGGCCTCATTAAAGAAGGAAATTTCCAAAACTAACTATGCCTTTATGTCCTAATGTTTCTACTACTACTCCAAACATTATACAAGTTCCACGTATAAATACCAAGCTTTAGACTATTCCTAAGAAGGTAGATGATGCCATGGATAAATATTAATATACTCAATGGTTATAATATAATATTATGTGAGAGATAATTCAATTTCTTTGAATCAAAACAAATATCCATATCAATATCAATATGGTCAATAATATGGTAAAGGGAGAGGTCAAGGGAAACCTAATTTCAACATGCCTGCTAATGTGTACAATCATATTTCCACCACCAACACAAGAGAGATAGTACTGGTACATAGCAACTTGATGTAAGGAGAATATTGGTAACAAGACCAATTAATGGATGTTAATGAAGGTGGAGAAAAATTTATATTTGCTCAAGGAGGAGTCAATCCTCTCTTATCAGCTAAAGATGAAGTCTTAATGCAAGAAAGTTAAGGTTGGCAATCTCAAGGAGAAATCTTAACTAATTTACTAGTTAAGGACACTTTTGTGCTTAATAAATGAACCTATATTGCATATAATAAAATATATAAGAGGAAGGATATATGGGATGATAATGATGTGCCTACAAGTTCATCTAACCCTCTTTTAAGGTAGTAAGGCATGACTGCAAGCATGGTAGTCCCAAATGATCCTCCACCCCCTCAAAATTAGAATATGGTAAGGTATATTCAAGGTTACTCAAATACTCAAAATTATTTTCTTCTAAGGACCCAATAGAAAGTAAGTAATTCTACCTTAAATGTAGTTGATTCATTGAAGAATGCTAAGGCATCTATTTCCCTTTGGGATGTCCTTCATATGCTTGGCCAAAAAGAGATCTTAAAACAATAGTTTTCTACCATTAATAATATTCCTCATAAATAAATAAATTTTCATGGTCATTTATCTATTACCAATTCTAAAAAAAACATTATGTAATCATCTACCAAAGCTAGTAAGCCTCCACCTTTCTACCTCACTCTCATAGTGGGTGACAAACTAGTTCTCAATTGCAAAGATGATAATGGATGATTTACATCAGTCATTCCCAAAGATATATATGATAAATTAGGCATAAATTATGAACCACATATCAAATGAGTACTTCAGTTAGATGGTACACCTACCAGGATAATAAGATTGATCAAAGGGTTGAACGTTTTCCTATATGACTATCCTAGTTTTCCCATCCTTAAAACATTGTTGTTGTTGACTTTCTTGCCAACTTTTTAATCTATATTTCAAGAGATTTTAAATATAATATAAGAGGATAACTCTTAACTAAATTGTCCTTCCTAGCCTTTAAGACAAGGTATGGAACCAATGTGACCATAAGAACTTAACCACTATCAAGATTACACATTGAACCTTATGTTGAGGCAAGTTCAAACTTGAATTGTGTAATCAATGAGAAAGATTAGTCTAATGTGGATGATTGTGATTATTCCAAGATTGAAGGTATATATGACTTGTTTCTAGATAAGTATGGTGCAGATTCCAATGAGCATGGTCCTTATACCTACTTTAAACAAACTAACCTTGGAACTTATATCTTCCATGAAGAAGAATTTGAGAAATTTGTAGTAAGTGTTAGACATTCTTTCTCACAACTTATTGAGAGTAAAAAATTGATTCATATATATGATGATGATAGATTGAAGATCTTGATAGATCACCATAGTGATAATAATGATGTCTTTCTACTTGTAATTGATAAATATACCCTTGATGATGATAGTCATGAGGAAGAGGGTGACTTATGGAAAATATTTAATGCCATATGTTAAGAATTTGACTAGTTAAGAAATGATATACCTACTCATAAAAAGTTTATATCCAATGAACATGTTAATAAGACTAATGAGTAGGTTATTGAGTGCCTCACCAAGCATGGAAAAGAGTGTCATATTATGAATGAGGGTGACTTATGGTAAATATTCAATTCCATATGTCAATAATTTGATCAATTAGGTAAGATTCCTCCTTCTCCAAAATATTGCATATCTGATGTCAAGTTTGCTAACTATACTAATGAGTAGGTTGTTCAATGCTCTATCAAGCATGAAGGTGTATGCCAAACCACTGTTCAAGGGTCTATAGTCATAAAATAACTTAGTGAAGCTATTGCCCAAGAATTTGTAAATATGGATAATGAGTTCAAGGCATATTTGGTTGTTCTTTAAGAATATACAATAGATCCATATAATGTAGAATCAATTTTATAGGTGTTGGAACATGGTGAAGAGAAGCTTGATGCTCCTAAACATTAAGTACATTATGTCATAGAGAAGAGAAATGTTTAGAGGATTGTAATATCTCCTAATTTATATATTAAATAACATAAAATGGATATGATAGAGATAAAGAATATTTTAGCTCCAATCAAGGTCATTGGAAGGCAAAAAAGAGAATTTTATGAAGGCTCCAAATAGTCTACTTGTAGGAATGAGAAGACATAAATATGGTAAGTTTATTAATCATCTACATATTAAAGTGGTTTATGATGAACATGATTCACATGATAGATTACATTCATGGAGTGAAAAATATTAAATAGGAACCATATTTGACCCTAGTTGAAGTATGGTAAGATGTTTTTCACCTCAAGAGTGAGGTCTTGTAAATAGTAGATTAGGTGTGTGTGTGTCTTTTTTTCAATTATGTGTGTGTTCCATAAGTGTTTTAGTTAAACACATGTTTATTTCCTTTTATGTTTCTTATTTTTTGTGTAATTATGATCTTTTGGTGCAGTTTCAAAATAAAAATGAGTGTAAAACCTATGTACAGGTGAATCCATGGCCCAATGGATATGATTAGGCAATTAGTCTTGGCATAGAAAGCATACCAACCCTATGAAATTACCAATAATGTTGACTAATTTGACCAAAATTTAAAATAAGTCAACATTATATAGTGAAAAACATGATATAAGATTATTTTATCATTTTATAGGGTGTTTCATGGTCAATTTTATGTCGTTTAATGTGTTAGTGTCCTTGGCCATGGTTAAATCTAGTCTTAAGTCACTCTATGTCATTTAAGGGTCATATTTGGGATATTTATAAAGGTGGTATAGTTTTACAAGGATAAAAGTGTTATTAACTTTATTTAAACATAAAATATGTTATTTTCCTTGTCAGGAATTTCACTCCTATCTAAAATGTTAGGTTTCCAATTAAAATCAAGAAAATAGCTGAAAAGGAGGTTTTGGAAGTTGTATGACCTATGGAGGATTATGGCACATGTGTAAATATTGTGTAATGAATATTAATATTATATGACTCAATTTAAACACTTTAATATATTTTGAATTATAAAAAATGTCTAAAAACCATTCTTTTCCTTCATCGCTCTACTAGAAATGCAAAACTAGTCAATAGGTCTTCTTATGATATGGCTAGTAGGAGAGGTTCCAAATCAAATGATCTTGGTGAAAGATATTAAAATTGGTATAATTAATTTTAATGGTAGGATTTCATGTACTATATGACTATTATTTATGAACCATCCTTTAGAATTTGACTATCTCATTTTGTATGTTAATCCTCACACCCTGTAGTTTTTTCTTTTATTTGAGCTATTCCATTTAAATAAATTGGTTAAAATGCTTATTTAGGAGGTGGAAATCCTTATCTCATTGATATAATATTTTTTTGTATGTTTATAGGTGACTTGATGTGCTAAATAGTTCAAGTTGTAGGTTGAGACCACCATTGCTACTTGTAGGTATTTTACACCAATTGCAAAGGTTCTTGTCCTTTTAGTGATCTAATCTAAGGATGATAGGTTGTATTTAATGACTCCAATATAATTAAATTAACTTAATTCCTTATAACATTATTTTAAAAAAATTTAAAATAGAATTACTATTAAGAACATGGCACATAGTCAAGTTTTATGCATACAATTAGCTGAATCAAGTGTATGAAGGATTTGAGTATAAAAATGGAGAGTAAATGAAATTTATAAAGAGGTTGGTCACATTATTGTAAAATTATAAATCAAACAAAACCATAAAAATGTTATATGGTAGACTGTGATAGTCAATTCAACTCCATACACAATCTTGTAGTTTAACAGACACCTATAGGTGACATATAGGACACTAAACATGTTAAGATGAATAATTTGAATTGTTTAATGAATTTTAAGGTGAAAAGGATCCATTTTAGATTTTATAGAGGCTAATACTAATTTTATGCCCACAAGATATGCATAGTGTCTCTATCTTGCATTTCACTACCATGTATATTGCATGTTCACCTACAGGTAGATCTTATAGAGACTTGATAATGTTTCATAGAGGTGTTTGAGCATATTGGAGACCTTATTTATGGTCTTGAAATGTTGACGATGTCATAATTAGTCAATATTATAACTATGATGGATAGGTGGACTTGAGAAGTCAATTTAAGTTAAGAAATTTGTTTTTGGGATCTATTACCTTAAAAACTCCAAAATAGAGCCTTATACATAGTTTTGGTGTTATCATGTAATGAGTTGACATGGAACCTAGTTAGTTTTTAATTCCTATATATTATAACCTTAATGTAGGGGTAACACCTTAAAAAGTAAAGTGATGGTTTTATTAAAGGATTTTAATGTTAGGAGGCTCCCAATTCATGTATTTTTTTACTACAAAAGGTCAATATTCTCTAAAGTATCTTGAGATTTCAAGTGACCTTATAGTCTAAGGTGGTCTAAAAATAGAATATCACCATGTCAAGTGATCCTAATGAGGTGAAAGTCACTCTAAGTAATATAAATAACATTAATATTCATGTAAGTATCAAGTATCGACATGCATGACCACTTATAGCTGTGCCTTGCCCTAAAAAATCTCACTTACAATTTGACTATAAGTACTTGAAAGATTTATGATATGAACTAAGAGATGAACCCTAAAAACATAAGCACTTTTCAATTGGATTTTTTTCCAAGACTCCAAATAGATTCCATGAGGTGTATCATGGTTTCAAAGGTTTTAGGTCATCTATATGATCCCTTTTTCATTCAAGGATGATTACTTACAATCAGCTATATGGTAAGAATATACTAACATGTGATTATTTAGTCTTATCATAGGTCTCTATGCATGATGAGACAAGTTAAAATGAGTTATAATAGAGCCTAAATTAATAAAATATGGTTTAAAGGTAGTAAATAAGGTCTAGTATGCAAATTTAACCTAAAAGTATCACTTTTTAAGCAAAAAACCACATCCATAGTTAACCTACAACTAAGTTTATCAAAGTGGAAGGTATGCACTAAGATCTAGAAAAGATTGGGTTGATAGACATGCCTAAAAGGACCATTAGAATAGTGATATACCATATCATCATAAAGAAACATATCATGGAGAGTCTTATCATGCAACATAAAGTCAACACAAAGAAATACTACACATAATTAGTGATCAAAAGTCTATCTTAGGTATTGTGGTATTTGAAGGTGTTGTTGATGTGATCTAACCCTGAGGCTTTAATTAATAATCCCCATGACTATCTAAATCCACTCATACCATATTTTTTTATAAATCAATAGGGTAAGTTCCCTCTATTATGTCTCAGTTAGAGGGCACTCCCAAGAGAGAAAACTCTACAGTTTTAGCAAGCTATAAGGCAAGAGGTGTGTTGAGAGATGTTAGATCATTGTAGAAGGGTGTAAAATTTTTATATAGACATGACAGAGCATGATTAAGGTCTCACATGTGTATGATACCAAATAGGGTAGCCTAAACCCACATAGATGCAGACAAACCTATTACGTCTTGACTAGGTCTAATGCCTAAAAGAGGTATAGTCTCACTTATAACACTATATGATCACTATAATGCATTATAACATGTTCATAGGGAGATATGAAGTGTTTAAAAACATTTTTTTAGAGAGGGTCACATAGAATCTAATTTTGGGGTTAAGAACATGATAGCCTACATAAATGAAGGAAAAGGCTAGATATGTTAACTTTGGAAGATCACAATAGTATAGATTCACAACATAGGATCCTACTGAGATAGGGTATGTTATATAGGGTCCTTAACAAGTTTTTCATGAAATTTATTAAGGGTTTGAATTTCACAACTTTATGAATTATCCTTAAGGGGTAAAACTACCTAAAACCCTCTAAAACCCTTATTCATGATCAGATTGAGAAGAATTTGATTGAGATGCATCCACATGAGATAGTTTTCAAAGGAAATCAATTTTAACTTATAGAGGACTTCCTAGGGATCTCTCCCATCAGATTGAGTTGTACCCTACTTGTATGAACAAGGAATAAAACTACTTTTCTTGATATTTTTTATGTTTTACATGATCAAGGGAGAGTCAAAAGGTGAGGATAAATTTTGGAGATATATTAGGACCTAATAAAACTCCTCACATACATTTTTTTCTTAAATATATCTCACAAGTATCTCTAATAACACCTCCACTTTAGCTAGTCTAGAATGGCATAGTGAACGAAGAGTGATCACCAAATGAGAAGGTGATAAATCCAATAATTAGGAGGAATTTTAAGATATTTAATATGGATATAGAGAATTTAGGAACATATAAAATTTTCATACCCTGACATGTATGGATTAGTTTGAGAAATTGATGAGCATCTTAGTGCCAAGTGTGAAGACAGGTCTAAAGAAGAGATTGTAATTGTAGATAGTGATAATAGTTGGATAAAATAATAGTGATGATTAGGGACACATCTAATGCATGTTGGATCATTTTTATAACCCATCCCTCATATTTTAATGATCTCATTTTTCCCTAGTCTACTATAAAGTGCTCAAGAGAAGCCAATGATGATGGTAGTTTTAAGAAGCTAGCTTAGAGACTTCTACACCATATTTGAGGAGTTTCATGATTTCAAGGGACATTTATACAATTATAAATTATATGGTCTATTACATATTCCTTTCTCCTACATATTTAACTTCTCTTAGCTTGACAAGTGTTTTTTTGACTCTTGGACTTCATTATCTTCTCTCCCCTCTCAAATTACATTAGTACTAGACTTTTTGTCTCTTGCCTCATAATTACACTATGTATGGTGAATACTTGCTGATTTGATGTTGTAATTTTCCTTTTAAAAATAATTTTAAATATGGTTTGATTTCATATAACATCTTTTCTAAGTGTGAAAAGTGATGAATGGTGAAATTTAGTGCTTTTATCCTTGCTTTTCTTTATCCTTTCATGCCTTATGCAAGAAATTATCATTATAATAGATAATATAGAGTGTATCTAGTGTTTTAGGATCCATTAAAGTATGAAAGTGTCCTTGGATCTATAAAATTAATCTTTGGTCTAGTTACTTTGAGTAACCTCATGCATATCACCTCTATATTGAAACATTTATATTAGAACATCTTAGGACTTTGAAGCTAGTTTTTAGGTCTTGTTTGTTAGTGAAATAATTATGATAGCATTATGTAAATCCTTATGGTGCATAACCCCCTTAGAATATCTTTATTTAATGCATGCTTTTATCCCTTTTTCACAAAAAACTAGTTATTATAGGTGATAAGAACTTCAAGGTACATTCAGGGAGATAGACCTTAAACCTAGAAGTCCACTTCTACTATAGGTAAACCAACATACCTATAGGTATTACAATGTTTCACAAATCTTAGAGTAGGGCTGAATAACCTCCTCTAGGGTGGAATATTTGGTGATAACAATTCCATGGAATTGTAACTAGTTTCTTAAGTTTGATATCTGGTCTTGTGACTCTTGAGCTTCATGTTGTATCTCTCCTCTTCTAAGTTATATATATTCAAGCATTTTTGTCTTTGTAATGGATCCAAAATTGGTATGGAAAAGTCCCAATATTTTTTAAACATCTTTTTCTTTTGAATAATTTTTTCCAAATTGATTTCATTCTCTATAATCTCTTACTTAAATATGTTAAATGGTTTATGTGTTGATAAGTGATGATAATTCCCTCCATGTTTCCATGTCTACTATTGCATGTTTGTGTGAATGGCATCTCTTACAATAGGTTTCATAAAGTGTACTATTTTTTAAGTGTGTCTTGAAGTTTGAGATGGGTTATCAATGTCTTATATCAGACCTTATATTTACCCACCTATAAATAGTCATGAAAATCTACCTCTATGAGAAATACTTATGCTAGAAGGACATAGGGTTGAATTCAATTTGAGTTGTCTTCTTTCTTAAATGTATATGCATGTGTGTTATGTGGAGTTTTCTTAGTGTATCAAATCATTATCATATGTTTTTTATTTCCCCTTATTCCCTTTCCACCCCCAAATAGTGATTAACTTAGTTTAGTGTGCACCTAAGAGACAAATCGAAGGAGCTAGCTATTTAAAATATAGATATCTATCTCTTATAGTGGGTTGTATATGAAGGTAGATATTTTCATGTTGTCTTAAAATTGAGAAGGTCTACTTGACTTCTCTAGGGTGAAATTTTTGGCTTAATAGTTTTGGCATGCTCGGTGGGATAAAATCCATGAAGTTTGTTTAAGTTAGATGATCTATTTGACAAAAAGGAGCTATAATAGTCAAATTATTATATTATTTGATGACTCAAAAGTTTCAATCTTGGTTGCAGACTAGTACACCCTTTCATGCCAAGATAAACACAAGGTCTCTCACCATAGTCAGACCTTTTGAATTTAAATAGATTTATCCTTATTCCTATAAAGAAAGTAGATTTGAGCACACCCATGGCTATTTAAAGAGGTCATATCTTGCTCACAATCCCATAAGAAATTTCTTTATTCATCCACTCTTGCAAAGTCCTAAGACCACTATGGAAAGGAACCATCCTTTTATTTCATTCAATGGATATAGTCCTATAAATCTTACTCATTATGATGATATTCCCTTATTTTCCCTCAAAATTATGTCATCATACACTGGTGAAGCCTCAAATAAGAATGTTAGTTCCATTGGTTACTACACATAAAATGGTGGTACAACACTTCCTTCCATAGCTATTCTAAAATGTCTCCATTTTTAATAATTTATGGCTATCCTCCCCCATTTAGCCCTTAATATTTGAGGGTGAAACCTAAATTTTGAACTATTAGAAAAACATTCAAAATCAATAGGAGGTACTAACTAGTATAAAGGATAATTTAGTAATGGTACCAAATATAATGAAGCAACAATTTGATCAGCACTATAGCAAGAGTAATTTTGATATCAGTGATTACATATTTGTGTGATTGTATACATATAATCATAGGACTTTGAATCAATATAAAAATGATAAGAAAACCTTTTATTAAGTATTATGTCTCATATCAAATCCCAAATAAAATTGGTAGTGTGGTAAATAGGCTAGAGCTACCCTAATCCATTTGCATACATCTTATATTTCATGTCTATTTCCTAATTAAGGTCATTGGAAAATTAATTTATACCCATATTGAGTTACCTAAACTTGATGAAGAAGGCATATTTATTATGGAACTTGAGGAAATAATTCACACATGCATAAAAAGGCTAAAAATTAGAGAGTTTAAGGAGTATTTGATCAATTGGAATAGTCTAAATAGTGAATATGTAGCATAAGATGATGAAAATTTCCTACATCAACATCTAGAGTTGATTCAACATTTAGTGAATTTTTTTTTTGAAGGGGAGAGTCATACTATAACCTTAACATATAGTGTATCTAAGGATATGTGTGGCCAAATTATAGCTTACATACCTTTCATATTATCTTATTGAATATCTTTATGTTCTTAGTTTGGTTGCCATATGTAATAAACATGGTTAAGTATAATATATATAGGAGGTAGTGTTTAGTATTCTTTTACTATATTATGAATTATAATTTTACTTCATTTTTGTGGAGATTTCCCCCTTTAGATAGCTCAGTCATAATTATCAAGTATTCTTCTCTTTTGTCAATTATTATCATGGATATGATTATTCTACTCTTAATTTTTTGATATATCATTTCATTACTGTGACCATATAATTAATTTCACTACATTGAGGTTGTGGAACATTCTCAATATCACTAAAATTAGAGGAGATATGAACCACATGAACATCATGATTAAAATCATGTATTTATAAAGGGTTGTATTATTAATTAACTACATCCAAGTATTGTGATTAGTCTTGGAAAACATGTATTCATCATCATATGATGAATATATATTACATTCATGAATATTTGGTTGAGTAGTTTTAGTGGAAGTATCATTGGTTGATACACCCATGTTATTGAAAGTGTTAGGGGATAATGATAGAATAAATTTAAATAGTTTAGCTAGCCCAAAATCATTGCATAATAAGTTATCTTATGTGTAATAATATTCATTAAAATTTAATAGGGAAGGACTTTCACTATCATCATCTATTAAAGAAATGGTTTTATCTCATGGTAAGAGAGGATGAGGAATCCATTCCACTATGTGAAGTGGTATTTTAGTGGTATTTGTCACATCCTTATTTCTCTCTAAGCTTAATAACCTATTTTATCCATGGATTATGATGGTTGTTATTTTATTAACTCCTATTTGATTAATCTTTATTTCAATTCTTGATTATGGGGTAATTATATGATTCTTATTATACATGATGGATTTGCTATTATATTATATGTACTTTTATATTATATACATTATGATCATGTTTATTAGTTTATATAGTAATATTTTTTGGATAGATTTATGTTTTGGGATAGCTACATTCATTTTTTTGAGGTGGATGCAAGACAGATCCATCCCTTAAAGTGTGATAGAGGGAGGGCATCATCAGAGAGGGTGGTGTAGATGGAGGCATATGTAAATGATAGGGAGAAAAACTTGTAACCCACACACACACCATAATAGATTATCATGTTTTATTTTCATTATTTAAGTTAGATAGTTGTAGTATGTTTTGATTCCTATTATATATGTCTATTGTGATATTAATTATTATTTGATGATCATTTTTTTATTATGTGATTTCACTAATTCAATTGTGTTACTGAATTAATGGATGTTGATTACATTACTTGGTTATTAAATTAATCTATGTCTATCTTTTTGTGACTTACTATTGTATTGGACAAAGCTGAGTGTTTGTATAAACAATGCTTTGTTTGGATTCATAGCTATAGATATTATAAGAATCACAATATTATGATTGATTTGGTTGTTAAGTGATTATTTATGCTTATAAGGTCACTATTATCATTTATAATAATTAAATAACTTGTATTAAGTCATTAATAAAATAAAAGTTATCTTTTACCATTAATGAAGTTAATCTTATTGACTAAAGACTATTATTAAGCCTTGTGCCTAGGAAATAAACATGATTTTATACCAAGCCAATAAAATAAATTTTATTGCTAAATGATAAAGTGAAACATCATTAAATTAATATAGACTAAGGTTGAATTATTTATATCATTAATCAATGAATTTATGACTTATTGTGAAGGTTTTTTATTTGTTACATTAATATTAGAATATATAATGTCATTTGACTTATTAATATTATCAATGGTATTTTAAATATAAATATGCTATATCGACCTTGTCATATGAAATTATATTGTTTAAAGCAATTGTCACTTTAGTCAATGTCCTAGTTTTGTTTGAAGCTAGTCGACATATATTTGAATTATATAGTGATTATGACTCTCACATAAGTCAATGGCATAAACAAAGGCATTTATTTTCATACATAATTTGAAGGGTATAATTTAATGTTTATTTTATTCATATAATAAATTAAACTTTGGAGATGAGTAGGGTTAAATAGGCATTGACTTAGTTTCAAAAACACTAGATTGAGAAAAGAAGAGTTTTATTTAGTTTTTGCATGGAAAAGGCTAGTGTATTATGAGTTGGTTAATCATGGTAAAATGATTGGAGAATTAGTTGGCATGAAAGTAGCATGAATTTAAATAAAATGAATGAATGATAGGTCATGGAGGACATGATTGGTAGATATAAGATTAGAGAGAGGATTTGAGCTTGTAGAGGAAGTAGAATTTTGAATCACTAGAATTGACATTAAAGATTTCATTACCAGGTCAATTTTGTTTTAAGATTGATATGCTTGTTATGATGGATTCTGGAAATGAATTTATATAAAGGGTTTAAGTTAATTTCAATATTTTGAAATCTAAAATAATTTGGACTAAATGATGGGCCCTATGGATGGCTCAACCATCCATAGAACCCATCATATAACCCTAAACCTAGTTTAGATGGCCATAGTAGTAAACCCTTTCTATGCACAATAGGTTTTAATGTAAACTCTATAAGGGATAAATATTCTTCCCTATTACATGAAATTTATTAAAACTTGAGAACTCTATGTATTTTAGGGGTGTGATAGAAGTTAAAAACCCTAGGTTCAGTTAAAAGTGTTAATAAATTACATAACCAAGTATGTTTACGATTGACTAAGATTATCTTTTAGCTTGTTATGTTAAGGATATGGTGATTTTTGTTGATATACCATTATTATGGTAATAGTAAACATAAGGCTATGAGTTGGGTATTATGTGATTTGTCTATGAGATAATATAGTCAATTTAAACCTAGTTATAGGTTTTGACTATGCATAAATTTTTTTTGATAAAATAGAAGTAAATTTAGGTTTTATCATTATTAATTTATCTCAACACACACACATACAAAATATATATATATATATATATATATATATATATATATATATATATATATATATGCCTCAAATTATATTTATTTACAATAATGTATAGTTATTAACTCAACCAATAATGTCTATAAATTTTACATAAAATAGATAAACTTTGATCCTAAAAAACACCATTTATTCCAAATCTAATTCATGGTTATAATACAACCTAATATTAGTATATCTCGATGAGTTTTACCTACACACACACACACACACACACACACACACACACACACACACACACACACACACACACACACACACACACACACAAGACTTATAAATGCCTCAAAGAATATTTATTTAAATGAATGCATAATTCAAATATTAACTTAACCAACAATGTCTATACAAAATTAGATAAAATAGCTAAACTTTGATCCTATAAAACACCATTTATTCCAAATCTAAGTCATGGTTATAATACAACTTGATATCAATATATCTCTATGAGCTATATAAATCATATAGATATATTGATATTAGGTTTTATTATAACCATAAATTAGATTTGGAATAAATGGTGTTTTTTAGGATCTAAGTTTAGATATTTTATGTAAAATATATAGACATTGTTGGTTGAGTTAATATTTGAACTATGAATTCTTTTAAATAAATATTCTTTGAGGCATTTATGACTCTTGTAAATAATAGTAAAATATATATACCAAATATTATATATAATGGATAAATAAAAGAGTTTTGAATGAACTTGATTAGGACTACATAATACATAGGTTGGGTTTATATAGTTAATATATCATATTATGTAAATATCATGAAACATTTTTGAATTATATTATAAATGAACTTAGATAGCTAATATTGTGATTGAAAGTTAAAGACATTAAATATATTTATCATTTTATTTATTCATATCTTCTATTGGTTGGCTAAGTTCAAATAGAAAACTGTGAATACTCTATGCATATTTAGTCAAAATAATAAATTTAAAATTATTTTGTACTGTGAATAATATTTGGTAATGAATAAAATATTAAATTATTATACGTGATACTATATTGAGGGCATAGTCTTGAATAAATATATTATAACATAAAATAGGTCTATTTACACTAGATATTAATTTATATTGGTTATACATAGATGAACACACACACACACACACACACACACACACACACACACACACACACACACACACACACACACACACACACACACACACACACACACACACACACACACACACACACACACACACACACACACATGTATATATTTTGATATAGTTAAAATTTATGTGTATAACATATATCTATATGCAAACTCAATTATTATGTTAAAACATTGCATGGATAAAACAAATATATATGGGTGTATATTTTTTTCACTGTTGGGATTTGAGTGTAATTAACTGTTTTGGGAAAAAAATTGTATAGAAAAGTATTATGGGTGTTTTTTTATGTCTTTAATGTTTAGTTGAAGAATTAAAAATAAGGTATTGAAATTGTTTAAATAAAAATCATACATGTTTATTATATGACTGGCTTATTATTATATATGTGGAAAATAAACAAAGAAATGATCTATGATTAATGTTATGTTACATGAATGAAATAATATTTTAAGTTACATATTTATATTGGGTAACTTGTAGTCTAGATATAATTCTTACCTAGATGATATGTTTATATTCAGGACTATTTATGCTTTTGTTTATTAATCAAGTATAATTTAGTCCATCAAGTGGTGTGTATTCAGGACTATTTATGCATAGGTATAATTTGATCAAGTGGTGTGTATGAAATTGACTAATCCTAGAGATCATTAGTTATTCAAAAATTTGAAAAAAATAATGTTTATAGTTAAATATTGTCATTTCATATGTTTGATATTATTTATATGTTTGTACTTTATCATTTTAGAATGTATTTATTTATGGTATACATCATGTATTCGTTATATTACAATACACAGGTTCTAGTTTGTCACTTTAGATTCCTACACTGTGATTATATAACCATCCTAAAGGTAGGGCCATTCCCTTGTTGGGAGATAGTGCAAGGGATTGATGGTTTATGGTTGGTGCAGAAAAACACTTAGATGATGCTCTCCTTTCCAACAACAATAATACTCTAGAGACTACACTTGAGATTATAGATAGATACTTAAGTCATTGAGACTCATGCTCCATAGAGATTTCTATCACCATATTATTATTGTTTGAGACATTATTTGTTGTTGAAATTATCATATTTATTCATTTGTATAACTACAATAGTGGTTGTAATGTTGTATTAGCCATGGTTGAAATTGTATAATTACTTTAATGAAATAAAAACAATCTTTTTTATTTATTCATAATTATTCATGTTTTTTTTATATCATTAGCATGGTAATCATTATCTAAGTGGATTATATATAAATTTTTTTGGGTTAAATAAAATAATAAATTTAGTTAAATATCACTTAATTAGATTTCACATCATGAAATATATTAGATGAATATATATAATTAATTTAAAAAAATTATTATGTTTTGGTAAAACATAGTGGGTTTTTTACATTATGGATCAGATTTGAGGCTCAAAATCTAGGACTTAATGTGTATGATAACACAAACTTATACTCCTATTAACTAAGAAGAAGTATGGTGTATGCTAGACTAAGAGGTGAGGGCAATTCAAATACTGATCCCCCTATTGATCCAAATCAATTCACTACTGAGCAGGCTATGAAGTTGGATAAAATACTCATAACCATGCAAGATACCAGGGACCAAATCATAACCCCAGAGCAAGAGGTGTATGGGCATGAAGAGGTGAATACTCAGGAAAAACTTGAAGATCATCATAGTGACCATGAACATCATCAATATCATAGGCATAAGAAAGTGTAAAAAGATGTGAGAGATAGAGTAAATATACGTGATATGGAAATGGTGAATCCACCCATGTTTTGTGGAAATATTTTAGGAGATGGATTTTAATCATGGCTAATAGAGATGGAGAAATATTTTAAGATTTTAAATTACTCTAAAGTCACCAAACCAATTTAGGGAGGATATCAAATTACTATTGAAACAATAACTTGGTGGGAAAATATGAAGCTTGAGATGAAAGTTGACTCTACCACCACCACCACTTGAGAATAGTTTGTGATAAAAATTAGGTCATGATGGCTTCCATAGCTATACTTCAATCAAAAGATTATGGATTTTTAGAATATTAAGTAAGGATACCTATTGATGAATGAATATTAGGAAAAAATCACCAAACTCCTTAAGTATGTACCTTACTATTAGGTGTATGAGAGGTTTAGGATCAAAAAAATCATGGGATTAAAATTGAAAAATAGTTGTGAAGTAGATGTGTATGGGCTTTATACTATGTACCAAGTGTTCAAGAAGGTAGTTAATCAAAAAGAAAAAAGAAAATCTCTTTTCTATATCAGAGATAAGTTTAAGAGGAGGTTTGTAACTTTTAAACCAAACTTAAAAAATAAGAATTGGAAGTAGAGGAGTGGAGACTCCAAGAGTTAGTTCAAGAATCAAAACACCAAGTTCAATAGTGGTTTAATGAATATAAAACTTGGCAATGGTTCTAAAGGTGGTTTCAAGGGAGACCGATAGTCTAATAGGAAATGAACAACTAGAGGCTTCTTCATTTATGGAGGTGACCATTATACTCATGAGTGTACTCAAGACAAGTAAAAGATCAAGGGTTCTACTTCTCAGTAAGATACATTTTAGCAGTAGATTCATTTAGTTGTTGATAACTATTAGGTTGACTATCAAGCTTTACCCATAAAAATATGATGTATTTTTTTTATCATCTAGTTTCTATTTTGATTGACATGGGAGATATAAAATGTTTCATTTTTCCTAAAATGCTTAGTAATTTATCTATAAAATTTATATTTATGGAAAATGCATGATCAGTACAGTATGGAAATAAGTCAAAAATCAAATTTTACAAATGTTTAGTTGAAGTAGAGATTAGGTTGCTTAAATTTACTATAGTAGTGGATATTTATGCTATTCCATTAGGGTCATATGATGTGATCCTAAAAGTCAATTGGCTTCAAAATCATAAAGCTAAGGTTGACTACTATCTGAATAAGGTTGAGTGTCAAGATGACTTTGTAAATTAGACACAACTTTAGGGTGAGAAAAGGGATTTCAGACTTAGGTCGATATAATCAATTCAACTTAGGAAAGATTATATAAAGGGAATATAGGAATTTATCATTAAGATAAATGAGATGAAAGAATATAGGGAACCATCCATTGATCATTATCATTTTCTAAGGAATTTTTAGGATGTGTTTTTAGAGAAATTACCTAGATTTACACCCAAGCATGAGTTTTATTTCTTGATTGATATCATACCTAGATTGGAACTATAGTCTAAATAATCATACATGATGATTACCATCAAGTTAAAGGTTCAAATTTAGGATTTATTATCAAAATTAATAATTTGACCAAGTGTGTCATCATGGGGCACACTAGTTATCTCTATCAACAAGAAATAAGGTACTCCTCACCTATGTATTGATTAAAAGATTTTGAACAAGGTGAAGATCAAGAACACATATCCTTTTCCATGCATTAATGATATCTTTGATTAGATTTAAGGGGAAATAACATTTTTTAAGATTGATCTTAGAGTTAGGAATCATTAATTGAGAATCCAAGATGAAGATATTCTAAAAATAATGTTCAAAAGATGACATGGGCACTAGAGTTCATAATGTTACCATTTGGGTTGATAAATTCTCCTTCAACATTTATGAATATTATGAAAAATGTGTTTAGAGATTATTTGGATCATTTTTTTTCTTTATAGATGACATATTCATATATTTCAAGGATGAGGAAGAACATCTTCATCATTTAGAACTATTTTTGTAGCATTTACATAAGCCTAGGTTGTGTAGTAGGTTACTTGAGTGTGTATTTTTTCAAAAGAGAGTGAAATATCTTGGACATATTATCTCCATGGCTTGTATTTTAGTAGATATAGTGAAGAGAAGAGAAATAATAGAATGGTTAGTGCCTACAAATGTGCATGAGATAAGGAGTTTCATGGGATTAGATGGATATTATAATAAATTCATTTCAAATTTCTCTAAGATAGATAATATAAATACCTCTCTTTAATTGAAGAATTAAATTTTTATCTAGTCAGACAAGTGTGAGACAACTTTTCAAGGGCTACAAAGGATGCTTATTTTAACACCAATGCTAAGAGTTCCCTATCCCAATGGTTAATTCTCAATGACCATAAATGCATCTAGGGATGGACTTGGAGGATTTATTATGTAGGATGGTTCACTTATGGCTTATGAATCCAAAAAAAAAATCCATATAAGGTGAATTATGCCCCTAATGATATGGAAATTATGCATGCCTTACGAGTTTGGAAGCATTATCTACTAGGGAAACCATTTGATCTCAAGACTGATAACTTGGGACTACATCTTCACCCAGCAAAAATTGAATGCTCATTAGAGATGATGGTTATACTTATTTTTTGATTATGATTTTAATATTAATTATATCAAAGGAAAGGATAATATATTTCTTGATGCTCTAATTTGTAGAAGGTACATAGTAGTCATAGCTAATATTAAGAGTAATTTATGAAATCAAATAATCAAATTGTCATCAAGAGATGAATTTTATGATTAGGCTAAGAAATCATTCTCAAAAAATGTGTATAATCCTAGGTATAAAGGATTCAAGTTAGATAACATTGGTCTTTTGAGGTATAATGGTAGAATGCATGTGCCTAATAAAAATAATCTAAGGATCACGGTGCTAAAATAACTTCATAATGCCCCATATTTAGGACATCTAGGTGTAAAATTTATCATGGTTGAGGTAAGACCACTATATTTTTGGAAATAAATCAATAAAGACATAACATATTTTGTCTCATTATTTGGAATGTCAGCATGTGTTTGTTGAACATGTGCATTTGATTAGAGGTGGTAGGTGATTAGTATGTATTTTGTCCAAGAGTTACCATTATCATGAAACTAACATGATATGATCTTGGTTGTAGTTGATAAACTAACTAATATATCCCAATACATACCAGGCAATTTGATAGATGATGTACGTATGCTTATAAAGAGATTCATGAAAGAGGTGTATAGATTGCATGTAATTTCAAAAAATATCATTTTATATAGAGATTTGAGGATGTCTTATAGATTTTGGTTGACTTTGAATTCAACTCTAGGTATCCAAATGAAATTTAGCATAACTTATCACCTATAAACTAATAGACAAATCTAGTGAGTTAACCGCATTATAGAATAAATCCTTCATATGTATTTCATGGATCAGAAATACAATTAGGAGTACCTTCCATTGGTTGATTTTAATTACAAAAACATGTATCAATCAGTGTTGAAGATGGCTCTATTTGAGGCATCATATGAAAAGAGATATATAACACCAATTAGTTGGGATAGGTTAGAAGACAAGGTAGTCTTTGGATGTGAGATGATTTTAGAAATAGAAGAGAAAGTTAGGATAATTAGGTAGAGTTTGGCTAAGACTAACAATAGATAAAAAAAAAACTTTTGCTGATTTGAAGAGAATAAAAAAGTAGTTTTTTATACGTGATAAAGTGTTTCTATAGATTAAGCCTTAGAAAAGCTCAATTAAGTTTAGGAAGTTATTTATACTTTCACCTAGATATGTGAGATACTTAAAGTTTTTGTAAGTGGTCAATATTTTAATGTATAGGCTCACATTGCCACCAACTCTAGCTCTTTTGTAAAATATCTTCTATGTATCTTATCTTAAAAAGTATGTTGTTGATCTTTCACATGTGTTGGATTGAAATGCTTTATAGGTTTTGGATCTTGGGGTGGTCATGGGAGAACCAATAAAAATGAATGACACTCATAAATTCAATTTACATAATAGAGAAGTGTCACAATGTAAGGTCCATTGGGACTAAAAATCTAAAAAAAGTATCATTTCAAGAGACTATGATGAGTTTTTTAGCTATTTCCACAATTTTTTATTTGATTTTTTATTGCATATTATGTCATTTTTTGTTGAATAAAATTTTAAATTTAGATATTATATTTGATAAGTGTCATCAGGATGATAACCAGCTTTAGGTGGAAGGATGTCACATCTTGATTTCTCTATAAGATTAATAACCTTTTTGATCCATGGATTATTATGATTATTAGTTGATTAACTAACATTTGATTAAGCTTTATTTCATATGTTAATTATGGGATAGTTATATGATGCTTAATAAACATGATGGATTTGCTATGAAATTAGTTATATTTTTAAGTTTTATACATTATGATCATGTTTTTTAGTTTATACAACAATATTTTATGGATATATCAGGGTAACTACTTTCATTATTATGAGATGGATGCAAGTCAAATCCATCCCTTAGAGTGTGATGGAGTTAGGGCATCATTACATAAGGTGGTGTAGATGGAGGTACTAGGGGATGATAAAGAGAAAAACTAGAAACCCACTTACACACCACAATAAATTACCATGTTTTATGTTCATTATTCGAGTTAAATAGATATAGTATGTTTTGATTTATGTTATATATGTTTGTTGTGATCTTAATTATTGTTTGATGATAATGTTTTTTTTAATTATGAAATTTCACTAATTTGTTTGTGTTACTTCATTAATGGATTTTTATTATATTTTTGGGTTGTTGAATGAATCTATACCTATCTTGTTGTGACTTATATTTATACTAGACATAGCTGAGTGTTTTTATAAATAGTGTTTTGTTTGGATTCATAGATATATGTATTAGACATATTCTTATAATATGATTGATTTGGTTTTTAAGTGATTAATTATGCTTATAAGGTCACTATTATAATTTATAATATTTGAGTAATTTGTATTGAGTAATTAATAAAATATATTTTCATTGTTAGCATTAATGAAGTTAATGTTATTGAATAAAGAATGTTATTAAGCCTTGTGCCTAGGCAATAAACATGTTTTAATACCAAGTCAATAAAAGTAGTTCTATTTCTAAATGATAAAATGAAACATCATTATATTAATATAGACTAAGGTTGAATTATTCATATCATTAATTAATGAGTTTATGACTTATTATGAAGTTTTTTGATTTGTTGCATTAACATTAGAATATATAATTTAGTTTGACTTGTTAATATTATTGATGGTCTTTTAAATAATAATATGCTATATCAACCTTGTCATATGGAATTATATTATTTAAAGGACTTGTCACTTTAGTTGATGGCCTAGTTTTGTTTGAAGCTAGTCAATATATCTTTGAGTTATATAGTGATTATGACTCTCATATAAGTCAGTGACATTATTCAAAGTCATTTGTTTTCATGCATAGTTTAAAGGGTATAATTTAATAGTTATTTTATTATTTTAATCACTCAAACTTTTGAGATGATTAGGGTTAACTTGGCATTGGCTTAGTATTAGATGAACTAGCTTGAGAAAAGAGGAATTTTGTTTGGTTTTTACATGGAGAATGGCTAGTGCACTATGACTTAATTAATTATGGTAGAATGATTGAGGAATTTAGTGGCATGTAAGTAGCATGCAATTAAATAAAATAGATGGAGAGTGTTGATGATGAAAAATATACTATCAATGAATAAACCCTTTTGCCTATTGCAAAGGTCAAAGTGGAATCATACCAGTATAATCATGGGGTTCTAAAGGCTCAATAATGATCCTAAAGATGTGAGTTTTTTAATAATTTTTGGTAAATAATTAATAAGTCATCAAATGTAACATACTCCATTATAACATTTAGAAATCCATTTTATCAAGTCATGAATAATTTTAAGCAAGATTCTATAATATATTCTATTTGATAGAGAAAACCTATGAATTAGATAATATCTTGAAGAATAGAAATATGATTTGATTAATGTATACATATTCAAGTAATATCTTAGTTCTTACTAAAATATTCTCCAAGTCAACCGTAAAGACAACTAGAATTATAAAGAAATAGATTTGAGAAAATATAAATATTCAATCAATTAAAGATTAAAAAAAACAAACTTGAGAAACAAAACAAACAACAACTAACAAACTAACTAAAAAAGAAACATAGAACAACTAAGCTAAGAAAAGGACAAAAACTATCCAAAATAACTAAGTCTAAACTAAGAAACAATGTAAAATAAGAGGCCAAGGACTAAAGGTCAAACAAGATAAACTAATATTAAATCTAAACTCAAATTAAACTAACCATCTGAGAAACAACTAGTAAATAAATAACATATTTAATTTTGAGACAGAACTAAGGCAAAAAATTGAAATCTAAAAGAAATCAGAATCTAATCTATGACTAACAACTAATAAGAAATTAGAACTATAATACAAATTATAAATAAAGTCTAATTAAAAATTGATCTATTAAATTATTTGTTCTAAGAAAAAAATAAAATATTAATCTAACTAACTGAGAACTAAATCAGAAATAAAACAAGAAATTAAACTAAGAGATAGAAATAGAAACTAAATTAAGAAAAGATAAAAGATAAATTATATTAAAATTAAAGTTAATATAAAGTACAATAACATGTGTGAGTCTCAAAGGAGTGTAATTTTGGCAAAAAAAAGGGATTTTAATAATAAAAAGTAACATATTTATTTATAATAAGTTAAGTGACCACTTTACAGTCAAAATATGTCAATGAAATGTCAAAAAATAGTGAAGTGTTCATCATTATTTAGGCTGAATACTTAAAATCTATGCATATAACTATAAATAGCAATCATCAAAAGAGTTAAACTTGGCAATATTCAAATAATATATCATAAATGATAATGAAAAATTAGATATATCTGTGTTGTCTAAGTAGTTACTCAACCATCAAATAAAGTACCATTGGGTCCATTTGTAAATGTTTTATTATCTTAGATAAATTACATATAAATAAGAGAGATGAATTGACTTCACAAAATAATATAGGTCTTCAGTACTTTGTGTTCTTCTATCTTTAAATGAGTCTTTGATCTCCTTTTATGCTTCAAACTTAGTTGAATAATTAGTTATAACTAACTTTATTTAGTTATTAGTTTATGTTAACTAATTAATTTTTATAAGTTAATTAATTATAAACAATTATGGTTAAAGGAATATTTAATTAAGACTTAAAAATTCTTGATTGATCAAGTTTTTAAATATAGACTAGGTACTAGTCTTAACAGGTGGGGACCCTCATCAAATAATAATATAATAGGATACATATATCAACTATAAAATAGGTAAGTCAAAGATATGTAAAATTCCATTTATACTAACCATAATGCAAGCCAAAAATAACATAAGCATATGTATTTATATCAAAATTAAGGCTATTGTATCTCCAAAATATTATCATCAAGACTATCAAGATCTAAAGTTAAAACCTCCAAATAAATATGAAAAGTTATACCATGAAAAACCTTAAGCTAAAACAAATTTAAACCCTATAGGTCTAATAATCATCTAAGTCTGAGATTACTTCAATCATATGTTTATCTTGTACATTAAGATACACATTATATTCCTTCTCTGTAGTAGGAAACATCAACCTTGTCATGGAGTCAATTGTGCTATCATCAACTTCCAACTTGATTTTTCTTAACATTATAACCTCAATAGGAGTATTAGGTCAGGTTCAGTTTCACTTTTAGCTTTGTTTCCTATAGTTTTTTAATCTACAGTGAAAGGGGAAATGTCCAATGTCTTTCTTCTACCAACATAACCATGTATTCCCAAATTTAACTTTTTGGATCCCAAGACAGGCTCACTATGAGATGAAGTCAGACCTACCCTTTTACTTTTCATAACATACTCTCAGTGAGAAGGTGAAGGTTCATATGAAGGAATGGCTAGATTTACATAGTTTTTGGCATGGACTATCTCAATGTCAAGCTAGGTGGTCTGATTGATAAGATTAAGTTCAATAGTTGGCTGAATTCTTTTAAGGGATTGAATTATAAGGTTATGTGGATTATTTTTTAGATGATGGGAAGAACTAATTTATGAATGGATTCTTTTTCTAAACCTATAGCCATAAAAAACTTTGTTTCCCCTATGTCCTCTATTGACCAAATTAAAGGGAAAATTATTCAAGACATTCCAAAATTTAGGTCTAAATCATCAAAATGTATAGACATCTTGGTACTGCTATGGAATTTAGGACCAAATATTCTTGCAT
This sequence comes from Torreya grandis, assembly GCA_037957365.1. NCBI lineage: Eukaryota > Viridiplantae > Streptophyta > Pinopsida > Cupressales > Taxaceae > Torreya > Torreya grandis. Next base: position 1,663,711 of record JARHVA010002337.1, read on the forward strand.
GAAAACTAACTCTAGAATTAGGATTAAGATGATTAATATTACTACCAAAATTATTTTCTCAACCCCTATCATCACTAATCCTAGCAAAACTAGGTTTATCCCATCCAAAAATTTTAGAACAATCTAAAATAAACTCAAAATTTTAAGACTACAAATCAACAAGAGTTCAAAAAGATACAAGATTGAATAACCAATACACAACCACCTTTCATAAAATTGTACTGAATTGACTTCACAAAGTGCAAAAAGAAATCTAACTATATCAAATACCAATTGAGTTCTCATAATTCATAATAACATCATTTTATTTTACAAAAATCCTAATGAATTTCATGAATTTTCTATCTCCATCAAATCAACTATAAACTAAACCATTCTAACACAAAATTTTCCAGTGTAATATTTTCAAAGTGAAATCACCAAATGATATCTAAAACAAACATTATTATCTCAAAATATAATCCCTACATGAATTTCAACTAAGAAACAATCTGACTTCTTTAAGGAACTATTATTTCTACATTCATTCTCAAAATGAAAGTCATGAATTCAATACTAAGGTAAAATTTCAATAAAAACTTCATTTTATTTCTTCATTTTATGTAAACCTCCTCAAACAATACTGATAACTAGTAGGTAAAATTTATGACTTTGGAACCATCATACTTATATATTAAAAATTCTTTGAAATATCTATTTCCATAATGGTCGACTGTATCTATCCAAAATTTTCTATAAAAACCTTCTTATATCATTCTAAATAAATAGATAGAAATTATCTCCTTAGAAATAAAGTTTAGGTTAGTTGAACACAAACAAGATTTTAAAAAATAATATATTTTAAATCCTAAACAATCATGACAAGCAAGATCAACAGCCCAAAATATGAACACATTCATGTTACAAAAAAAATTGGCATATCTCAATCACAAATGTATGCAAAATTTCTCTAAAACTGGAACTAATATGCATGCATGGTAACCATCAAATACCGATGCACATAAATCAATAGAATTTGTAACCCTAAGATTAGACCAAACCCTTTGAATCTATTTTAGGTACTATCAAATATCCATATCAAAGCATGCATGAATATATATAAGTAGAATTTATTTTCAAAATTTTAAAGAACCCCTATAAATATAGAAAAACACTAGAAAAAACTATTTTTTATTAAAAAATAAACAAATTTATTCTATAATACACATGTAACTCTATGTTGAGAAAATGAAAATGCATGCACCAAAACCTCTTTCAATAAAAACCAGACCATATCAAAACCAAAAATTTTAATCATCCATATACATGAGAAAATAAAATCAAATTGAGTAACCACTCTTCAAAATATTGACACAGAGTAGAACCATTTGATCAAATATAATGGAATCAAATATGCCAAGCCATTTTCATAAACTTCAAGGTCTAACATAAAATTACAACTATAATGGCCCGTAATATCATATTTTTGAATTGAATCTTTCAACATTTTAAAGGTAGAATTTATTTTCAAAATTTTAAAGGAACCCTATAAATATAGAAAAAGACTAGAAAAAACTATTTTTTATTCATGAATAAACAAATTTATTTTTAATACACATGTAAATCTATGTTGAGAAAATGAAAATGCATGCACCAAAACCTTTTTCAATAAAAACTAGACCATATCAAAACCAAAAATTTTAATCATCCATATGCATGAGAAAATATAATCAAATTGAGTAACCACTCTTCAAAATATTGACACAGAGTAGAACCATTTGATCAATTATAATGAAATCAAATATGTCGAGCCATTTTTATAAACTTCAAGGTCTAACATAAAATTACAACTATAATGGCCTATAATATCATATTTTTGAATTGAATCTTTCAACATAAACCTTTTAAGATAGTACTATTCTCAAATATACCATTAAACAGACAAGAGATTATTTTTATGCATGTAAATAATAACCAAAAAACCTCAACCTTTCTTTATTTCCACCATATATAAAAACTATACATAACTAACAATATTTCCAACTATACATGTAGCAATCTCTTAAATATATTTAGGAAAATTTTCAAATACTTTTCAAACCATTTACATGTAGATAGATTTATAAAACTTTACCATAACATATCTTATATTTCTTCATGAAACCATTAAAAAATAACTTAGAGTTTACATGAATGCCCATGTAGACTAAATATTATTGTATTCATGCAACTAAAGAGTGATTTCCTTTATATTACTATAAGTTTATTTAAAAATACCATTGATGACTTCTAAATTGATTCTAAGTTCTATGAAACATACCTAGATACACTCCTTAAAGCTTTTATGCCCAATATCATTGACAAATCCTTCTCTAAAACCTCTAAAACCCAATCAACCAGAGCCCTACTTATATAAGAAGATTGTCAAAAATGAACAAAAACCAATAAAATCAACACTTATATCTTCCACTCCCTATTGTAACCAACTTAGTGAGGTGCTTATTTCTTATTCATTTCATGTTTAACTAATTATACTTCATTGATCTTTCTAAATTTGCTATCAAAATAACCAAATTTAGTTATTACTAATCCTTTGTGCCAAACCTTAACTAATCTCCACAAATCAAGGCATACATGAATTTCATTAAATTCACTTTATCTCTAAATCTCTATGATGATCTTGAAGCATTAGAGATGTGTTTTGTATTAAATGTTCATACCAACTCACCATGCCATGATGGATCATGTTTCCAACTAAAACCAACTCAATAAATCTATAGATGCATTAGATATGATTTTAAAAACAATCTAAAGGCCTTTCAAAACCATAACTTTAGACTTGGGAAAATAAACATATTTCATGATGGACCCTTATAACTTTGTAAATATCAAGACCTTAACATCATGATCTCAAGGGTTTTAAACAATGCCATCAAGACCTAGGATTATTGATCCCAAATAAGATATTTAGAAATCAAGTTATCACCTTAGATTTTAGGTTAAGGGAAATATGTTTAGTTAGTACCTCAATAATTTAAATGTCCATTGAGCCAAAATGAAAATTAAAATGAGTATTAATTAGATATGCATCCATAAGGGACTTCCAAAAATGCATTGTTCTTGTAAGATTATTATTTTTAAAACTATATTAATCATCCATATACCATCATCATCAAATCACATCATGCATGTATACCAATGAAAATTAGAGAACTATCATAAGCTTGATCAAACTATCAAATCTAAAAAACCATTATTAAAATTGTCACGACAAATCATATTATCAAGATCAATCGATATATCATACTAGATATATGCATTTTAGAGTTTGAAATTATTACCAATTGAAAACTACCATCTAAATTGATTATGACTATAAAAAAAGATAATTCATCACATTCACAAATATATATGCACATTTTATTCATTTATCTATTATGCTTTTCAAAACCACTTTGAAATATAAACATGAATTCATCATCTAATAATTATCACTTCATAATCAAAAAATATACATCTAAATATACTATTAATTGACCAGGTCCTTGACATGATTTTATATTTCATGACTGGGTCATCTCTATGGTATAAAGTATTAATTTTAGAAAAATTGAGGGGGTGTTAAAAATAGGCATAACACTAGTGACCTTACTAGTATGTTTTGTGTAATGAAATTGAGTAGAAACAAACTACCTATTGATAAGACATAATCTTGAGAGTGTGATCCAGGTAAATCATTTATCAAATAACTAAGTGTGAACCCATTTTAATAATGAATTTTAGTAAGGGATCAATTTTTTGACTAGCATGGAATGAAGAAAGAAATGATATAACGAGGAAGTTTAGGTTGGATGCACAATCTAATACAATGACTTAAGTGCAAAATTTAAAAATGAGGTAACACTTTAACAACCAAATACAACTCAGCATATATCATTTATTTATTACTAAAATTCACTTTGTAAGATTAAATTCTAATAATTAATTATAGTTAAAAAAAATTTGCATCTTATTTGTACTCTTCCTTCACAATATGACATTTCTCCATTTACAACCTTTTATTGATCATTTCAAAAGCAAAGTACAAAAAACCAAACATAGAAACAAAATGGAAACAACACAAAAACAAAAAATCAAAGGAGGGAAACAAAAAACCAAAAACAAAATAAAAAACAAAGTAAAAGAACAAACAAAAAAGTAACTAATCATGAAACAATTTCAAATGATGGTCATTAACTAGGTAATGTAGCCAATTTCCTTCAAGATCTTTTAGATGAAAATAATTGTTTCCAATAATTGTGGTAATTCTATATGGTCTAAGCCATAATGAATCAAACTTATGGTGTTTTCTAGGATCTTCATGGACTTTATCCCAATATAAGACCAGATCACAATTATTAATCTTTTTGTTAGAAACATTTTTATCAAAAAACTTCTTTAATTTTTGTTTAGCTCCTTCTAATTTTTTCAATGCTATTCCTTTAGATTCATCAAGAGATACTAAATCATGTAATCTTTGCTCAATTAAATTTGTATCTTTAGCTACATGATTTTAAGTAGTTCTAGCTAAATAAATCTGAAGTTTTATGGGTAAGATAACCTCAAATCTATATGCTAACATAAAAGGCAAATAACTAGTTACTATCGTAACAATAGTCCTATCAACCCATAAAGTTTCAAAAATTTTGAGATGCTAATTTATTTTATTATCACAAACTAAATTCTTCATAATAGAAATTCAATTTTTATTTGTAGACTCAACTTGTCCATTACCTTGAGGATAATACTTCGATGAATGACTAGAAATAATAGAGTATTTTTCCAAAAATTCTAAAAATTTGTTATAAACAAATTGAGGTTCATTATCTAAAATAATTTCATAAAGGACTCCAAATCTAGAAAAAAATAATTTCTTAAGAAAGAGATAACTTCACCTATTACCAAAATTTTATGTGCCTTGGCTTCAATCCATTTAGTGAAATAATACGTGATTACTAAAATATATCTATGACCTATAGGTGAAGGTGGGTGAATATCTAAAATGAAATTAATGTCATATTTTGTAAAAGGTTTTTCAAGAATAACAAGATTTAAAGTCATTATAGGTAGTTTATCTCTTCCAACAAATAATTGACAAGACATGCAATAATGAACTAACTTATAAGCATCCTAAAATAAAGTAGGCCAATAATAACCTGCTCTTAAAATCTTATAAGTGGTTATTTTTTATAACCTAATGTCTACCACAATTTTCTTCATGACATCTTTTAAGAACTTTTTGTTTATGATTATGTGTAAGACATATCAAAAATACTCCATCTCTATTATGATAAAATTGAAAATGTTCTAACAAGCATAAGTTTAACACTTTTAATCTTAAATAACATCTTTTATTTTATCTAAGTTATTAAGATAGACCTAATTTTTAAAATAATAAACCAAATCATGGTACCAATCATCTTCAGCTAGCAAATAATCCCATTCATTCATTTCATGACCAAACCTAAATTTTTTAGAAAAATCAAGAATCTTCATGGTCTTTAAATTTAGTTTTACATTTAAGTTTTCATCAACTTAAAATATTAATACATTAATATCTAGATAATTATTTTCATCTAAGTTTTTTTTACAGTTTATTACCTTTTATTATTTTGAAAGTTTCAAATTCAAAATCAAACTCTTGCATGTGTAAAATCTAGTTAGAAATCCTTCTATGAATGGTTGATTGTTTCAAAAGATAAGATGGAAAAAATACATTATATCACATAATAACTTTGTTTCTCATCAATAAATATCAAAATTTAATTAAAGAGAAAACTAATGAGAAAACAAATTTATCAATAAGGGGATACCTAGTTTCTTCATCTTTTAAAACTTGGCTCATGTAACTAATTAGTTTTTCATCATTATTTTCAAATTTTTGAGTTAATATAGATTCAATGGCTTTTTCTGTAGCATTAACATAGAGAATAAATGTTTTTTATTTTTATTTTTAAATTAGGTTTAGCAATAATAGGATCACTTGCAATGGTAAATTTAACACAATTAAAATCTAACTCAAAATTTTCATCCCAATTATATATCTTATCTTATTAAAGTAATATTTGTAATGGATTATATTTATCATCAAAATTAGAAATTACTTTTCTAAAAAAATTAAGATTACCAAAGAAATACCTCAAACTAGATTGATCCTTGGGAGGAGGTAATTATTTTATTGCTTTAACACATTTAGCATCAACACAAATACCTTATTTTTAAAATTATATGTCCTAAAAGCTTACCCTTAGTAACATAAAAAACTATTTTCTTTGGATTAAAAGAAAATCCAAAATTTATACACCTTATGAAAACTTCATGAAGATGGTCTAAATGATTTTTACTCTTTTTAGAATAAATGGTGAGATTATCTAGATAAACTGTATTACAATGCCAATCAAATCATCAAAAGCAACATGCATAGCTATTTAGAAAGTAGCTCCTACATTCATCAATCCAAAAGACATCTTGTTATGAGAAAAAGTTCCTCTATGAGTAATGAAATTAGTTTTATGTCTATCTTCAGGATTTACAAAAGTCTGATTATAACCGGAAACATCTATCCAATAAAGACATCATTTTTTATTGTACAACTTTCTACAAAATCTGATTTATGCTTGGAATAGGAAAATTGTCTTTAACACTAGATTTATTTAGATCTTTAAAATTGACACACAATCTAATGTCACCATTTTTCTTACTAACCAAAACTATATTAGCTACCCATTCTACATATGTTACAAGGAAAATGACACCAATATCAATCATCTTATCTAGCTCTTTGTTGATGGTGTCTTCTAACAAAGGGATGATTATTTATATTTTCTGCCTAATAGGTTTGATACCAAGATTAATAGGTATGTCATGTTTAATAATTTTATTATTATAACTTTTAATATCTTTATATGACATGGTAAAACAATTAATGAATTTCTTACACAATTTAATGAATTTAACCTTCTCATTAGCAGTAACTTGAATTTTTAAGTAGACATATTTTGGATCTTTTTCATGCCTAAATTTATAGGAATGGTATCACCTATGATTCTCCTTTATGGTTCTTTCATTCTAGATATTTTAGGTTGATAATTGGACATGAACATTAATTCTAAACTCACTAAATCAATAGGGAATTTGTTAGTACTTAATTGTAAATAATCTCTATAATTTAGCACATAATCATCATTATCAAAATAATTATCTCTAATTAAATAAATTATATGTTCATTATAGCTAAAAACATGCTAATTATCATTTAAATAAATAATATTATTATGAAAAAATTGAACAAAAGAGAAGTCTGTACTAGGTTTAGTCTCACTTAGAGTTGGATTGGCTATGTAAACAACAAGTTTATCATCGCTAATATTGAATTTTTTGAGAATATGTGTAATGTTAAAAGCCTCAAAATACTCAATTAATGACCAAACATTTTTTTTGTAATGATGTAGATGAGTTTTATTAGTCTTATAAATCTTACAAACTTGTCTAACAAATAAATCTAAATCTCCAAAGACTTCTAAATGCTTAATATTCAGTTCTATGGCCTTTTATAATCCTAAACATAATGATTCAAATTATACTATGTTATTATTATTTTCAAAATGTAATTTGAAGGCATAAAATAAATTTTTACCTATAAGAGAAATTAGATAAATTCTAGCGCCATTACCTTATTGAGAACAAGCTCCATCAAAGTAAAGTGACCATAAAATTTTCTTTTCAAATATTTCTTCATGCTGATTTTTTGGTTCATCTAAATTTAGCAATTCATAAGATCCAATTCTAGTTTCAATATAATAAATATTACAAGAATAAGGTGACTCAATAGGTGTATCATAAAAATCTTATCTTTTTCTAAAAGCAATTTCATTGTTAATAGGAACCCATGTTATATCTTTCCTAATAAAAACTTCAATTGCTTTTGACCAATCTCTTCCTAATAACATTGCATAATTGCTAGAAATATACAACACTTGGACATTAGTCGTGCACCTAATTATTTCATTTTGTGAAAATTTAATGACTGTCATTAAACTTACCATAACTCTTAGTTTGTCTAGAATAAAAAATAGTAAGCTTCCTAGCATTTGCTTCATAAAATATACCTAATTGATTTGTAATGGATTTAGTCATAATATTTTTTGAGTCACCCATATCTAATAAATAATTATCAATTATTTTGTTAGTAATTTTAACTATAACATAAAAATAAGGAATGAAATAAGTAGGAGGGTCAAAATTATGAGCATAAATATGTTCATTATTACTTTCTTCTTGTAAGCCTACATCAGCTCTAGATTTATTAAACAATTTCATTAATATTATCAAGCTACCCAGGAAGACTAGCTACTTGTAGTAAAGAGAATCCAATCTTATCGTTTAAAAATCATCAATTATGTTATAAGTTTTAGCATTAATTTGTATAAAATTTTTAGGCTTATAATATTGATATTGACTATTATTATATCTATTTGAGAAAGGAATATTTTGAGTAGCATTATCATTTGAATTATTCTAAACTATTTTTCCTTTACCATCTAAAGAATATTTATCATTTGTTATTTTATTATTTTGAGAAGATATATAATCCTTATTTATCATATTCACAACATAATCATTCTCATTTTTGATGGATCATCAAGAGTGTTTATATTGCATACTAGATCTTTAGATATTTCATCTTTTCCATGAAAAAATTTCTTAAACTTAAAAACAACAAGGCATGTATTTGAATTATAATCTAATTCAAAAACATTATTGTAATAAAAAATATCATAATTTTTAACTTATTTATTATTTATATTGGAGGAAGAAGGTTTATCATTTAACTGTCTCTTAGGAGTGGCCAGTTCACTACCTACACTTTGTATGGCTTTGAGATTTTTTGAATTATCTGAATTTAAGCATGTAGAAGACCTTTCTGTAAATCCAATACATTTAAGAAATTTTTCATATTCAATAAATAATGTTATATTTTTATTATATTCTATAATATCCATATCTTCTAGAGCCATTTTATATTTTAAAGGCAAATCATTAAAAAAATCAAGTCTCGATAAATTTTTAGAAGGTATAAGATCACATGGGATCTTTTGATGTAGCTTAGTGAATCTAGCAATGAAATGACAAATGGTCTCACCTAGATCAAGGAAAAATATTACAAGGTCATTAACTAGATCAAAATATTCTTTAGATTTTTCAAAGGATAAATCTATCTAATCTTCAATATCTCTCTAAGTATCAATAACCTTAGCGAGCAGACTAATAAATGTTTGGTAAGCTTTTCCTTCAAGTGTTTGGGAAAAATCACTTAAGCAAATTTTTCCACTTGTTATTCCAAGAGTAGCACAAACTAATCTAAAATCTTCTAAATGATCTTCACAAGATAATTTGGGAGTACCAAAACACATTGGTATATTTAACCCTTTAAGAGAAGGTAACTTACCAAGATGGCTTCCAAAATTAATTGAATTTTAAAAAATCCATGGAGTTATAACTATTTACTATTTTTCTTGAACTTCTTCATTTCACCTTTAGTGAGATCATCTTACTCTCTATTATTTTGAAACATGTGAATTAGATCCTATATTTTTTGTTTTATTTAAACTTTTGGTTATTCTCCCATTAAAAGTTTTATCAATCTCTATCTAAATAGATTGATTATTTCAAACTTGATGTACTTGATCTACTTTCATATTTGTAAAAACAATTTTAGAAGGCAAAACAAAATCTTCAAATAGAAATAATCAAAAATAAAATGGGTTCTAGGCCTAGGATTAGAAGCTAAAATGCTAACTTTATATTCCTAAATTATTCTATTCAAATTCAAAATGTCTCATTGAGTTTCATATGTAAGATTTGAATACTAATCAATTTTAAATTATGCAAATTATTCTTCTTATTTTATGATATGAATGATTTGATGAACATTTTAAAGATGATTATACCATGCATAATACACTAGATTCTAAGCAACATCAACTTGATCATCTTCAATATCAATTCTAGGTTGAATAATAGGAGGTTGTTGTCCTCCAAGTACCATGAGCAAGTAGAAAACAAAACATAAAACAAATCAAATTTCTAAATGAATCTCCTAGTGGAGTCATCAAATTTGTGATGATAAAAAATGTACCATCAAAAAATAACCCTTTTGCCTATTGCAAAGGTCAAGGTGAAATCATACCAATCTAATCATGGGGTTTTAAAGGTTCAATAACCATCATAAAGATGTGAGGGTTTTTTTAATAGGTTCTATAAAATAATCAATAAGTCATCAAATGTAACATATTCTATTATAACATTCAAAAATCTATTTTATAAAATCATGAATCATTTTAAGTAAGAATCTATAATTTATTCTATCTGATGGAAAAAACCTATGAACTAGATAGTCTCTCAAAAAAATATAAATTTGATTTAATTAATGTTTGTATATTAAAGTAATATCTTGCTTCTTTCTACAATATTCTCTAAGTCAACCTCAAAGAAATACCAGAAATATAAATAAATAGATTCGAAAAAAAATAAATATTTGATCAAGTAAAGATCAAACCAAATAAACTTGAGAAACACAACAAATAATAACTAACAAACAAACTAAAGAAAAGGAACATAGAGAAACTAAGCTAAAAAAAGGACAAAAACTATCTAAAATAACTAATTATAAAATAAGAAACAACATAAAATAAGAAAGAGACCAAGGACTAAAGGTCAAACAAAATAAACTAAGATTAAACCTATACTCAAATTAAACTAACCATCTAAGAAACAACTAGTAAATAAATAAGTAAAAAAATTAATTCTAAGATAGAACTAAGGCAAAAAACTAAAATCTAAAAGAACTTAGAATCTAATCTATGACTAACAACTAATAATAACTTAAAACTACAATAGAAATTATAAGAAAAGTCTAATTGAAAACTTGATTTATTACACTTTTTGATCTAAGAAAAAAATAAAATATTAATCGAAGAAACTAAGAACTAAATAAAAAGTAAAACAATAAATTAAACTAAGAGATAGAAATAGAAACTAAATTAAGAAAATATGAAAGACAAACTATATTAAAATTAGAGTCAATATAAAGTACGTTAAAGTGTGTGTGTTTCAAAGGAGAGTCATCTTAGCAAAAAAGAGGGATTTTATTGAGAAAATGCAACAAATTTCTTTACAATAGCCTACGTGACAATTTTATAATCAAAATAGATCAATAAAATGTCACAAAATAGTGAAGTGTTCATCATTATTTATATTGAATACTTGGAATCGATTCATAGGACTACAAGTAGCACTCACCAAAAGATGTTAAGATTAAAAATCTTTAGATAATCTATCATAAATAATAATGAAAAACTAGATATAGATGTGTTGCTTAAGAAATTACTCAATCATCAAATAAAATACCATTGGGTCCATCTATAAAAGTTGTAATATCTTAGAGAAGTTACATAGAAATAAGAGAGATGAATTGACTTCACAAAATTGTATGTCTTTAATACCTATTGTTCTTCTATCTTCAAATGAGTCCTTGATCTCATTTTATACTTCAAACTTAGTTGAATAATAAGTTATAGCTAACTTTAGTTAGTTATTTGTTTATGTTAACTAATTATATTTTAGAAGTCAATTAATTCTTAATAATTATTGGTTAAAGGAATATTTAATTAAAACTTAAAAATTCTTAATTAATCAATTTTTTAAATATAAATCAGGTACTAATCTTAATGAGTGGGGACCCTCATCAAATAAAAATATAATAGCATACATATATCAACTATAAGATAGGTAAATCAAATTTCATTTATACTAACCATAATACCTGTCAAAAATAACTAAAGAATATATATTTATATCAAAATTAAGTCTAATATATCTAAAGAATATTATCAATAAGACCATTAAGATTTGAAGTTAAATCATCTAACTAAAAATGAAAAGTTATGCAATGAAAAAAGTTCATCTAAAACAAAGTTAATCCCTAGAGATCTAATAATCATCTGAGTCTGAGAGTAATTCCATCATAGGCTTATCTTGTGTATTATGATACAGTTTAGATTCCATCTCTATAGTATTATAATATACCAACCTTATGTTGGAGTCACTTGTGCTATCATCATCTTCTAACTTGATTATTTTCAACATTTTGACCTCCATAGAAATATCAGGTTCAGTTTCACTTTCAGCACTTTTTCTGTAGTTCTTTTCTCTACAGTGGAAGGGGTAACATCCAATGTTTTTCTCCTACTAACATAACCATGTATTCCTAAATTCAACTTTTTAGATCTCAAAATAGGTTCACTATGGGTTGAAGTCAGACCTAGCCTTTTACTTTTCATAATAGGTTCTTGGTGAGAAGGTGAATGTTCATATAAAGGAATGGTCATATTTACATAGATTTTGGTGTGGACTATCTCAATTTCAAGTTGGGTGGCCTAATTGATAGGATTAAGTTCAATAACTAGTTGAATTCTTTTAAGAGAATGAATTGGAAGGTGTTGTGGATTATTTTTTAGATGATAGGAAGAATTAATTTGTGAAGGGCTTCTTGATCCAAATCTACAACCATAAAAATAGGTGTTTCCCTTATGGCCTATATTGATCAGATTAAAGGGAAAATTATTTACGACATTCCATAATTTAGTATCTAAAGTATCAAAATGTATAGACATCTTGGTAGCCCTATGGAATCTAGGACCAAGTCTTATTGAAAAAAAACCACATCTAGAATTAGGATTAGATTTATTAATATTACTTCTAAAATTAATTCCCCAACCCTTGTCATCACTACTCCTAGTAGAACTAGGATGATCCCATCTAGGCATTTTGAAATAATATGAAATAAACTCAAAATTTTAAGACTATAAATTAACAAGAGTTTAAAAAGATACAAGACTGAATATCTAATACATGGTCACCTTTCATAAAATTGAACTGAATTAAATTCACAAATTTTAAAAAGTTGTAATATCTTAGAGAAGTTACATAGAAATAAGAGAGATGAATTGACTTCACAAAATTGTATGTCTTTAATACCTATTGTTCTTCTATCTTCAAATGAGTCCTTGATCTCATTTTATGCTTCAAACTTAGTTGGATAATAAGTTATAGCTAACTTTAGTTAGTTATTTGTTTATGTTAACTAATTATATTTTAGAAGTCAATTAATTCTTAATAATTATTGGTTAAAGGAATATTTAATTAAGACTTAAAAATTCTTAATTAATCAATTTTTTAAATATAAATCAGGTACTAATCTTAATGAGTGGGGACCCTCATCAAATAAAAATATAATAGCATACATATATCAACTATAAGATAGGTAAATCAAATTTCATTTATACTAACCATAATACCTGTCAAAAATAACTAAAGAATATATATTTATATCAAAATTAAGTCTAATATATCTAAAGAATATTATCAATAAGACCATTAAGATTTGAAGTTAAATCATCTAACTAAAAATGAAAAGTTATGCCATGAAAAAAGTTCATCTAAAACAAAGTTAACCCCTAGAGATCTAATAATCATCTGAGTCTGAGAGTAATTCCATCATAGGCTTATCTTGTGCATTATGATACAGTTTAGATTCCATCTCTATAGTATTAGAATATACCAACCTTATGCTGGAGTCACTTGTGCTATCATCATCTTCTAACTTGATTATTTTCAACATTTTGACCTCCATAGAAATATCAGGTTTAGTTTCACTTTCAGCACTTTTTCTGTAGTTCTTTTCTCTACAGTGGAAGGGGTAACATCCAATGTTTTTCTCCTACTAACACAACCATGTATTCCTAAATTCAACTTTTTAGATCTCAAAATAGGTTCACTATGGGTTGAAGTCAGACCTAGCCTTTTACTTTTCATAATAGGTTCTTGGTGAGAAGGTGAATGTTCATCTAAAGGAATGGTCATATTTACATAGATTTTGGTGTGGACTATCTCAATTTCAAGTTGGGTGGCCTAATTGATAGGATTAAGTTCAATAACTAGTTGAATTATTTTAAGAGAATGAATTGGAAGGTGTTGTGGATTATTTTTTAGATGATAGGAAGAATTAATTTGTGAAGGGATTCTTGATCCAAATCTACAACCATAAAAATAGGTGTTTCCCTTATGGCCTATATTGATCAGATTAAAGGGAAAATTATTTACGACATTCCATAATTTAGTATCTAAAGTATCAAAATGTATAGACATCTTGGTAGCCCTATGGAATCTAGGACCAAGTCTTATTGAAAAAAAACCACATCTAGAATTAGGATTAGATTTATTAATATTACTTCTAAAATTAATTCCCCAACCCCTGTCATCACTACTCCTAGTAGAACTAGGATGATCCCATCTAGGCATTTTGAAATAATATGAAATAAACTCAAAATTTTAAGACTATAAATTAACAAGAGTTTAAAAAGATACAAGACTGAATATCTAATACATGGTCACCTTTCATAAAATTGAACTGAATTAAATTCACAAATTTTAAAAAGTTGTAATATCTTAGAGAAGTTACATAGAAATAAGAGAGATGAATTGACTTCATAAAATTGTATGTCTTTAATACCTATTGTTCTTCTATCTTCAAATGAGTCCTTGATCTCATTTTATGCTTCAAACTTAGTTGGATAATAAGTTATAGCTAACTTTAGTTAGTTATTTGTTTATGTTAACTAATTATATTTTAGAAGTCAATTAATTCTTAATAACTATTGGTTAAAGGAATATTTAATTAAGACTTAAAAATTCTTAATTAATCAATTTTTTAAATATAAATCAGGTACTAATCTTAATGAGTGGGGACCCTCATCAAATAAAAATATAATAGCATACATATATCAACTATAAGATAGGTAAATCAAATTTCATTTATACTAACCATAATACCTGTCAAAAATAACTAAATAATATATATTTATATCAAAATTAAGTCTAATATATCTAAAGAATATTATCAATAAGACCATTAAGATTTGAAGTTAAATCATCTAACTAAAAATGAAAAGTTATGCCATGAAAAAAGTTCATCTAAAACAAAGTTAACCCCTAGAGATCTAATAATCATCTGAGTCTGAGAGTAATTCCATCATAGGCTTATCTTGTGCATTATGATACAGTTTAGATTCCATCTCTATAGTATTAGAATATACCAACCTTATGCTGGAGTCACTTGTGCTATCATCATCTTCTAACTTGATTATTTTCAACATTTTGACCTCCATAGAAATATCAGGTTTAGTTTCACTTTCAGCACTTTTTCTGTAGTTCTTTTCTCTACAGTGGAAGGGGTAACATCCAATGTTTTTCTCCTACTAACATAACCATGTATTCCTAAATTCAACTTTTTAGATCTCAAAATAGGTTCACTATGGGTTGAAGTCAGACCTAGCCTTTTACTTTTCATAATAGGTTCTTGGTGAGAAGGTGAATGTTCATCTAAAGGAATGGTCATATTTACATAGATTTTGGTGTGGACTATCTCAATTTCAAGTTGGGTGGCCTAATTGATAGGATTAAGTTCAATAACTAGTTGAATTCTTTTAAGAGAATGAATTGGAAGGTGTTGTGGATTATTTTTTAGATGATAGGAAGAATTAATTTGTGAAGGGATTCTTGATCCAAATCTACAACCATAAAAATAGGTGTTTCCCTTATGGCCTATATTGATCAGATTAAAGGGAAAATTATTTATGACATTCCATAATTTAGTATCTAAAGTATCAAAATGTATAGACATCTTGGTAGCCCTATGGAATCTAGGACCAAGTCTTATTGAAAAAAAACCACATCTAGAATTAGGATTAGATTTATTAATATTACTTCTAAAATTAATTCCCCAACCCCTGTCATCACTACTCCTAGTAGAACTAGGATGATCCCATCTAGGCATTTTGAAATAATATGAAATAAACTCAAAATTTTAAGACTATAAATTAACAAGAGTTTAAAAAGATACAAGACTGAATATCTAATACATGGTCACCTTTCATAAAATTGAACTGAATTAAATTCACAAATTTTAAAAAAAATTTTATATCAAATGCCAATTGAGTTCTCATAATTCATAATAACATCATTTTATTTCATAAAAATCTTGATGAATTTCATGAATTTTTTAACTCCATCAAATCAACTATAAACTGAAACATTCCAACATATACTTTTTTAGCATAATATTTTCAAAGTGAAATCACTAAATGATATCTAAAACATACATTATTGTCATATAATATAATGTATACATGAATTTCAACTAAAAAATAATCCCAGTTATTTAAGGAACTATTATTTTCACATCCATTCTCAAAATGAAACTCATGAATTCAATACTGAGATGAATTTTCAACAAACACTTCATTTTATTTCTTCATTTTATCCAACCCTCTTCAACCAATACTAAAAATTGGTAGGTAAAATTTATGACTTTGGAACCATCATACTTATATATTGAAAATTATCTGAAATATTTATTTCCATAATGGCTGACTACATCTATTTAAAATTTTCTATAAAATATTTCTCATATAATTACGAACAAATAGATAGAAATTGTCTCCTCAGAAACAAAGTTCTAATTAGTTGAATGTAAACCAACTTTTATAAAATTAATATCTTTTAAATCCCAGATAATCATGACAAGAAAAATCAATAGATTAGAATATGAACACATTTGTGTTACAACAAAAACTAACATATCTCAATCTCAAATGTATGTAAACTTTCTTTGAAACTAAAACTAATACACATAAATGGTAACATGTCAAATACCCATGCACAAAAATGAACAAGATTTGTAACCCTAAGATTTGACCAAACCCTTTGTATTTATTTCAGATACTATCGAATATTCATATCAAAGCATGCATTAATATCTATAGGTATAATTTATTTTCAAAATTTAAAAGAAAACCAAAAAATCTAAAAAAAATACTAGAAAAACCTTTTTTTGTATTAAAAATTCAATAGACTTATTCCATAATACTCATGTAACTCTGTGTTGAGAAAATGAAAATTCATACACCACAACCTCTTTCAAAAAAAATGAGACCATATCATAACCATAAAGTTTAATCATCCATATGCACGAGAAAATATAATCAAACTGAGCAACCATTCCTCTTTAAACTATTGACACAGAGTAAAACCGTTTGATCAAATATCAAGGAATCAAACATGTCAAACCATTTTCATAAAATTCAAAGTCTCACATAAAATTTCAACTATAATGTCCTATAATATCATATTTGTGAACTAAATAATTCAAAAAAAAACCTTTTAAGATAGTAATATTTTTAATTATACCATTGAACAGATAGGAGCTTCTTTGTATGTATATAAACAATAATTAGAAAACCTCAAACATTCTTTCTTTCCACCATATATACAAAATATGAAAAATTAATAATATCTCCAACCATACAAGTAGAAATTGCTTAAATACATTTTGGAAAATCTTTAAAAACTTCTCAAACCATTTACATCCAGATAGATTTATAAAACTTTCCCATACCATAACTCATGTTTCTTCATAAAATCAATAAAAATAACTTGAGTTTCCATGAATGCCCATGCAAACTGAAAATTATTGTATTCATGTAACTAAGGAGTGATTTTCTTCACATTACTACAAGTTTATCTAAAAACACCATTGATAACTTCAAAATTTGTTCTAAGTTATATGAAACATACATGGCTATGCACTTTAAAGCTTTTCTACTCAATATCCTTGACAAATCCTTCTTTTCAACCTCAAAAACCCAATCAACTAGAGCTTTGATTCCATGAGAATCTTGTCAAAAATGAACAAAAACCAAGAAAATCAACACTTATATCTACCACCCCCCACCATAACCAACTTAGTGAGGTGCTTGTTTCCTATTGACTTATGCTTAACCAAGTGTTATTTAGTGATCCTACCAACTTTGATATCATAATAGCCAAATTTAATTATTACTAATCCTTCATGCCAAAACTTAACTAACCTCCATGAATCGAGGTATATGTGAATTGAATTAAATTCACTTTACCACCAAATCTCTATGATGATCTCAAAGCATCAGATATGTGTTTCATATTAAATTTTCAAACCAACTCACCATGCCATGACAGATCATGTTGCCAACAAAAACCAACTCACCAAATCCATGAATGCATTAAATATGATTTTGAAATCAATCTAAAGGCCTTTCAAAACCACAATTTAAAACTTAGGAAAATAAACATACTTGATGATGGACCCTTATAACTTTGTAAATATTAAGACTGTAACATTATGATCCGAAGGGTTTTAAATAATGCCATCAAGACCTAGGAGTATTAATCCCAAAGAAGATATTTAGAAAGAAAGTTATCACCTTAGATTTTAGGCTAAGGGAAATATTTTGAATTAGTACCTCAATAATTTAAATGTCCATTGAGCCAAAATGAAAATCAAAATGATTATTAATTATACATGAATCCCTAAGGGACTTCCAAAAATTCATTGTTATTTCAAGCTTATTATTTTCAAAAATGTAACAATCATCCATATACCATCATCATCAAATCACATCATGCATGTACACCAATGAAAATTAGAGAACTATCATAAACTTGTTCAAACTATCAAATCTCAAAATCCATCCTTGAAATTGTCATGACAAATCATATTATTGAGATCAATCTATATATCATACTAGATATATGCATTTCAAAGTTTGAAATTATTCCCAACTGAAAACTACCATCTAAATTGGTTATGACTAAAAAACAAGATAACTTATCACATTCACAAATATATATGCACATTTTATTCATTTATCTATCATGATTTTCAAAACAATTTTTAAATATAAACATGAATTCATCATATAATCATTATAAGTTCATAATAAAAAAATATGCATCTAAATATACTATTAATTGACTAGGTCTCGGACACAGTTTTAGATTTCATGACTAAGTCATCTCTATGGTAGAAAATATTAATTTTATAAAAATTGTGGGGGTGTTAAAAATAGGCATAACAAAGAGGTCATAAAGTACATAGTTGGGAGACATAATATTGGAGAGAGGATTTGAGCTTGCATAAGAAGCAAAATTTCAAATCATTAGAATTGATATTGAATATTTTGTTACCAGGTTGGTTTTATTTTAAGATTAATATGTTTGTAATGATTAATTATGGTAATGAATATATAGAAAGGGTTTATATTAATTTCCATATTTTTAAATGTAAAATAATTCTAGCTAAATGATGGGCCCTATGGATGGATCGAGCATCCACAAAACCCATCATATAATCTGTTAATGATTGAATACATATCATAGGTGCCCAAAGTGTATAAGAAACACTTCTCATTTTAGAATTATAGTAATTTAGTATATGAGTTGTAGGTTGTGATAATTTTGTTATTTATTGATGGAATAGAGACAAATTAAGTGGACTATTCACAATATTTATAACATTTTATGGTTGGGAGACACCATCGACAAATAATAAATTTTATGAAAAATATGAAGTATATATGTGAAGAATAGTGAATTATGGTCAATAACTAATCTAAGACCTAATCTAAGATGGATATTTATAATGACAATTAAACTAAGACGATCTGATTAAAAAAGAGCAAAAGAAAGGGTAGGGTACAAGATAAATATGTTATTTGTCTTTATTCTAGACATTATGAAAAAATAGAAATCTCATCTAAAAATGGATTTAAATAATTTATGAAGTGAATTAGCTTAAGATAAAATCACAAAATACATTAGGTAAGTTTCTAAGGAAGGTATAAAATGATGTAAATAGGAACCAAGATCACTTTAGAGATTCACTCATGTAAGCAAACAACATTAGCCCAAATGCAAATGAAATGCAAAAAATGAAATAAGCCTAATAAATTTAAACTAATATATAATTGGCACAAATTATCAATTATGTATTCAAGATACACATCGAAAATCCATTGGAACCATTCAAATCTGAAAGTGAAATCCAAAACTTGAGAGATAAACCATATATCAATTCACACAAGTAAATATGAATAGACTTTATATAATTCCTTGTTTGTATTCATTACTCAAATATTACAAATTAATTTGGATCTAAGAATTCCCTCCCTTTTACAATTGACAATATTCCTTTTATCTAATGCGAGGAAGTGTGATGGTTAGTGATATCCAATTACATTTTTACATGTGTATATGATAGCAATCCTTTTGTTCTCTTCTATAACAAATGATTTTTTCTAATGGATTGACTTATAGACAATGTGATCTTACAAATTGAACATGTCTATAGAAAAAGAAAATCCTATTTCAAAATATTATGCAATTTTTATTATAAAAGAATATTTTTATTTCAACTAACTTGTCTTTGAGAACCTTGTGTGTTGCTCGAGTCTTCATTGATTATGATGTTGTCTATTGATGCTTATGGCTGATAATTAATTTTATAAAGAACTCTTTCACTTGTCCTGATAATCTCTAGTGGTCTGACTAAACAATCCAATATATGCATTACCCTATATACAAATTTCTTGAGGTCACTAAAAAGGTCCCCAATTTCCAAGACCATTTTTTCATGTCTTTGGAGCATTTTTTGAACCCTCGTTACTAAAACTATATTTAAATTGATCACTAATGGATTATAGGTTGATTTATCTTCATATAAGAGATAATTCAACTCCCTTTGGGTCAATCATAATGCTCACAGGGTCTATTTAGGATCTCCATTCCTCTCCAGGACACTCTTCTAGGTTTGAATAGTGCTTTAATGGATGCTTTGAGATTAATCCTCATGTCATAGACTTTACTTGGATTGAGAAGTTATACCTTGGTACCACCCAGTCCACTAAATCCTTAGTTTAATTGTTTTCTACTTATGTAGCACTTTTGTGACACTTTATGGCACTTTGCTTATCAATGTTAAAAAAAGACCATAAAATTTTAAAATTCTTACCTTTACCTCACACCATTTGATCCTTTTTTATGAATCAACTTAGATCATAGATCTTCAAATTATTTAGATCTACATAACTATCTTAAAATTGACATCCCCATGACTATCATTTGACATTCACATAAACGTCATTGACAAGTGCACGACCATCAATTTTAAATTCACCCATAAGGTTATTTTATATGTTAAATTTGATATTCACATGACCATCATTTGATGTTCACATGAACATCATTGACGGGTACATGATCATCAATTTTAAACACTTTCACTGGGATCTTTACTATCTTAAATTTGATGTCCATGTGACCATTATTTGATATCTATGGGGATGTCATTGAGGGGTTCATGACCATAAATTTTAAACATGTCTTTGAGACTATTTTCTAGAATTTTTACTTGTCATTTATGGGTTCATCCCATTTCGTATGTGTGCTATGTGGTAATTGTTCAGTGCTTCTATGTTATTTGTACTAGGCTTCCATGCATCATTTGATCAATCTCATTTAAACGAATGAGGATCAGTGATTCTAAAAACAAGAATGAAAGTTAATCTTGAGATAATATATAAAGGACTTAGGATAAAATATTTAAACTAAGTTTTAATAATATTAAATGGGACCCCGTGAATTAAAAGGGACCAAGGCATAAAGACTTTGGACCAAGGATAGAAACCTAAAATAAAAGGACCCTACGAATAAAAAAAACATAGCATAAAGTCTTAGCCTAAGGTTTTTATCATATTAATAAATATGATAAACTTTAGGTTAATACTTTAGGCTAGGCCTTATAAAAAAAGGACCATGTGATTATTTACAACAAGTTCGGATAGAAGGGAACAAAGGGATCATAGGGCATAAAAGAGACCAAGCATAGCAATTTTAACTTAAGGTTTGGTTGTGCTTAAAAATATGACCAAGATTAATAATTAAAATTAAACTAAGTCCATGGTATGATTAATTTGTTCCTGTTTAAATTTAAAAAAAATTCTCCCATTGAATTTAAATTTGAATTAAAAGGTCCAGGTAAAACATTAGGATAGGGTTTTATATATGAATTTAATTAATTAATTATAGACCAAGGTTAGTAAAATATCAATTTAACATTGAATCAAAAAACCCTAAGCATGTTTATTCTTAAATGGGCTCCATTAAACCTACAAATTGAAACACAAATATCCAATGTTAGCACTTTAGATAAGATTAAACTAGAACCATGAACAAAATAAGTCATCTAGACAAAGGTGTGGATGATATTCAAATAAAAATAATGTGCAATCATGATAATGACACTCTAATCAAGTGAATCTTCAATTTCAAGGTACAAAATTTCATAATTTGACACATAAGTCCCCATTTTTTAGAAATAGGGGTATGTTGACCTAAATAAATGGTGACCTTTGGGGGAACATAGTAATATGTTAAAATTCAAAGACTCTAGTTTAGAATAATAATTAATCTACTTATTCCATTTGATCAAGCACTATCATTAAGACTAGTTCATGGTTAGAATAAATCTTGCATATATAGAATTAGGATCAAACATCAAAACTCAATCAAGTTGTGTGTGTGTTATGATTCCACTTACTAATTACCAAAATATTTAGAGAAAAACTTCTAGGTTCATGACTTTAATAATTAACATTTAATTTCACAATGTTTTAATATTCATTAAGAACCATGATTTAGCTCAAGGAAGGATTGGGCATTAATGTATTTCCATCCATGCATATATAGCCCTAATAGATATGCCTTTAGCTCCACTCAAGGCCTTGATTCACTACTAGCAAGGCATCCATATCCCTGGTGGAGATTACTTGAATCACTTATGCTTATAAGGATCTTTGAATTTTTCCATAAGGATATTATTTTTGTATTTTTTCAAATCATTCTGAATTTATAGTAAAGGTTGGGAACTATGTTAGCTATTTTTAAGGATTTGGTAAATTTTTTGATTTTTAGACAATCATCCTTGGTTATAGAAATTGTCCCAAGCAATTAATGTTTTTAAAGTGCAACCATTACTATGTACTAATAGTTTAATCTTTCATTCTACATGTGAAATCCTTATTAAAACCAAGCTTAGATTATAACAAGGTTTAAAATCTTAAGGAACAATTAACTTATCCATCAGTCATTGTTAGCTTCTATAAACTATAACATCAAGATCATATTTAAACAATCCATGATCAACCAATGTTGAGAAGTCATATCTATATTTATGAACTGTGAAGATTTTAAGTAGTTAGATGAAACTAAAGCTGAGGGATTTACAAGATGAATTATTTAGAATCAAATAATAAATCACAAAAGACAAATAAATATATACAAACACTATTTAAAAATAAGGGATAGGAAGGAAAGAAATAGAAAAGAAACTAATCTAAAGAGCTACACTAACTCCATAAAGAGCCTACCTCCATGATCAAATGGAAAGTTATTTAGCCTACCATGGAACCTTTAATCATGATTGATTTCACTTGGTGGACTCTTCATGTGGATAAAAACACTTGTATTCTTGTGTCTTCTAAGTGATGTAGTTTGGCCTCTTATCAGTATCCTCATATATATATATATATATATATATATATATATATATATATATATATATATATATATATATACACACACACACATATATATATATACATACACACACACACACACACACACACACACACACACACACACACACACACATATATACATATATATTGGATAACAACACTTGTATTCTTGTGTCTTCTAAGTGATGTAGTTTGGCCTCTTATTAGTATCCTCATATATATATATATGTGTGTGTGTGTGTGTGTGTGTGTGTACATATATATATATGTATATGTATATATATATATATATGTACATATATATATATATATATATATATATATATACATACATACATATATATATATACATATATATTGGATAACAACACTTGTATTCTTGTGTCTTCTAAGTGATGTAGTTTGGCCTCTTATCAATATCCTCATATATATATATATATATATATATATATATATATATATATATATATATATATATATATATATATATATATATATATATATATATATATATATATATATATATATATATGTATGTATATATGTATATGTATATATATATATATATATATGTATATATATATATATGTATATATATATGTATATATATATATATATGTGTGTATATATATATGTATATATATATATATATATCAAAGCTATGAATCTAAAACCCAATCATCTTCTTTCTAAATCTTTCTATCTTGCATTAGGAGTGCTAATTATCCTTCTATCCTAGATAGATAGTGACTTATACCATCTTCATAAAATGATGACAACTTAGTTAACATTCTTATCCTAATGTCTTCCTTAAATTTAGCTTGAGGTGGGAATAAACTACCAATCTTTGTATAAAAACTTTCCAGATCATCCTAAAAGGATAATTCATCTTGATCAGTTGAAATATCATGAAATTTTTCTAAAATATTACCATTTGAATCAATTTTATCACATACTTTCACCCTTTTATAGGTGTCATATGAAAATTCTTGATCTATTTCACTTGCTTCATCCTCGTCCTCTATATAGAATGGTATCTCAGCTACCCAATCATGTCCTAAATCATCTTGATTTTGGCTCTGTACAATGATATTTTTGTCTTGAAATTCATAAATTTATTTCAAAAAATCTATGTATAAATGTTTCCACTGGTCTTCTTCTTTAGGGACAAACTTTATTTTAGCAATGAACTCATACGAATTACCTTCAACACTATCTTCTAAAGAGAAATTAGCTTTTATTTGATTATGTTCATGGGTTTTCTCATGTTAAATGTCAATTTCATCTTCTAGATCCTCTTATGGTTCACTTTCTTCTTCAAATGGAAAATGAAAATCCTAGATGAAGGATTTAGAAGTTCTTGCAAAGCCAGATGTCCTTGCAACAAAGTCTTGATTAAGCATAGGTTTAGATGTATCCCTTTCAATTTAACATACTTCTAAGATATTATAATGATAAGATAGACCTATATCACATATATTCAATTCATGTATGTCCTCAGATGACTTATTATTGTTGTTATCATGAAATCTATTGAACCTTTAAGAAGGATAGTCTCTGTTGGAGCCTTCCCTAGAATTGCCCACCTATTTTTGCAACTAAATAAAATTATTTCTTATATTTTGAACCATATTAAGTATGGATTCATCCTCATTATTTTTTTATTATAAGCTATGAACTTGATTACCATTACTAGTAGGCACCAAAGCTCTCTGTCCTTGTAGATGAAATCCATGTGTATTATTATTGAAGAACCCCAAATTTTGGCCAGGATAGGCATTACTTATAGGCAATTATTTTAATATTTAAATTTAATAAAATGTGGATGGATTGTGATTGGCATTAGGAATAATATTTAGTGATGGGAAATTAGGGTTGACATTGTGAGTATTGTATACAAGCTAACCTTGAGGTTGTATTTGATCATTGATTATTACAAATTTAGCATAAGCTAATGCTAAAGTTTTTATAACATGATCAGACCTCTTGAGAAACATCAAAGTCATGGGATCTAAATCATCTTTGTAAATCTCTAAGGCTAAAGACTCATCAGGTCTATAAGGAGCTATGGTTTTACCATATAACTTCTAGAATCTAGAATTAAAGGCTCTAATGGTCTCTCTAGCACCTCTCTTAATAATGGTGAATTGCTAATACAAATGTATGGAATAATGATTTTACCAAATTGATCAATAAATATTTTTTGAAAGTCATCTCAACTAGCTATGTAATCCTATAGAAGGTTAAAGAACCATCCATATGCAACCTATTTGAAAGTGAATGGGAATAATCTATATGCTACATCTTCATGAGCAACATTTAAGAGTCTCAAAGAAACCTTAAATATTTTAGCATGTTCTTTAGCTATGACAACATCATTATGATTAACATAAGGCAAATACCTTTCAATATTTCCTTGTATGTCATACATAATACATGGCATGTTGATTGGAGAACCACCTAGCCAAGCCATATTTTGATGAGGATCTTACTTTTGGTGATTGTAGCTCCAAATATTATTTGAAATAAAATGTGTAAGCCTCATCATTACAAAGAATCATGATTAAACTCACACATTAAGTAAATTTTGCATAAATATGTATAAAAAATAGCAAAGTACATTGATCTTTAACTAAATTAGCTCAAATATATGTCCAAATACATTAGTATGAATTATATTTACATATTTACGCTTAGACAAACTCAAATTTACAAAAAATCAGTCAATCTTTGAACAAAACCGCTATTGCTAACCTAAAACACCTTGGATTTATGATATATTTACCAAAAATACTCATTGATCTTCAAAGAATGTCGATATTTATCTAAAAGAAGCACAAAGCTTGGTATAAGACCATAAATATGAATAATCTTTACACAAATATGCTAAAAGAAGAAAAAATATGCAAATAATACATCAATCTTTGATCAAAACACACCAAAATTAGCAAAGATTCTACAAATCCAAAAAAAAATATAGCTAAATGCCCTCATTATATTTCTAGTGAAGATCCTCCTATTGATTCCTAAATATGTATCACATGTTCCTAGAGAGTTTAAGAAATGCTTCTAATTTTAGAATTCTAGGAATTTAGCACATGAGTTTCAGGTTATTATTATCATGTTATCTATTTATGAAATAGAGGAAAAGCAAGTAGATTATTCACAATATTTATAATGTTTGACGGTTGGGAGACATCATGGATAAATAGAAGATCTTATGAAAAATATGAAGTGTATATGCTTAGAATAGGGAATTATGATCAACAACTAATCTAAGAACTAATCTAGGATGAATATTTACAATGATAATTAAACTAAGGTGATCTAGTTAAAATAGGAGAAAAAAGAAGGGTAGGGTAGAAAATAAATATGTTGTTGGTCTTGGTTCCTAAAATTATGACAAATTTCAAATTTCATCTAAACATGCATTTAACCAATGTATGAATTGAAGCAGCTTAAGCCCAAGTCATAACATACATCAAGAAAGCTTATAAGGAAGGTATGAAATGATGTAAATAACTAAAAAAAATGAAATAAGCCTAAGAACTTTTAACTAATCTAGTATTGGGATAAATTAGTAAATATTCATTCAAGATTCACATCCAAAATCCATATGAACCATTTAAATCTGAAAATGAAACCAGACAATTGAGAGAGAAACCATATAACACCTCACACAAGCAAATATGGATAGACTTTATGGAATTCCTTATTTGTATTCATTGCTCAAAGTTTGAAAAGTAATTTATATCTAAGAACTACTTCCTTTAAAAAATTGACAATATTCCTTTTATATAATGTGAGGAAGTATGTTGGCCAATCATATCTAATTACATTTATACATGTGTATAGGATAGTTATCTTTTTATTATCTGATGTAACAAATGATTTTTTCTAATGGAATGAATTAGAGACAATGTGCTCTTACAAATTGTACATGTCTATACAAAAAGAATATCCTACTTCAAAATATTATTTAATGATGGTTATAAAAGAATATTCTTATTTTAACTAACTTGTATTTGAGAATCCTATGTGTTGTTGGAGTCTTCATTGATTTTGATGTTTTATTTTGATGATTATAAATGATAATTAGTTTTATTAAGAACTCTTTCACTTTTCTTGATAATATATAATGGTCTAACTAAACTATTTAATATATCATTACCCTATTTATAAATTGCTTGAGGTCATTGGAGAGGTCCCCCATTTCCAAAACCATTTGCTCATGTCTTTGGAACACATTTTTGAATCATTATTTTTGAAAATCTAGTTAAAATGCTCACTAGTGAATTTTGGGTTGAACTATCTTCATACAAGCGTTAATTCAACTCCCTTTGGGTCAGTCATAATGATCACAAAGTCTAGTTAGGATCCTCATGCCTCTCTAGGACACTCTTGTAGGTTTGAATAGTGATTCAATGGCTTCCTTAAGATTAAATCACAAGCCTCCTTCCCTAGATTTTACCTAGATCAAGTATTTATACCTTGGAACCACCTAATCCACTAAATATTTAGTTTAGTTACTTTATACTTATGTGGCATCTTTGTGACACTTTGATCATCAATGTTTAAAAATAAAATGATCATCTTATTTTAAAATTATTACCATTACCTTACACCATTTGATCCTTTTATATGAATTAATGTAGACCATAGATATTTATATTATTTGGATCTATCCATATATCTTAAAATTTACATCCCCATGACCATCATTGATGTCTTCATAAATGTCATTGATGGGTGTGTGACCATTAATTTTAAACACATCCATTGGGATATTTGATATCTTAAATTTGATGTCCATGCAACTATTATTTGATGTACATGAGGAAATCATTGATAGACACATGATCATCAATTTAAACACATACTTGAAACTATATTTTAAACTTACCTGATATGGGCAATAATTCAGGCAACAATTCGACCAACGGTTCTACCCCAATTGATGATGAAACTTTTGGGAGCCATAACTTTTGCATTGTAGCTCCAATTGAATCCCCATTTGAACCACTGGAAAGATAAGATAGAGGATAATATGGTGATATGTTACCAATATTTTATTGGTGGTTTTTAACCCCTAAAAACCCAATGTAAGTGCTCCAAATTTCAATTTTAGTAGTGTAGTGTAGAAATAGTAAGTTTCTAAAAATAGTAATTCCTTGAATTTTGTATTGTTTTAAATCATGGAAGTCAAACCAATTAATCTCCCTCAATATTTTTGACCTTAAAAATCCTCCTCCTATTGTTAAA